>JAEOAD010000623.1:0-31406 GCA_036365145.1 Orientallactaga sibirica
TTAGGCTTTGCATGCAAGCACATAATCGCTAAGCCATTTCTTAGCCCCAGACATTTATTTTTGACTCAATTTCAGCCCATGGTTCTTGCTCTGTGTTTCTTAGTGTGTGGTATAAGATGAAGTATCTTGGCATAAAGGGCAATTGATGAGGCAGAGTTGTTCATGACATGAAAGTTGGTATGCAGAGAAGGCAGGAAGGGGAAGGTTCAGGTGACCTAATATACCTTTCTCCCAGTGACACATTCTTCAACCAGTCCTCATTTCCTACTACCATACTCAGCTATGAAACTAGCATTCCATGATCCAGTCTCCTCTGTATAATGTGGCACCAGTTGGGGGACCAAGCCTTCCACATAAGAGCCTTTTGTTCAGGACACTTCATACTGTAGTTGTGGGCATATAATCCAGCAGTCTCATTTCTAAGCATTTATCACAAATAACTAATATCAGGATTTAAATAAATTACACTTCTGTGTTCTTTCAGGATCATAGTACCCAGCATGTGGAAATAACCTGAATGTTTATCAGATGAATGGATAAAATTTATGCACACACAAATAGAATACTAGCCAGTCTTTAAAATTCTGTCATTGCAGCATGCATGCATCTTGAAAACATACTATGAAATAAGCCAGTCACAGAAAGACAAGTAATAAAAATATCCACATGAATACATGAAAGAGTCAAAATTTTTAGTCAGGTAGTGGAAATGAGGTCATTGGGCTGGAGGAGGCAAGTTACTGATGAATAGGCATAAAATGAGGGAAAAGCAGAAATGAATAAAAGTTAGAGATAGGCTGTACCACATTGTATCTACAGTCAGTAGTTACTGTACATGTAAAACTTAAGAGGAAAGCACTGGAAAGAGATTTCAGTGGTGATGGCACTTGCCTGCAAAGCTTAAGAACCCGAAGTTTAATTTCCCAGTACCCTCTTAAAGCCAGATGCACACAAGGTGGCACATGCATCTGGAGTTCATTTGCAGTGGTCAGAAGCCCCAGGTGCCCATTCTCTCTCACTGTCTGCCTGCTCACTCTCTTCCAAATAAAAAAAATATTTTTAAATTTATTTTTGGAGAGAGACACAGAGAGACAAGACAGAGAGAGAAGAGAGAGAGACAGATAGAGGTGGGCGTGCCAGCAGTGTCTCAGCTGCTGTGAATGAAATCCAGATGTTTGTGCCCCTTGTGGGCAAATGTGGCATTGCGCCCTTGTCACTTTGCACTTAGCTAAACGTGGGACCTGGAATAGGAACCGCTGGAGATTGGAACCAGCGTTCTTAGGCTTAGCAGGCAGGGCGCCTTACTCGCTAAGCCATCTCTCCAGCCCAATAAAATATTTTTTATAAATCAGATTAAAAAGAATAAAAACATAACTTTTACTACAATAAAAGATTCATCGAGGCTGGGCATGGTGGCACATGCCTTTAGCCACAACACTTGGGAGGCAGAGATAGGAGGATCGCTACCAAGTTCTAAGGACACCCTGATGACACTACATAGTAATTTCCAGGTCAGCCTGGTCCAGAGTGAGACCTACCTTAAAAACAAAAACAACAACAAAAAGAAATGATGGGGTTTGTTTGATAAATAATTTGTAATTGTAGTTTAAGATTTGCAACTTAAAAAATAATGTAGCCAGTTTTGAAATAAAGGTAGAAAAGTACTGGAATTTATTTCCTACTCTGGAAAGCCATTACAAATTTTGGAGCTAATTGACATAACTTGTAAGAAATGTGTAAAGTCTGACACCTAGTAGCCAATTCACATTATTTGAGTGATCTTACTGATCTTTAGAGCTTTCAAAAATAAGTAGTTTGCTAGGCAGTACTGGAATGTATCTATTGTTAATGAGAATTCTTCATAAAATTTCAAAAATGATAAATAATCAAATCTCAAGTACTTTTTAAATTTTTAATTATTTATTTATTTATTTATTTATTTATTTATTTATTTTGGAGAGAGACAAAGAGAGAGACAGAGAGGGAGAGTGAGATAGATGAGATGGGCGTGCCAGCAGTCTCTCAGCTGCTGTGAATGAAATCCCAGATGTGTGCCCCTTGTGGTCAAGTGCATTGGCATTGCGCCCCCTTGCGTCACTTTACATCTGGCTAAACGTGGGACCTGGGATTGGAACTGGGTTCTTAGCTTAGCAGGCAGGCGCCTTAACTGCTAAGCCATCTCTCCAGCCTCAAGTCTTTTTATTTACTGCATATCATGAGATTTGAATTAATGTGAATACATGGTAATGTGCATCTTCCTTACAGGTGTTAGTAAATGGCTTCGTCATTTAATTGAGTTCACATATACAGCAAAATTAATGATACAAGGAGAAGAAGAAGCCAATGATGTATGGAAAGCAGCAGAGTTTCTACAAATGCTAGAAGCTATCAAAGCCCTTGAAGTCAGGTAATTATATTTACTGAGGTGCAGACAGACATTTAAGGCATTTAGTGTCCATACCAATCAAGACTGTAAAGTATGTGTCATGTCATTGAGTAAGTTCTGAAATTCAAAACATTAAGGTTCTCAGGCCGGCGTGGTGGCGCACCTTTAATCCCAGCACTGGGAGGCAGAGAGGTAGGAGGATCGCGAGAGTTCGAGGCCACCCTGAGACTACATAGTTAATTCCAGGTCAGCCTGGACCAGAGTGAGACCCTACCTCACAAAACCAAAAAAACCAAAAAAAAACATTAAGGATCTGTAAGTTCTTACTGCTGATTATTTTCCGTTTTATTTTGGTTTCTCAAATCCTGTGCTAAGCTTACAGTAACATCTCTGGTAACTAGTAAATAAAGGAAGTCTAGACAGCTCTCTAAGGAGATCTCTGGGCCCCTGTAAACTGTTTTTGTTGGATTCAATTGTCAACCACTTGTACCAAGCCATGTTTACAGAGTTTGGCTTACAGAGGCTAATCATAAATAGATAAATAGTCCAGCTGAGAATGAACAGAAAGTTGACCAAATTAGAATTGTTTCTTAAATGCATTCTTATATACTTGACCATCCATCCTGTATACTTGTTAGATGATCTACAACTAGCTCTGTATTCTAAAGCATCCAGTGCAAAGGTGAAAGTTGTATACTTTTCATTGTTGTAGAAGGTAGGCAGATCCATCCATACAGAGAAAAATAAAATATACAAGTGGAGCCGGGCGTGGTGGTGCACGCCTTTAATCCCAGCACTCGGGAGGCAGAGGTAGGAGGATCGCTGAGAGTTCGAGGCCACCCTGAGACTACATAGTTAATTCCAGGTCAGCCTGGACCAGAGTGAGACCTTACCTTGCAAAACCAAAAAAACCAAACAAAACAAACAAACAAAAAAAATTAAGGATCTGTAAAGTTCTACTGCTGATTATTTTTCCGTTTTAATTTGGTTTCTCAAATACCGTGCTAAGCTTACAGTAACATCTCTGGTAACTAGTAAAATAAGGAAGTCCTAGACAGCTCTCTAAGGAGATCTCTGGGCCCCTGTAAACTGTTTTTGTTGGATTCTATTGTCAACCACTTGTACCAAGCCATGTTTACAGAGTTTGGCTTACAGAGGCTAATCATAAATAGATAAATAGTCCAGCTGAGAATGAACAGAAAGTTGACCAAATTAGAATTGTTTCTTAAATGCATTCTTTATATACTTGACCATCCATCCTGTATACTTGTTAGATGATCTACAACTAGCTCTGTGTTCTAAACCAGTGCAAAGGCAGTTGTATACTTTTTCATTGTTGTAGAAGAAGGTAGGCAGATCCATCCATACAGAAAAATAAAATATACAAGTGGAGCGGGCGTGGTGGTGCACGCCTTTAATCCCAGCACCGGGAGGCAGAGGTAGGAGGATCGCTGAAGGCCACCCTGAGACTACATAGTTAATTCCAGGTCAGCCTGGACCAGAGTGAGTGAGACCTTGCAAAACCAAAAAACCAAACAAAACAAACAAACAGGATCTGTAAAGTTCTACTGCTGATTATTTTTCCGTTTTAATTTGGTTTCTCAAATACCGATGCTAAACACAGTAACATCTCTGGTAACTAGTAAAAATAATTCCTAGACAGCTCTCTAAGGAGATCTCTGGGCCCTGTAAAGTGGATTCTGTTGTCAACCACTTGTACCAAGCCATGTTTACAGAAAACAAAAGATAAATAGTCCAATGAGAATGAACAGAAAGTTGAAACAAATTAGAATTGTTTCTTAAATGCATTCTTTATATACTTGACCATCCATCAACTTGTTAGATGATCTACAACTAGCTCTGTGTTTAATTTCCCAAGGTGAAAGTTGTGTACTTTTCAAGCAGATCCATCCATACAAAATAAAATAAAATACCAAGCCTTTTCAGCCCTTAGAGGAGGCTCTAGAGTCATTCTCCAGGTTAATATCTAGCTTTGTCACTTTTTGGCCCTTAATAAAGTTTTGAAATCCTGTCAGTGGTTTTATTTGTTAAGTGGAGGAGAATAGTACTTTCCTCTTCTTCTGTTTTTAAATAGTTAAACCAGCCAAGCATTATTTTAATTTTAAATATTTTTATTATTTATTTATTTATTTGAGAGAGAGATACAGAAATAGGTAGGTTGAGAGAGAAGAGAGAGAATGGGTGCAGGGCCTCCAGCCACTGCAATGCTTAACTCCAGATGCATGCCCCTTGTGCATCTGGCTTACATGGGTCTGGAGAATCATCAAACCGGGGTCCTTCGGCTTCATAGGCAAGCGTTTAACAGCTAAGCCATCTCTCCAGCCCTTCTTTAAAAATTTTTCTGGATGGAATTTGGTGGTCTAAAGTGGAATGGGGAGGGGAGGAAATATCATTTTTTTTTTTTGCATGTAAGTATAAAAGGTGTCAATAAAAATAATAAAAGAAAAAAAATTATGAACATTTGAAAAAAATATTTTATTTGAGAGAGAGCAAGGCAGATGGAAAGAATGGGCACACCAGGGCATGCTTAGCTACTGCAAATGAACTCCAGACATGTACCACCTTATGCATCTGGCTTATGGGGGTGTTGAGGAATCAACTTAGGTCTTTGGGCGTTCACAGGCAAGTGCCTTAACCACTAAACCATCTCTCCAATCAGAGAGAATGGTACTTTGTATATAAAATGTCGTAGGTTAAATGAATTTGTGAATTCAAAGTGCCTATAGTAGGATCTGGCATGTAATGCTCTATAGCTAAGTAATTACTTCCTGGTACTGTATGTGGGTCCTTCCGCCTTATTTTTTTTTTAAAGGATGACCCTCAAATAGATCACTGGAGAATGACACAAAGCAGTTTGATAAGTCATTTTCCTAGGGGAACATTGATGTGACTTAGTCAAAATAGACACTTGAGAATAACTGTAGGAAATATTAAACTATAATAGTTCATAAGTACAGTTGGAGATTTAAAGTTTTCTGATAAGAACTTGGCATATTTAGTCTCTCTCTCTCTCTCTTTTGGTTTTCAAGGTAGGGTCTTGCTCTAGCCCAGGCTGTCCTGGAATTCACTGTGTTGTCTCAGGGTGACCTCGAACTCATGACTATCTCCTACCTCTGCCTCCTGAGTGCTAGGATTAAAGGCGTGTGCCACTATGCCCAGCCCTGTATTTTCTCTTGTATCAAGCCTTTGTTTACATAAGCTGGTGTGCAGTAAACATCTGTGAGTTGATAGATGGATGCATGTGTGCAGAGACTATCAAATAAGTATTCTTTAGCAGAGAGAGCTGAACTGGAGTAGCAAAATAGGGTGTGTGCTGAAGAATCTGTTTTCTGATGGAGACAATCCCTTAAAATGGAGGCAAATTAAGGAAATGTATATAAATGGAGCAGTTTTAGATTTATGATTAATTCTTCTATGAGAACCTTCTGAAAAAATGTCTTGTGTGCCGGGGTGTGGTGAGCGCATGCCTTTAATCCCAGCACTCAGGAGGCAGAGATAGGAGGATTGCTGTGAGTTCAAAGGCCACCTGGGACTACATAGTGAATTTCAGGTCAGCCTGGGCTAGAGTGAGACCCTGAGACCCTACCTCGAAAAACCAAAAAAAAAAAAAAAAAAGTTTTGTGTGACCTCTTGCTGCTGTGGTCATGGATAGCACCTGACTATTGGGAAAGTCTGGACAACAAAACTGAGACAAACTGGTAACAATAATATAGGTTGGATTTTAAAGCATTTAATGTAGTTTCCATGTACAGTCAGAAAAAGGTAAGTAAAAATCAGGTATAGTTTTATAGCCAATTTAAGACTTTTAGAAAATTATTATTGTGTTTTAGATTTTAAAATTTTTTATTTATTTGAGAGAGAAAGAAAATTTAGGGCCTCTACTTTGGCGAACAAATTTCAGATGCATGCATACTCAGTGCATATGGCTTTACGTGGTACTGAGAATAGAATCTGGTTCTTAGGCTCCTTAGGCTTTGTAGGCAAGTGCCTTAATTGCTGAGCTATCTCTCCAGATCAAAATCAATTGTAAGACTGAGATCAGTTGGTGTGGTGGCTTATGCCTTTAATCCCAGCACAGGGGAGGCAGTAGGAGGGGATTGCAGAGAGTTCAAGGCCACCCCTGAGACTACATAGTGAGGTCCAAGTCAGCATGAGCTGAGAGTGAGACTCTGCAAAACGAAAACAACAACAAAATAATGATAATAATAAGACTGAGGTATTTATGGTAATTAGTCATCAGTGATTTTCAATATAAATATTGTAACATGTTGAATTGTTTATTGAACAAGATAGACTTGCAGTATACTCTAAGGGTTCCTTTGGAAAAGGAAGGCAGCAGTATTTACATATTTATTATTTAATAGTACACTGTCTATGAGACAGTGTAGAGGATCTAAATTTTCTGTGTGTAAAGCTATATTTCACTGTTTTGTTGCATGGCTTATTTGGGGGCAAGTAATCACTGCTTTAGGAGTTAACAGTGCCTTAGGGTTAAATTATTTCAAAGGATGAGTTTTGAATCAAACCTCCAAATATTTTAGATCTTATTTATTTATTTATTTGCAAGCAGAGAGAGAGGAGAGAAGGGCAGAGAATGGGCATGCCAGGGCCTTTGCCATTGCAAAGTGGACTTCCAGAAGCATGTGCCAATTTTTGTGCATCTGGCTTATGTGGGTACTGAGGAATCAAACCTGTTTAGGGCTTCACAGGCAAAGTGCCTTACCTGCTACGCCATCCCTCCGGCCTAAGATCTTTCTTTAATATGTAAATCAATTAGAAACAATGACTGTCACATAGTAGTAGTATGCATATGCTCTATCTTTTTCTGTTTATTGCTTGATCTTACCATCTTTCTGGTCTTGGTCCATGGCCAGCTTGTTCCCAACAGGTTGACTTAGGTACTTTTGTCTCTAGCATTCTCTTTTAAGCAATAATCATACTGCTTTTTCACATTAGACTTAAACCTCTTTGGAGCATTTTTCCCCCTTAAAGTGTCTCACTCTAGCCCAGGCTGACCTAGATTCACCTAACTATGCCCTCAGGCCAATTCATGGTTATCCTTCCACCTCTGCCTTCCAAATGCTGGGATTCAAATCACCATGCCTGGCTTAGACCTAAACCTTTGATGCAGGATCTATGCATCTATGTATTTGGACAAGTTTGAAAGCTACCATGAAAGTTCTCTTGGGTTGTTTTGTGAGGCTTCTTCCTTTCCCTTTTCACATGTTGTAAAATCCCTTGCATTGCCATTCAGTTCTGAATACACATTGGCTTAACCCACTCCAGCAAAACAAAAAGCTCGAGAGAGACCACCTCAAAAGCAACAGACAAAAAATGTCATGTCTAAGAATGTTTAGGACAGGATCCTAGATTTTCAATTAGGTTTGTATAAGCTTCCCATCCTTTGTCGTCATCATTACTCAGGAAACAGCTGAGAAAGATGATCCCTTGTGAGGACAAGGAACTTGATGATCAGCCTTTTTTTTGAGTCACTGAGAACATTATTACAATGCTCTGTAAATTGATCTCTATGGGTGGTAAGAAGCATGAGAGATCCATCCATACCTTGACTATTATCCACTTGCTGCATGTTTTTGAGACCAGTCTCAAATAGCAAAAATGGCCCAGAAAGCTGAACATAATGATGTAAATTGTTTTCATGAACCACAGATAATCCTGAGATTGGGTGAAAGGACCAGTGTCAATCAGTAAATAAGAATTGTCATAACATTCTGTATGATTCAGCTCTACTGATAGGCAAACAGACTTTGAGTAAGGTATCGAAATTGGCATGCAGTGTCAAATTTCTACATCAAGTATAGGGGCATTGACTTTGAGACTGGTTTATAATGATGGATGGTATAGGCACATCTGGAATAGTGTCGGATCTAGGCATCAGTGGTGGCAGCCTGAGCTATGAAGGTTAAGTGCTTTTTTCCTATAATTTGTAGTGAGTGTCTTCAATACACCATCTTTTAAATTAGCAGACCAAACGGACCATTGGTATGTAGCTAATGTCGGTAAAACATCAAGATAGGGCTGAGACATGGCTCAGCAGTTAAAGTGCTTGCCTGAAAAGCCAAATGACCTGAGTTCAATTTCCCACTACCTGGATAAGCCAGATGCACAGTGGCATGCATCTGGAGTTTACAGTGGCTAAGAGCCCTGGCATATATCATTCTCCCCATCTCTGTTTGCAAATAAGTAAAATACTTAAAAACAAAATAGTAAGATAATCAGGAGAAATGATGCTTAGAGCTCTGAAGAGAGCCTAGACTTCTGAGCAAAGCTGCTGTGCCCACTTTATTTTCATAGCTGGTGTTGAGGCTGAACACTTGTGGCTTAAAAAACACTGTCATTGACTGGGCTTCCTGGGCCAAACCATCAGTGGTTCATAGACCTGTGATGGCTTTCCTTTGTGCAGCATAGTAAGTGGAGCTACTGCTTTTCTGGTAAACCTAAGAGGACAACTACTTCTGAAATGAGGCCATTTCTTTTTGTTTTTGTTTTGTTTTTGACGCAGTGGCTTCACTGTAGCCCAGGCTGACCTGGTATTCACTGTAGTCTGTGGGTGGCTTCAACCCCAGGAATTCTTCTACCGCTGCCTCCTGAGTGCTAGAATTAAAGGCATGTCCACCACACCCCAGCTGAAGGCATTTTCTTTTTGATAAATATAATACTTGCTGGGGTCTTCTCCTTATTAGTGTGAAGTCAGAGTTGATAGATGCACAAAATGGGAATGGCAGACCAGAATCAGTTTAAACACGTGACAGGCAACAGATAATTGTTTTCATCGGGTGGGGGTGGTACAGGCTGCACATTATATTTGTTGGACAAACCAAAACTCAAAGACTAGCTTTTTAAATAGAAATTGCCTCCATTTTCCAGAAGTGCTAATTGTACAAGCATTTGGAGGAGAGGTGGACCTGTCACTAAAGATTTTTCATGTTTCTAAAAATTTAATAGATGTAGTTTTTACATTTAAAAATATTTTTGTTATTTGCAAGTGGGGAGGGGATTAGGCATGCCAGGAGCCTCTTGCTACTGCAAAGTGTTCCAGATGCCTATGCTGCTTTGTGCATCTGCCTTTATGTGGTAGTGAGGGCCAAACCTGTGCTATCAGGTTTACAAATAAGTAAGCCTTTTAACGACAGAGCCACCTCTCCAGCCCAGTGGTTTTTTTTCTTAATTTTTTATTGATAACTTCCATAATTATAGACAATAAAACCATAAAGATGTTTCAGTGGTCAAGCACTCTTCTATCCTTCTTGTCAGCATTGTGGTGGCACGAGTCATGCCATCTGAAATGAGAGCTTCTCTAGCCAAAGTGAAGTGGTAGCATTAATATGGGCATGAACATTAGAGAAGTGTTTACTAGAGCAGTTTTGTAGGCATAGTATATGCATTTGTAGATACCAGCCAGTGTGCGGCCCTGGGGCTCCATGACTTTCCTTGTCACCCAGGTCTTCGGTATGGCTTTGATTCAGGTGCTCCTCTAAGGTCCTCTTGAGGGTTCCACCTTTAATCTAACTTCCAGGATATAGGATTGTATGGTACCAGTTCAATTTGGGTTCAATTTTTGTGTACCCTTCCCTTCCCCAAAGCACTACCTTCCTATATTGTCAAGCTTTGAGATGCTATTCAGGTATGTCAGCAACTCAGGCTGTTCCAGGTTAGAAATGGAGGGGGTGAGACCATGTGATGATTATCTTTCTGTGATTGTGTGAGCTCACTTAGAATGATCATTCCAGGATTACGACCATTTTTCTACAAATGTCAAATGTCATTTTCTTACTGCTGAGAGGAATTCCGTCATGTACATATACTACATCTTGGTTATCCATTCATCCAATGATGGGCACCTGGGTTGATTCTAGTTTTTAGTTTGGTAGCCGTTGAATTGAGCAGCTATACACAAAGGCTGAGCGAATATCTCTGAGATGTGGAGCTTTTTAGGGTAAATAGCCAGTAAGGGAAGATCAGGTCTGTTGGTAACTCCTATTGTCATCCTTTTCAGAGTCTCCATGTGCTTTCCATACTGGTTTTACAGTTTTACATTCCCACCAACAGTGAATGAGTGTTCCTATTTCTCCACATCCTTGACAACATTTGTAACATTTGTTTTCTTTTTCTCTTTCTTTCTTTTTTTTTTTTTTTTTTTAAGTTTTCAAGGAAGGGTTTCACTCTTGTCAGAGTTGACCTGGAATTCACTATAGTCTCAGGAGGCCATGAATTCACAGTAATCCTCCTCCCACCTCCCAAGAGTGCTGGGATTAAAGGCGCGCACCACTATTTTTTGGTTTCATTTTTTTTTTTTTTTTTTTTGGTTTTGTTGAGGAGGTCTCACTCTGGCCCAGGCTGACCTGAAAAACCATGTGGTCTCAGGTGACCTCCGAACTCACAGCGATCCTGCTTACTCTGCCTCCCAAGTGTTGGGATTAAAGGCATGCGCCACCATGTCTGGCCCCGGCCCAATTTTTTTAATGTCTGCTATATCACTTACTGGTGAGGTGCAAATATATATTATATGTATTTATTATATATAAATTATAATAATATATATATAAAAATTTTCTTAATTGTGTGTTAGCCATTTGTAATTCTTCCTCAAATGCTCTATTCAGTTTTTCTGTCTTACTTTGGAGTGATTTTTTTTTTTGATCACTTTTTTTGAGTTTTTTTTTTTTTGAGATTCTAGATAATGAGCTTCTGTCAGTGCTATAAATAGTAAAGTCTTCCCCCATTCAATTGGGTAATCTGTAGCTCTGCTTGTGAGTACAATATCTGTCTGCAAAAACTTTTCTTCATAGGTGTGGGGTACACCTTCCTGGGAGTCGGTTGCCTGCTTGATTGACATGACCAAGTTGTTTGCCTAAGAACATCCTGCTTCCACTCCCATTTTATGGCCCTTGCATTAAGTTCCATTTTTGCCCCAGGTAGCTCTTTCCAACAGTAAACAACAGGATATAAACAGCAGGAGATGAGAACATGACCTTCTGCCCTGCTGCATTTTCCACACAGTGCTGTAAGACTGTATATATTTCACCCTCTGGCAATAGAGCGGCATTCTTGAAGCACAGCTGTGAATGACCCAGTGAGTGTCTCTTCAGTCTCGGCACCTCGCCCAGCTTGGGGTCTTGGTAGTAGCGAGCGCTACATGAGCTCCCATTGGTTGAGTGCTTTTTTCTTTTATGGCTTTTTTTTGAGGTAAGGGCTCACTCTAGCTCAGGCAGACCTGGAATTCACTCAATGTCATCTCTTGGTAGCCTTGAATTCCACAGTTATCCTCTACCTATGCCTCCCAGGTGCTGGGACTAAAGGCATGTGCCACAGACTTGACTGAATGCTTGTTTATCTTACTGGGTTACTGGGGTTTTGTTCTGGAAGCCTTTTGCCAGTCTATATTGTGGAAGTGCCTCTATTTTTTTAATTGATTTTTTTATTGGCACCTTCTATATTTACATACAAAAACTAGCATATTTTCCCCTCCCCTCTCCTGCCCTCCCCCATTCACTTTAGAACTCCAATCTCCATCATATTCCCTCCTCTCTCCATTAGTCATTCTTTTAATTTGATGTCATCTTTCTTCTATTTTGAGGTTTTGCGATAGTATTGCTGGGCACTGGAAGGTCATGGATAATGAGGCCAGAATTTCTGTCTGGGCAGTTGCATTGTAGAGTCTTACCCTTCCTTTGGCTCTTCCATTCCGCCCCCTCTTCTGCAATGGTCCCTGAGCCTTGGAGGGGTGTGACAGTGTTTCAGTGCTGGGCACTCCTCCATCCCTTCTTCTCAGCACTATGTTGCCTTTTGGATCATCCCAGTGGTCATCACCATCTGAAAAGAAGCTTCTCTAACCAGAAGTGAGGTAGCGTTAATATGTGAATATGAGCATTAAGTGTGGTATTTTCAGGGCAGCTTGGTGGGAATAAGTATATGCATTTAGTCAGACATGAGCAGGCTTTATACCTAAGGCTCATGACCTCACCTACCATAGACTTTTGCTTAGGTTTTCAGTACCAGGTATGTATTCCCTCCCATAGAGAGGGCCTTCAGTCAATTATGGAGCAGTTGGTTACCTCAAGAGTAGACACGCCACTATTGCACCCGTTCAGTCCTTGGGCCTGTCTGGCCAAATTTGAATATTCAGCGTCCACTGTTTCCACTGCTGATGACTTCTGTCTCCCCATACACTGCATGCAGTGCAGCTTTTCAGCTTTCAGTTGGCTGGTCTACAGGAGAAGGTTTTTCTGCTCAGCACCAGCTTGTTTTTCTCAGTGACCTTGCCTCTCAGGCAGAGATGTCTTCAGCAATAGGGTCTTACTATCTGTTCTCAAGGAAACCAAGGGCGCCTCCTATTTTTAGTTGAAGAGTTTCAGGTCTTATACTGAGGCCTTTAATTCATTTGAGTTGATTTTTGTATATGATGAAATTAGTAGGTTTTAGTTTCTTCTTTTTTTTGTACATATTGTCATCCAATTTGTCCAGCACCATTTGTTAAGATGCTGTTTTCTCAGTCCACATTGTTGGCATCTTTGTCAAAGATCAATGAGCTGTAATTACCCCTACATCCTGGGTCTTCAATTCTGATCCATTGGTATATGTTTTTGTTTTATTCCACTATCTGTTTGTTTTGTCCACTATGACTTTTGTATAGCTTTAGATTGGGTATGGTTTTCTTTTTCCTGAGAATATGTTTTGGATATCTGAGGCCTTCTGCCATTCCATATGAATTTTGAATCTTTTTCAATCTCTGTGAAGAATGTTGCTGGTATTTTAAACATTTTTTATCAGGTATTTTACTGCAAGAAGTGCTTTCTTCAAAAAAATAGAATCACTAGGGCTGGAGCGTGACTTGGCGGTTAAGGCATACCAACATACTAAGCCTAAGAACTCAGGTTCAATCTCCAGGTCCACATTTGTAGATGCAAAGTGGGAGCACAAGGGCTGTCATCACACTTGCCCACAAAGGGGCTGCGCGTATCTGGAGTTGGTCCACAGTGGCTGAGAGGCTGCTGGCACTCCCAGTACTCTCTCTCCCACTCTCTCTGTCTCTCTCAAAAAACACACATAGAAGATCAATAGTTATCTCCTGAGTATGAAGAACTAATTTTACAATAAAAGATGAATTCACGAATTAAGCAATTAGAGAGTACATTATTTCTGCATTTTAATTGGACTCCATTACAAACTTACTCTTAAAATTCATGTCTTTGGAACATCAATATTTTGAAACATAAAACATCTCATTGTGTATCTGTGATTTTAGCCTGTCAGTCTGATAATATTTTATCAAATTCAGGGCAATCTTAAAAGCAATGCTATTGAAACCAACTTAGGCTGCATGCTACATATACTAGAAACAATTATTCCTTGGGGAACCTTGTTGCTAATGGCCTCTGTGTCCTATTCTTCAGGAAGAACCAGTAGGATGCTACTGGCCCCAGTCACGCCTCAGAATGTGAAGCATAATGCTGTTGCTTCTGGAAACCACACATTTGCTTCTTTTTATCACCTTTGTGCCATTTCACTATTACTTATTATCCCAAGACATCTCTGTGTTAGGGACTAGTGTCAGATCATAACATTGTTTCTAACTTGAGATATCCAGGTAGAATTTTCATTGGAGTTCTTAAACAGGCTGACTTGGTAGCCATACAACATTATTTTCCCAAACTTCAGAAGGCACCACTGTGACAGAAATTCACCACCAGCCCACTTAAGAGTTATCCACACAGGGTGTGTTGACAGAACATTTCTTTTTATTGTAAACATAAAATCTAAAATGAAATAAATGGTAATTAATTTTAAAAATCTATTATTTCACGTATGATAATAAACGCAGGAAATTATGTACAAGCCAGATTGAATTTCAATGTAGTGATCATATCTTAAACCATCAGCTTGACACAAGTTTTCCAGTATGATTCCGGATGGTAATGACTCACGAAGATATCTGGGTGAGCTATCCTACCTCATGAATTAAAGTGTATGTTTTATTTTCTACCAGTATGGCTTTTCCATACTGAATATGTCGAACACTTAATACTTCCAAAAATGTACCCAGTCAATACTACACAGTATGTTTATTTGCCCAGTGCATATAGATATGCTTCAGTCAAATTGTATATTCTAATTCTTGGGCTTGATGTTGAATCATGTGCCACACATGTATTTATAACTCAAAGTATGTATACTCAAGTGCTTAGAAATAAAGTTCATATTTTAGGGGACTAGATTTCTTGGAGTAAAAATCCAGTGCAAATGTCATGTATAAAGGATATAGTGGTCCTTTCCTTGGTGTTGTGGGGAGGCTACACTTAACAGCTCAGTTTGAATCTCAATTCTCACTTTCAGTGCTAAAGTTCTTTTTATTTGAGCAAAATGTGCATATGTAGTTCTTGCTATAGGTCAGGTTACTGTAATTAGAATGCAGATAGGAGTTAATTTGTTCTCACTTAGTAATCTTAGGAGGTAAGGGATTGTTTATTTCACGAGAGGCAGCAGGTCTGGATTTAAACTAAGGAGGGCTGTCATTCCTCTCTGCTTCTGCATCTTGATTTGTCATCTAAGAAGTTACTGCCTACCTTGCAGGTTGGAATCTGTGTATAAAGCAGTTGCATATTTCCTGACCGTTAATGGATAGAGCCTCAAGTTCATAACTCAACTGTATCTGCAAAAACCCTATCACCATGACATTCTTTCACATCCTGCCAGACCCACTAGATAGTCATCAAATAGTGTCATTTACAACTTCAGCAGAGCCTTGGCCCCTTGGATATTTTGTTAAAACCAATGATATTCTCACTCATTCTCAGCTCTTTTCCTCTCTCTCAAATATAAAATGAAAAAAATATCTCAAAAGTGGGAACTGAAGAGATGGTTAGTGGTTAAGTCACTTGCCTGTAAGCCAAAGGACCTATGTTTGATTCCCCAGGACTCATGCAAACCAGATGCAGATGTTTGTATGCATCTGGAGTTCATTCTGCAGTGGCTGGAGGCTGGCATGCCAGAGTCTCATTCTTTCTCCTCTCCTGCACTGCCTGTTTCATACTCCAAATAATAAAGAAAATAAATAAAACAGTGATGTTGTAGTAAATCCATAGTAGTTCCTCTTTAAATGAGAAAGCTACAAAGTATTATGCTACTCAGTCAAGAAATTTGTAGGCAGATTCAGACTTTAACCTCAAAAATTCCTTTAGATAGAAAACAAACTACCTGGCCATCGTGGGCACATGCAACTGTTCAGCACTAGCGAGAAAGGTAGGAAGGATCATTAATGAGTTTGAGACAAGTGCGTGGACCCCAGAGTGAGTTGGGTCAACCTGAGCTAGAAGTGAGACCTACCTTGGAAAAAAGAAAGAACAAACAAACTAGCTACTTCCAAAGAAAATAATTTTGTTGTTTAGATAGAATAATGTTTCTGTTTAAATTCTAGGGAATTTCTAGTAACTCAAATGGATGCCAAAGCACAAGTTCTTGTATAAATGTTGTAATTATTAAGTAGAATGAGTACTGAGCAATGGTCTCTTCAAACAGAATCACTCAGATTTGGAATATATAACAAATAGAACTCTACATTACAAGCTTAGAAAATTCAAGATGTGTTATTTTACTTTTATTACTGTTTGTGTGTCTGTGTTGTACATGGATGTATATTATAGGTGTGTGTGGAGTCAAGTGTATCATAGTGCGCATGTGGAGGTCTGAGAGGACAACCTTGGGGTGTTTGTGTCTCCTTCCACTTTTGCTGAAGGTAGTTTCTCCCCTTGTTGTTGCTTCATGTGCACCAGCTTAGCTGACCCTGAGTTTGGGTTCTGGCTTTGCCTCCCAGCAGGTGAGTTGGATCACAGCACTCCCTTTCCTTTGTCTGGCTTTTATGTGGAGTGCTGTGAGAGATAGGACTTAGGCTGGAAGACTTGTAACATCTCTTTCAACTCCCTTTTATTTTAAAAATGCTTATTGAATATTTTTAAAAAACCAAACTGCATTTTATTGGTATGTAAAGCTTAGAAACCAAAGCATTTATAATTCATTATAAGGATCTGGGTGTGCACCTTAGGGGCAAAGCTCTGCCTGCTGGGTTGAATCACTAGTACCACTACAAAATCAAAATTGCAACATAAGTGCACACTGTAAAAGACAATCCTGGGGCTACGGAGATGATTCAGTGGTTAAGGCACTTTGCTTACAAAGCATGTTGACCAGGTTCAATTTATACCCACATAAAGAGCAGATACAATGGCCCAGCCATTTCTGTAGTTCCACTTGCAAGATCACCAACATGCCACATGACTCTTTCTACTTTTCCCCTCTCCTCACAAACAAAATGAAAAACCAATCTGACTTTAACATTAGCATTAATACTTAAGCTGCAATCTTTGGTACAGATTACACAAAGATGAGAAAGAAGATTGGTAACAGGAACCTTGAAGACATGAGGAAAAAATGAGCAAAGCAGAAGGTTTAGCCATATGAAAACTATTATTGGGAAATGTAAAGCCAGAGGTTTTCTTCGACTTTCATTTTGCAGTGCTGGGGACTAGACTCAGGACCTCATGTATGCTAGACAGACCTTTCACGTGTGCTATTCCTCACCCCTCTGACCTGGAATTCCTGTGTAGTCTCAGGGTGTGAACTCACCACAAACCTCTTCCTACCTCTGCCTCTCTCAAGTTCTGGGATTGAAGGCATGAGCCATATGCCCAGCTGCTAAATTAAGTTCTTATTGCAAACATGGTGCCAATAAAACCACTAACAAGGCCTAATAAGCCCAGTGAACTGCCTGGGGATTTCATATCATTAACCTTTCAGTGGCAGAATATTCACTCCCTCTTGTGGATGTTTGTAAAGGAGCTTGCTCAGTTTGCTTGCCAGTACCAGAGTGTACTTGCTATACAGAATCAATAGTTATTACCTCTCCAGAATCATGGTTTCTTTCCTTCCATCTAGGGACACTTCAGTGTTATTCACAACAACAATGTGCTCAGCTGAATATCATTCCACTCCTCCTCAGCCTCTTAATAGCAAAATAGGGACTTTGTCCCAGGCTAAAATTCTGACCATTTAAAATTTATTTTTTAAAATATTTTAAATTTTGAGTGATGATTCTGAAATACTTTAAACAGGTGATTGGCCTCAGGTGTCACTATTGTGTGTGTTTTGGGGAGGGACAAGGCCTATGCGCACACAGGGTGGCCTGGAGACTTGCTCTGCAGCACAGTGTGGCCTGGCAGCCTTACCATGTATTGGGACTGCAGGCATGTATTACAGCTCTACCTCAAGTGGCACTACACACACTCATGCATGTATGCGCACCTAAGTCATAAAAGATAACTGTTTACTCAGTAACTCTAAAAGGCTTGGTGAGGATATTATAAACAAAATTATAACTAAGCCTAAATCAGTAGATAAGAAGGCTGGAAATATCTCATGTTGTATAAACTAGTATTAAAACAAATAGAAACACATGTAGTTTAGTAAGATTTTAAGTTTTCCTAGATATATATCTTTGAAAAAGACTGCTTTTATTTTTAAACTCCTATAAATGTGACTGTTTCTAAACTTTAAAAGTATTACAAAGTTGCCAGGTGTGGTGGCACGCGTCTTTAATCCCAACTAAGCCCAGGCTGTCCCTCAAGTTTTGAGTCTCCTGCCTCAGTGTAAGTGCTGGGATGACAGGCGCGCGCAGTGGCCAGAAAATAACAGCATGATTATGAATTCTGACAACTCTGTCCATTCTTCTGAAATCATCTTGCATTCTACTTAGCCTTGTTCTCAAGCTGCAGGGAGTGCCTGTACATTTTAAAATCCTGCTGTGAAGCCCGGATTGTGGTGACACAGGCCTTTAATCCTAGCACTCAGGAGGCGAGTGGAGGATAACCATGAGTTTGGGCCACTCTGAGATGACATAGTGAATTCAGGTCAGCCTGGCCTAGAGTGAACCCTTCTCAAAAAAAATCTAAACATCCCTGCTGTGAAACACTGTCCTTCAGGTATTGCATGGTCACCAACTCAATCCTCCACGTGTCACTTGGTCTCCAACTCAAAACCAGACAGCAGTGGAATAAACCCCAGGAGGCCATCACAAGATTGAATCTTATTCTTTCTTTTGGTATTTTTAAAAAAAATATTTTATTATTTATTTATTTGAAGAGATACAGAGAGATACAGAGAGATAGGCAAGTAGAGAGAGAGAATGGGCACGCCAGGCCTCCAGCCACTGCTAAGACCAGACTCAGATGCATGTGCCCACTTGTGCATCCTGGCTTCGTGGGTCCTAGAGAATTAATTTCGAACCGGGGTCCTTAGACTTTACAGGCAAGCGGCAACTACTAAGCCATCTCTCAGCCGCTTTTGGTATTTTTAAAAAGATTTCTTTTTATTTATTAGAGACAGAGGAAGAAAGGGCAGTGATAATGGGCATGTACCAGGAGCCTCTGTCCTGCAAAGCAAACTCGGACGCATGTTCCCTTGGCCATCACAAACATGTGGGACCTGGAAAATGAACCAGGTAGGTTTCACAGGCAAGCACCTTAACCACTAAGCCATTTCTCCAGCCTTAAGATTAAGTATTTTTAAAATTGTGTATTCTCTAGTGGAGCGGGGTGGTCAAAAGATTTTTAATGTGTGACAAAGGCCATTTCTTCTCAGAAACCAGGCAGCTACAGAAAACTAAACACTAAACAGTGACATGCCACTGAAATCTACAGGCTCAGGAAGGTTTGCAAAGAGTACACTGTAAAGAGGCACAGTCCTCAAGTCATGCATTAACTAAGGCCTTCCATACATACAGTACACCACTGAGGTCACTCCAAGGGTAACAAGATCACCTAGCTATACTCACTGACCTAAGGGCTGGGGTGGAATCCATTTCTTGGTTTATGTTTTTATTCTAGGATGAGTAGAAACAGACTTTCTGTAACGTGTCAGGTAACAACTTTAGACATTCTTAAAGGTTTTTTTCTTTTACTGTCATCTATTTTTTTTGAAATAGAAACTTGCTATGAAGCTCAGGTTGGAGTTCTTGAACTTTTTGCCATTCTCCTGCCTCTCCTTTTTAAAGTTCTAGAATCAGAGGTTTCAGTGTCCCCATAATTTTCAAGTGTTCTTATCTTTAAAGTAAATACAAAATCAAATGTTGATAAATTGGTATTAATGGCTTGATAACAACTCTCTCCAATTCCCTTCTACTTCCTTTGGGCATCTTTCTCCTCATTTCCATTCTTCTTTATCATTCTTTTCTCCAGTAGGTTTATTTTTTTATTTTGATGTCATCATCCTTCTCAGCCTCCTGTATTATAGGCACACAGTACTACAGGTTTCTGCTAGGCACCATTTTTATTGGATTCTTCAGGGTCCAATTTCCAACTGGTCCTCCCCATCCCTGAAATCCTTAGTGGACTCTTCCTTTGGCTCTCACATTCTTTTCCAAAAGTTCAATGGACTTTTGAGCCTTGGAGTGACTCCTGGACTTATAGTTTAGTGCTGGACAAGCAATTTTATTTCATGCCTTCTGTTCACTATTTTCATTTGGGGTTCCCAGTGGTCATTGACATCTGGAGCAGGTCTGTATTGTGTTTCATGTAACATTAATACCATTGCATTGTAGCTGCGTGTTCCCATGTCTGTGCACAGTTTAGGGAGTGTATCCTACTCATTTAAACAATATTTGTAAGAGCCCTCCCTTCCTTTGACTCCTACATTCTTTCTGTTACCTCTTCTGCAATGGACTCTTTGCTTTGGAAGGTTTTCAAGAATCTTTCAGTGCTGAGCACTCCTCTGTCTCTTCCTCAGCTCCATGGTGCCTTCTGAGTCATCCCAAGGTCATCTGAAGAAGCTTTTTTAACTCGTTTGGTCATAATGGGCTGGATATCCATGACCTCATAGTGCCTGGAACTACCTACACAAGACCATCATAATAGGAGGATATTGATGCGTGACAGTGCAGCTTTAATCCCAGCATTTGGCTGGATAGATGGAGGAGGTTTTCATCTCAGATGGTGGCCAGTTTGAGACTATACCATGGGACCTTGTCAGCCTGGATTATGAAATCTTCAAAAAATAAGGTCCATAAGATGATATCAAAATAAAAAGGAGCTTTAGCCATAACCTGTAACTTTGGATTTTGGAGTTTGGAAAAAAAGTGAACAAGAAAAAGTTTCATACATATCAATCTACAATTAAAAGAGGCATTATCAATAAAAGTAAATAAATGGGGCTATTCAGATATCTTGAGTTTTGAAGGGATATTATTTATTGAAGCTTACAGATCAGGGGAAGTTCCATAAAGGCAGGAAAAGCGGCCTGCTCTTCACAGGGCCAAACAGAGAGAGCAAAAGCCAACCAGCCACCACAGCACACAGAGCAAAACTACAGCCAAAAGGTCACACAGCACACTTCAGG
This sequence comes from Orientallactaga sibirica, assembly GCA_036365145.1. Lineage (NCBI taxonomy): Eukaryota > Metazoa > Chordata > Mammalia > Rodentia > Dipodidae > Orientallactaga > Orientallactaga sibirica. Next base: position 20,810 of record JAEOAD010000623.1, read on the forward strand.
AACTCCTGCTAGACACATTTGCATATCTTTACAATGGAATCTCAAACCATCACCACACCTTAAGACCAGGCCCCAGTGACCTTGCCTCTAGCAAGGTGATTGCAGATACAAACTATAAAGTAATAAAACACTGAATATATTGGGGACATATATTCAAACTACCACATTCGCCCCTATTTAATATATTTAGCTCCTATTTAATAGATTTATAACTATCACACATTGTAAATTGTACTCAGTCCAATTTCAAAGGTTCTCACAGTCTTGATCAACTTAAGATAGTGAGTCCTGTAAAATCAAACAAGTTAAATACTTTCAACATGTAAAGGCACAGAGTAAACATTTTTAACTGTATAAGGAATAGCAAGGAGAGACTAAAACAATGCAAACTCAGCCACCATCAGTAGTCATCAAACTTCTGCAGTTCAAGTTCAATATAACCAGAGACTGACAGTCTCCAGGTTTTCCAATTCCGCCCCTCCAGCTGGGCAGAGTTGCCAGGAAAACTTTCATCCCATGCCAACACTGCACTCCATGGTAGCCCTTTTGCACAGTCTGGTATATCCAAAACATCTTCAGGTCTCCATGCAAACCACGGTCCATCTTCCAAAGGCTCTTCCAGCCTATTCTGAGGTCTTCATGCCTGCCTCATGCATCTCAGCAGCGGCTCCTGGAACCGTGTGCAACTCATGACCATTCCATGCATTTTCATATTTCCAAAACTAATACCAGGTGTGCAGGACACAGCCATATTCTTAATCCAGGGACAAAATAAACCATAGCCTTGAAAAGCAGGTTCCTTCTCCAGTCAGCTCTTTCAAAAGTTTGCATTTTTAACAGTCTTTCCTCAGGCATCCTCTCCATTGTTTTAATGTAAATCAAGTCAGGCCACCTTCCTTCCACCTTCCTTAAGATTGCTAATGTGTTTGACAATAGCAGCTCAGTAACCTAAAACCAGTCTCAGTGCCTCTGCTTTTAACTTGCTTCAGGTTAAAATCTTAAAATCTCAGTCCGATATCTTTAGCCAAGCACATCAGTCCATTACAAATTTAAGTTTGATCAAACTTTCTGGGCCTGGATAGCAGAACGTAGCCATCCATTATGCCAGTAGCCCAGTTCCAACAAAGTCCTCTGCAGTCTTTCCTTCCCCTTAGAAAGCTCATAAGCCAAGCCTCGAAGTTCAATACTATCTGCACTTAGCATTCTCAAACTCTCATCAGAATAGTCCATAAAACTTGGCTTACCACTCCAGAAGGCATCTTCAGTTGCAAGCACCAAGTCCATGCCCATTCCTCAAAACAAAGGTTCCAAAGATGAATATCCACACGATCTGGTTCATCTCACCCCACACTCCTCGGTACCACTTTACTGTTGCAGACAGCTTCAGGTTCGCTGAGATGAACTTCCAGACCAGGCACAGTTATGGAGGAAGGGATATTATTTATTGAAGCTTACAGATCCAGGGGAAGTTCCATAATGGCAGAAAAGCAGCCTGCTTTCCACAGGGCCAAGCAGAGGCAAAAAGCCAACCAGCCACCACAGCACACAGAGCAAAAACTACAGCCAAAAGGTCACACAGCACACTTCAGGAACTCCTGCTAGGCACATTTGCATATCTTTACAATGGAATCTCAAACCATCACCACACCTTAAGACCAGGCCCCCCAGTGACCTTGCCTCTAGCAAGGTGATTGCAGATGCAAACTATAAACTAATAAAACACTGAATATATTTTTCCCTCTCTCCTTCCCTCTCTCTCTCTGTCTCTAATAAACAAATAAAAAATAAAATCTTCAGTTGGGGCCACAACTTCTTTAAAAGCTAACCTCAAGTGCCCAGCACCCGGCTGCCTCTGTCACACCCTCCAGGCTCAGGGCCCATTGCGGAAGGGGGCAGATAGAATGGAAAAGAGCCAAAGGAAGGTATGACTTCTTACAATGCAACTGCCCAGACAGAGGTAAAGCCTTGATATCCATGACCTTGCAGTGCCCTAGCAATACTATACATAAGACCCTCATAATAGAAGAAAAGATGATGACATCAAATTAAAAGAGAGACTAATGGAGGAGGATATGATGGAGGTGGAGTTCCTAAGGGAATGGGAGGGAAATATGCATTTTTGTATGTAAGTATAGAAGTTGTCAATAAAAAATTTAAAAATAAATAAAAAATAAAATTTAAAAAAGCTACCTCGGGAGCTGGAGAAGTGGCGAGTGGTTAAGGCACTTTGCCACCAGTCCTGGCAAGGTTTGATTCTCAGGTCACACATAATCCAGGATACTGGGTGGCACATGAGTCTGGAGTTCCTTTGCAGTGGTTGGAGACCTGGTGTGCTATTCCTCGCCTCTCTCCTCTGTCTCAATAAATAAATAAAATAAATAAATAAATAAATAAATAAATAAATAAATACAAATGTTCTTTTTAAGGTACCTCAAACTTTTGGCCCCTGGGTAATAAACTCTACTCATTCATTACGGTGTTAAGAGTGATTTTTCATAAAATTTCTACAACAGGGCCAAAACAAGTTCAGCTGGGCAGGCACGCGCTTTGGGGCTGCTCTTGCTCTGGAACATATTGATCACTTTATGTTTTCTTGTTGGTATTCAGAAAATAGATAACTACCTTGCCTCAGGTCAAGCAACAGAACTCATCAGATTTCTAGGGATAATAGCTGTTGGAGTTCTTGTTATATTTATTTATGTGTGTCCTTTGTGTACATAGATACCCAGCTTTCTGAGTGCCTTTATAAGTTGTTTACTTAAAAGTTACTTGTATATTTGTTCTTGTGTGTATGGGGTATGTGGTGTGTGTGTATACTTTGCCCATGCAGTCATCTGTGGGGATGGAGACGGTCACTGACCAGCGGGCCACAGGGGGCTGTCATTGGGCGTCCTGTATCCCTCTTCCACCCACATTCACCTGGAAGAGGCTCTTACTGACCACAGAATTTTCTCTTAATTTGCTTGTGTGTGTGTGTGCGTGCGCACACATGGTGTCTCTACATTACAATATTAGTGTCTAAGGGCACTTTCGATGACCTAACTTGCTTCTAGAGGAGGTTCCGCCTCCTATTGTCCCTGAGCTGGGGACCAATGACAGCAGCAACCTAAGATAGTTATGACAACTATAGCGATTGCTTTGTAAATTAGGTCTTACCAACAGAACTGATACATGTTGCATTCTTTCTTAAAGATTTTACAAGTGAATTTATAAGGCAGGGGTTTTGTCCCAATATTTAACATTAATAAAAAAGATGAGCTGTGACTAGCAGTTGAAGAACTGTTGCCTGCAAGAAAATGGACCCTCTCTCAGTGGTACTAGGAAGATCCATACAGGACACAGTGCTTCTCACATCCCAGTGCACTCTTTCTCATCTCTGGAAGGACAGTGGCATTTCTGTTCCTGAGCAGTGCCATCCACTTCCTGAATCAGAGGCAGAGTTGCTGCCCTTCTGCCCAGCTCTGCTGGAGCACTGCCAGGTAGTGTGATGTCTGAGGAGTGTGGGAAGAATGGTGGGAAGATGTTCCTGTAGCTTGGGGTGTTCATTTGGGCAAGTCATGCCCATAAGTCATCAGAAGAGTGCTTCCATATGGTAACAGTCAATGTTATTGAATTAATTACAGTAATTTGTGGTGAAATGACTCTTACTGCTTAAACTTCTACTTCAAATAGTAAAAACTCCAGAGCATTAGGATTTTTTTTTTTTTTTTTTTTTTTTTTTTTTTTTGGTTTCGAGGTAGGGTCTCATGGCCCAGGCTGACCTCAGGTGCCCTGTATTCTCAGGGTGGCCTGGCGCGAACCTCATGGCGATCACTCCTACACTCTGCCTCCTGAGTACTGGGATTAGGGCGTGAGTGCCACACCAGCACAGCATTAGGAGTTTTAACCTGGGCCTGGAGAGATGGCTCAGCAGTAAGGCACTTACTAGAGAAGCCTGTAGGCCTGGGTTTGATTTTGATGATACACGAATTTGGGTTTCCTTGGACACCCAGTGTACCAGTAATTTGAGAGTGTTCCCAGCTCCTCTTTCTGTGAACTGAAGAGGAAATCCACTGACCAGAGGACAGGTTCAGAAAGACTTGATTACAGTTTAAAGCTTTGGAGGATGAAGAGAAAGGGGCTTAAACCTAGGAGGTAGAGAGCTGAAGCCATGAGGAGAGGCAGAGCTCTTGCCCAGAGGTAAGAGGAGGGTTTAGGCCCACCTTGAGACTCAGGTCTGGAGTTTTTGTATGGGGAGTGGTTACATAAGGAGGTGGTACCAGGCCCGACGAGGTTGCTATGGACAAAAGAAGACCAGCTTTACAGCTGGGCGGTCATCTTAGGTGAGGTCAGAATTTCTGTCCTCTAACAGCAAGTGCAAGCAATCTAGAGATGATCTTTCCTGGAAGATTTTTAACATTTGGTTTTCTGCAGGCTGGTGACATTTCCTGCTTTTAGTCAAGGAATAAAACACCATTACTTTGGGGACCTGTTAGCCTGACTACGCAGCCAATTTCCTGTCTCCTATCACAGTACCCATGAAAGAAGCTGTATGCAAGTGGTGTATGTACCTGGAGTTCCTTTGCAGTGGCAGAGGCCCTGAGTGTGCCCATTCTCCCTCTCCTCTCCTCTCTTTCTCCCTCTCCTGTCTTCTCTCTTACTCCTCTCTCGAAGAGAACAGGGGAAGAGGGAAGAAGAGGCGGGAAGGAAAGAAGGAGAAGAAAAACATTTTACAAAAAGAATTTTAACTCTGGTTCCATTAGTTAATTACTTTTCTATTCTTTAGCTAAGAAGCTTATAAAGCACACATGTATATTTATGGAGGGAGGATGCAGAGTGTTTATGAAACAGCAACTCTAGCACGCCATTTGAGTTTTGGTGATAGGTAGGATGGAGTTATCAAACTTTGAATTTCTCTTTGCTCCTGAGGCATAAAGGAGTGGCAGGCCCTTCCTCCTAACAGAAGCAACTGTTTAAAGAGAGTGTGAGGAATACTCTGTGGAAGTTGTTCCTGGCTCTCGTGATGGTTTTGGATTCCTGTTTGTAATGTTTTATTTTATTTACCTGGAAGTGGGTCCGTCACAGGAAGGAGTAAACTGCTGCTTGTGGGAAAGAGCATTTGCAGACTTCTGTGGCAGGCTGGAGTATGATCTCGTAAGTCATGACAAGAGTGGGTTTGTGAGTTCTTCACATGTAATGCACAGAGAGGGAGTTTCTTAAATATGGAGGATGCATTGCTTTGAACTGAAGTGCTGATAAAGTGGTTAAGCCTCAGACCTGGAAAGGTGTTTCCCACTGTGCATCCGCTAACTGGTGCTATCTGTCCATGTGCACACCCACGGTCACTTTCCTGGGAAAAGGAAAAGTGTTCCCTGTGCACCCACTAACTAGTGCTGTATCTGCCCATGTGCACACCCCCGTCACTTTCTGGAAAGGAAAGGTGTTCCCTGTGCACCCTTCTTTCTAGTGCTGGCTCTGCTCATGTGCACTGTCACTTTCCCTGGAAACATCTTTGGCGCTCAGATGGAGGGAGTGAGTGTGATGAGGGGACTTTGCTGGAGGCTGTACCCTGGACTGGCTCTCTGCGTGCAGGCAGTCCTGGGAGTGTACCAGGCAGGGCCCGTCTTGTTTTCTTGTCTTGACCTGTTCTCCTGCAATGCGTACAGGAGGTGAAGGATGTTGGTCTTCCTCTGACCTTTTCACTGGGGTGAGCACAATGGAACCAAGAACCTCTGCTTTTTATTACTTTGAGAAGTTTGTTGACATTTATTTAAGAGAGAGAGAGAGATCATTTCATGGGACCTTCAACAAATAAACCATACACAAGTGCTCCACTTATACATCTGGCTTATGTGGGTCCCTGGAGATCAAACCTGGCTTTGCAGGCAAGAACCTTAACAAGTGAGACATCTCACAGCCCTGTTTTTTTTTAAACTGGGACTTTGGCATACAAGTAATGCCCAATGTGTGTTAATTGGATAGAATAAATAACTCTGTAGTGAGAATATTGTAATCACAAGCAAGGTATAACTAAGATGGTATTTGGTCCTAAATGTCTTTTGGCAGTTTGTTGTGTTCCCTTCCCTCCTCACCACCTCTCTCCTGTCCTCTTTCCTCCTGCCTTTCTTTCTCCTTTTCTCTTTCTTTCACTTCTCTTCTCTGTTCTTTCTTCCTTCCTTTCTTCTTCTTTGATTCCCTTTCTCCCCTCCCTCCCCCTTATTTCCTTCATTCCTTCCATTCCCTACCTGCCTGCCTGCTGTCTTTCTTCTCTTCTCTTCTCTTCTCTTCCTCTTCTCTTCTCTTCTACACCTCTTCTTTCTTCCCACTTGCTATGTAGCCAAGTTGTGTGCACTTGTGATCCTCTTGTCTTAGGTTCTTCTGTACCCCAGGCTGGCCTGGAACTCATTATGTAGTCAGGCTGGCCTTGGATATAAAACGATCTCTACCTCAGCCTCTGAGTGCTGAGATTAAAGGCATGAGTTATCACACCTGGTACTTATTTTATTTTATTACCGTTTTCAAAGTGAGTCTCACCTCTCTGGCAAGCTGACCTGGAATTCACTATATGAAGCCTCAAGGTGCCCTCAGACTCATGGTGATCCTCCTACCTCTGCCTCCTAAGTGCTGTGATTAAAGGCATGCCACCACGCTGGCTTTTCTTTTTTTAACTTTTTAATACACATGAGTTTTTGACCTTGTATCCATGGGGAGGGATTAAAAACAAGCAACAATAAGTTCTTAGTGTAATTTTTTTCTTAGATTAAAACCAGTCTTCCCGTGCTACCTATAAAGATTTAAATTGTTTACGTAGGTTTTAGCCCAGTAAGAGGCAAGTTGAGAAAATATTTTAGAAGAGGAGACAGGACCTCATATTAAATTGATGTATATTCTACCATGTGTATCATTAAGAAAGTGTTAAAATTAAGAAACAAAGCCGGGCATGGTGGCGCCTTTAATCCCAGCACTCGGGAGGCAGGGTAGAGAATCGCCTGGATTCGAGGCCACCTGAGAATAGAGGAATTCAAGTCCAGCCTGGGCTAGAGTGAACTCTACCTGTAAAACCAAAATAAATAAAATAAAAATTAAGAATCAAGACCTGAAGTGTTAAAAATTATATGTACATGTAACATATGTGGCACATATGCAGCACATTATAGATATAGGTTTTTAATTTTTTTGAGGTCAGTTTCCCACTCTACCTCAGGCTGACCTGGAATTAACTATGTAGTCTCAGGGTGGCCTCAGACTCTGGTGATGCTCCTACCTCTGCCTCACGGTGCTGGATTTTAAAGGCGCATGCCGCAGCCGGCTTAGATATAGGTTTTAATGTACCAATTCAAATGCCTGCACTTGATGAGAATTAAACGTCATATGTGATAGTATCAATGAAGTACTCTATTCAGTACACATGTGATCTTAAACATTATCAACTTAATTTATGTGTGTGAATGATGCTGACGAGGCTCTCCTCTGAGGTGGAGATCGGGAGGCAGGTGAAGCAGTTGGCGTGGCCACCTGTGGAGCCTGGGGGGGCAGGGCTGTCCTCTGAGGTGGAGAGCAGGGGAGGCCAGTGAAGCAGTTGGCGTGGCCACCTGTGGAGCCTGAGGGGGGCTGGCAGGGCCAAGCGCAGGGGCAGAGACAATACACGGGGGCGGGGCTTCCCTCTGAGGTGGAGGAGAGGGGCGGGGTGAAGCCGTTTCCCAGACGTGGCCACCTGTGGAGGTGGAGGGCCAGGAAGAATGAAGCGGTTTTCTGAGTAGGTGTGGCCATGCTGAGGTGAGGTGGGAGCAGGGCGGCATGGGGACTGTGGACAGGGACCCCTGTAGATGGGAGCGCCAGGAGGTGGGAGGGCAGGGGTCCAGGTGGACGGTTCCCAACCAGGTGGAGGAGGAGAGGCCGGGCTGGGCAGGCACCCTGTGGGCAGGGCACAGCCAGGGGATGGGGCGGGGTGGTGCTGCGGTAGCGAAGTGCTCCTGAAAGTGCACGTGTGGAGGTAGAGTCCCCTGGTGCACGGGAATGGGAGGTTGCCTTTCTCAGTGCCCTCCCAGACCCCGTGGCCTTTAAAGCCTGCTGAAGGTCCTAGAGGCCTTGCAGCACATACGCGCCGGCTGGCGGGCTTCACAGACGCCATCGGACCGGAAGCCTTAGCTCATTTGAGACTAAGCGTCTTTCTATGATACTGAGCAATGAGTGTTTCTCTAAACATAGCATGTCCACCTGCCTCTTTGCTAAAAGCAATCATTCCCAGCTCTAATTGGCTAAATTTTACCCTTCCTGTAATTATTTTCCTTTCTTTTCTTCTTTGTTTTCCTTTTGGTTTTAAAGGAGTAGGCTCCTCGCTCTGGCTCAGAGGCTGACTGGAATTCACTATGTAGTCTCAGGGTGGCCTCGAACTCATGTGATCCTCCTACCTCTGCTTCCCAAGTGCTGGGATTAAAGGCGTATGCCACCACACCCTAACTTTCTTCCCATAATTATTAACATATTTGCAATGTAGTCAGAAAATTCCTCAGCATGTGTTTGTTGTACTCATTTAAAAATATTTTATTTATTTGAGAGAGGAGAGGGAGGGAGAGGAGAGAGAGAGAAGATGGTCCTCTGCAAATAAGCTCCAGGTGCACGTGCCACCTTGTGCATCTGGCTTTATGTGAGTACTGGGGGAACTGAATTTGGCTTGTTAGGCTTAGCAGGTGAGCACCTTAAAAAGCACTGGAAGCAATCTCCCCCCAACCCTGTTACTCTCTCTCTTTTTTTATTTTTGGTTTTTTCAAGGTAGAGTCTCACTCTGGTCCAGGCTGACCTGGAATTAACTGTGTAGTCTCAGGATGGCTCAAACTCCTTGGTGATCCTCTACCTCTGCCTCTGAGTGCTGGAATTAAAGTGTGCACCACCACTCCCAGTGCATTTACTTGTTTACTCATTTTTAATTATTCGTTAAACATATAAGTATTTTCCACATAATTAGTCAGAAGTAGATTTATATTTCACTGAAAACAAGAAGGTAAATTGCAAAATCATTAAGTCAAAATGCAAATAATGGCTGGGTGTGGTTGGCGCATGCCTTTAACCCCAGCATAGCTCTAAACCCATCTCTCAGCCCAGTCTTCAGCCATTTTGCGCTAGTAATGACTGGCATGTAGTCATTGTCAGCCTTACATTGACCTTCCCCAGTGACTTTAATGACAAATATGGCTAGACATTCAGACCATTGAACATATTAACATTGCTATGTGAAACAAATATTTTATATAAAACCTTGTTTTAGTTACTCCTCTAATTAAATTTAAATTCATTGGATCAGTTCTTTGGTAGAAGTACAAAACATAGCTGAAACTTTCATAACTGAGTTATACTTTCATGTGTTAAGTCATAAAGATGGAGAATTATTTCTGTGTTTGATGCTGCCTGCTGCACTAAAGAGGCCCCTCAAAGGCTCATTTAAAATAAACTTTAATCGTTTTGAATTGTTCTTGTTTTTAGCAGGTTCGTCTGTTATAACTGGCCTTCATCTTTCTTTGGAAAATTGGTCTGATGAAGTAAACAAATTACTTGTTTATAAAAGACAGAGTGTCTCATTAGCAACTGAAGAAGCCTCGAAGCAGTTTTGTTGTTATTTGTTTTTGTTTTTCAGAGTAGGGTCTCCCCTCTGGTCCAGGCGACCTGGAATTAACTATATAGTCTCAGGGTGGCCTTGAACTCAGGTGATCCTCTACCTCTGCCTCCTAGTGCTGGGATTAAGGCATGCCTGCCTCTTTGGAAGCGAGTTTTGTCGTGTACTAATAGCTATGTGAATTTCTGAAGAGTTTTTTTGTTGTTTGTTTGTTTTTTTCAAGGTAGGTCTTGCTCTATCCCCTTGGTGACCTGAGATCAGTGTCAGGCCTAGCCTTGAACTCACGGCGATCATTCTACCTCAGTCTCAGTGCTGGGCTTAAGGGTGTTCACCCACACACCTGTTTTCAGGAACTTTTCAAAATCTCATTCAGACTGTTAACTCTGTCCATGAGGTAGTTGTGTGCATTTTGTAGTTTTTGTGCTGAGCAGATAAACAAAACTGTGAGTTAAGGGACAAATCATTCTCCCTTGATTGAAAGTGTCGCTCAGAAAATGGGAGTTAAAGGCACATGATACTTGCAGGTATACCAAGCAAAGAGAAGGACAAGAGCCTGTGCAAGACCACGTCCTCTAAAGACAGCACTTTGGATCAGGTTGGTGAAGGCCAAACACATGTGATTATTTAGTGTGATTTGCACAATAACTAGAAAATATCATTGCAGTGTCTTAGTTTGTTAAATATAATTTTCACACTATCTTTATTATTTTCCAGGCAGAAAGGCTGGCAAGCTCATTTGCTGGATTTCCTTGGCATGATTTTTCTCACATTGATATGGGCCACTTGTCAAAGGATAGTTGGGCAGTGGGCCAGTGGATCTGATCCAGTTTTGGAAGTGAAATTAACCAATATAATTTGTATTTGTAATGGTCTGTGGTGAAGGTATTATATCGTCTTTGAAAACAGCATGTATTAAATGCTTACACATTTTGTCATGAAATATGGGTCCTTTATTTTGGTGCATTTTCCCCATTTTTTGGTTTTTTCAAGGTAGGTTCTCACCTCTGG
>JAEOAD010002806.1:0-5000 GCA_036365145.1 Orientallactaga sibirica
ATCAATAAGGACATTCATAACCACCATTTCTAAACAGCAACATGATCTACCCTACCCCACTTCAACCCTTACTCTGCTTTACAGACACTGTTTGTTGTCTTTGTAATATGCGTAACAGGGAATGGGTATTGTCTAGAAAGAAACCTATCAACTATGTGGTAAGTTAACTATTTTTGTTAAATGGGACATTAAGATGATACAAATAAGGCAGGTACAGACTAAGGAGGCAGAGGCAAGAAGGTTCTGAAAACCAAGGCCATCCTCAGCTATACAGTGAGTGTGAGGCCAGCCTGGGCCATGATAAGATGAAAGAAAAAGAGAGGGAAGGAGGGAAAGGGAAAAAAGGGGAGGGAGGAAGAGAGAAAGGGGGGAAGGAGAGAGGGGTGCTGGAGAAGAGGAGGCAAAGAAAGAAGAAGAAAAGGTTAAGTTGCTGGCCATGGCAGTACAAAATTGTAATGTCAGAACTAGGGAGGTCTCAGGCAAGAGGACTGCATAAGTTCCAGGCAGCCTGAGTTACAAAGTGGAAACCCTGTCCCAAATTTAACTTTAAAAAAAGCTTCTAGGTGAGGTGGTGGACATGTTAAATCCTAGCACTCAAGAGGTGGATATGGAATGATTGATGAGTTTGAGACTACACAGTGAATTCCAGGTCAGCCTGAGCTAGAGAGAGACCCTACCTTTAAAAAAGAAAAAGAAGGGCTGGAGAGATGGCTTAGCGGTTAAGGCGCCTGCCTGCTAAGCCTAAGAACCCGGTTCCAATCTCCAGGTCCCACGTTTAGCCAGATGCAAAGTGACGCAAGGGCGCAATGCCGCACTTGCCCACAAGGGGGCACAAGCATCTGGATTTTGTTCACGGCAGCTGAGAGATTGCTGGCGCACCCATCTCTATCTGTTTCCCTCTCTATCTCTCTCCGTGTCTCTCTCTTAAAAAAAAAAAAAAAAAGGCAGAGGTAAAAGGATTGCTGTGAGCTTAAGGGCACCCTGAGACTACATAGTGAATTCCAGGTCAGTTGAAGTGAAACACTACCTCAAAAAAACAAACAAACAAACAAACAAACAAACAAAAAGCCACAAATAAGGTATTCATTCTAACTATATATTTTAGGTTAGGAATATTACTAACTTTTCAGTGTCCTTTGTTCAATCTTCTAAAACTCTGCCAAGATGTATTGTGAGAGATGAGTCAGATACTTAAAAAACAGACTATAAGAACTAAAAAATTTAAACTAGAGGTATAGTCCAATTCTCAAGCCTGTGACCTTTTTGTATCAGACAGCTGGCTAAGTTATTTGACTTACTTCAGTTTGTTTTTCCCATTCATAAATGAGGGAGGTGGGAAAGAGAGAGGGAAATAAAGAACTTCAGGCTGGGGAGAAGGGAGAAGGCACAACAAATATACAGTGCAGCTCAGTGGATAAAGTTCCTGTTATAGTTTGGCTGCCCAGTGCTTAGGGAGAGATGAAGGATTTAGCCCTACAGTAAATTGGCTGGACTAGAAGAACTGACAAGCTCTTGGTTCAAGTGAGAGACCTCAGTAAATAAAGTAGAGAATGATTGACAAAAACAAAACCATCATCTTCTGACCTCAGCATGCACATACACATACGCACAGACATGCAAACATACATACACATATGTAAAAAAGAATCTCTTCAAAAACAAAGTGATTGTGAGCCTATACACTATGTATGAGTTGGAGGCTTCTATTGTACTTGCCAAGCACCATTCTATAGGTATTATAAACAGAACAACAGGGTGATGAGTCCCAGACTCTGTAAAATACATTTTCATGGGGAGAATAGCACAGGAAAAGAGTTTCTGTTAATACCTGTGATGTGAAGAAAATCAAACAAAGCTGTGTAGTTTTGACAGGGATGTAGGTGCATGTAAGGGAGTATCAAAGAAGCATCCAATAAAATGAGCATGTGAGACAAGGCCTCCTCATATAGGAGGAGTGAAGAACATTTAAGGCAGAAGGACAACACACAGCACAAATGTACTAAGTTAGAAGAAAACTCATTTAAAGCTCAGGAAAGCCGGGTGTGGTGGCACACGCCTTTAATCCCAGCACTGAAGAGGCAGAGGTTGAAGAATCACTGAGAGTTCCAGGCACCCTGAGACTACAAAGTGAATTCCAAGTCAGCCTGGGCTAGAGTGAGACTCTACCTCAGAACACAGCCCCCCATCCCCAAAAAATTAAAGCTAAAGAAAAAGCTGGACGTGGTGGCACATCCTTTAGTCCCAGTGCTTGAGAGACAGATATGAGTTTGAGGTCACCCTGAGACTATATAGTGAATTAATTCCAGGTCAGACTGAGTTACAGTGAAACCCTACCTTGAAAAGCAAAAGCCAAAAAAAAAAAAAAAAAAAAACCACACACTACACACACATAAGCACTCAATAGCTGGAGAAATGGCTTAGAAGTTAAGGCACTTGCTTGCGAAGCATAAGGACCCAGGTTCAATTCTCCAAGACCCATGTAAGCCAGATGCACAAGGTGGTGCATGTGTCTGGAGTTCATTTACAGTGGGCAGAAGCCCTGGTGTGCCCATATTATTCATTCATTCATTCATTCATTCATTCATTCTTTCTTTCTTTCTGTTTCTTTCTTTCTTTCTTTCTTTCTTCTCTCTCTCTTTCTAATAAATAACTAAATAAATTTTAAAGAATTTTTAAAACCTCAAGAAAAATCTGAAAATGAGGAAAATAGGATAACTTCAGAATGAGTTTAAGACCAGAATGGACAGCAAAGCAAAACTTTGGAGAAAAGAGGAGCTGAGTGTGGTGGTGCACACCTTCAATCCCAGAATTCTGGAGGCAGACGTAGGAGGATCATTGTGAGTTCAAAGCTAACCTAGGATTACAGAGCACCAGGTCAGTCTGGGCTACAGTGAGACCTTACTTTGAAAAACAAAAAACAAACAAAAAAAACTAACAATCATTATGATTGTTGAACACAAATATGGTTTTATAACTGCTAGGTGAAAGGAATATTCCTCTTGCAACACCATGTGGACTGTCCCTATTTTCTTCAAACACTAAAGTGGCATTTTACAACTATGATCCTGAATTATAAAGATTCTAAAATATAGCCTGAGACTTATTATGAATTCCAGGTCAGCCTGGACTAGAGTGGGAACCTACCTGGGGGAGATGGGAGAGGAGCAGCAGCAGCCAGGGATGGAGAGATGGCTTAGCAGTTAAGTTGCTTGCCTGCCAAAGCCTAAGAAGCTAGGTTCGATTCCGCAGAACCCATGTAAGCCAGCTGCACAAGGTGGCACATATACCTGGAGTTCGTTTGCAGCGGCTGAAGACCCTGGCACATCCATTCTCTCTCTTTCTCTCTTCCCCTGTTCACTCTTAAATAAATGAATAAATAAAAATATATTTTTTGGCCAGGTGTGGTGACTCACACCTTTAATCCCAACACTGGGGAGGCAGAGATAGGAGTATCACCATGAGTTCAAGGCCACCGTGAGACTACAGAGCAAATTCTAGGTCAGCCTGGGCTAAAATGAGACCCTACCTCGAAAAGCCAATGTGTGTGTGTGTGTGTGTGTGTGTGTGTGTGTATGCACGCATATATAAAATAAATAAATAAATAAATATTTATTTTGAAAAGAAGCTAAGCCAACGTGGTGGCACATGCCTTTAATCCCAGCACTCGGGAGGCAGAGGTTGAAGGATTGCCATGAGTTCAAGGCCACCCTGGGCTAGAGTGAAACCCTACCTCAAAAACCAAAATAAAGCCAGGCATGGTGGCGCACGCCTTTAATCCCAGCACTTGGGAGGCAGAGGTAGGAGGATTGCCATGAGTTCGAGGCCACCCTGAGACTACATAGTTAATTCCAGGTCAGCCTGGACCAGAGTGAAACCCTACCTCAAAAAAAAAAAACAAACAAAAAATAATTAATTAATTAAATTTTTAAAAATAAAGAAAGAAACTAATATGTGGTACGTGCCAAATTAAACAGTAGGGGCATTCTGAACCAGTGTTAGAATCATAAATAAACCCAATTAAGGCTTACAAACAAGAAAAAAGATAAACAAAAAAACACAATTGCAGGGCATGGTGGTGTACACCTTTAATCCCACCACTCAGGAGGCAGAGACAGGAGGATAGCCTTGAGTTCAAGATTAGCCTGTGACTATATAGTGAATTTCAGGTAAGTCTGGACTACAGTGAGACCCTACCTCAAAAAACCAAAAAACACACATTAAAAAAATTGTGTTTTGGGCTGGACCCAGGTTCAACTCCCCAGGACCCACATAAGCCAGATGCACTAGGAGGTACACACATCTGGAATTCGTTTGCAGTGGCTTGAGGGCCCGGCACACCCATTCTCTCTCTCTCTCTCTCCCTGCCTATTTCTGCCCCCCCCCAAATAAATAAAAATAAACTATTTTTTAAAAATCGTGTTTTGGGCTGGAGATGGCTTAGCAGTTAAGGCGCCTATCTGCAAAGCCAAAGGACCTTAGTCTGATTCCTCTAGACCCATGTAAGCCAGATGCACAAGGTGGCGAATGCCTCTGGAGTTCAGTTCATTTACAGCAGCTGGAGGCCCTGGGGAGCACGCACTCACTTGCTCTCTCTCTCTCTCCCTCTCTCTCTCCCTCCTCCCCATTCTCTCTCTCAAATAAATTTTAAAAAAATTTTTTAAATCCTGGGTCCTAGAGTGTTTTTACTTATGGCATTTCATCCTTTCAGGAGAGGAGTTGAGTACACACAAGGTTATAGTTAAGTAAGCACATTATAATCCAACAGAAAGATCTTTGAGTACATTAAAATTTGATGATGAATGTCAGAAGACCCTCAAACATTCTTTACCTCACCTTCAAGTATATCCAAATTATGTGTGAATAGTTGAGCTATGATAAATAAAAACCCAAAGAACTAGTATAAAAAAACCATTTCAATAACTAAAAAACAAGAAAGACAGGAGATAGCTCAGCAGTTAGAGGAACATGCTTGTAAAGCATAAAGGCCTGGGTTTGATTCC
>JAEOAD010002806.1:1810000-2007500 GCA_036365145.1 Orientallactaga sibirica
TGAGAAGAAGGGATGGAGGAGTGCCCAGCACTGAAACATCTCTGTCACACCCTCCAAGGCTCAGGAACCATTGTGGAAGAGGGGGCGGATAGAATGGAATAGCCAAAGGAAGGGTATGACTCCTTACAATGCAACTGCCCAGACAGAAATTGGCCTCGATATCCATGACTTTGCAGTGCCTAGCAATACTTCGCAAGACCCCCATAATAGAAGAAAAAGATGATGACATCAAATTAAAAGAGAGACTAATGGAGAGAGGGAGGGGATACGAAGGAGATTGGAGTTCTAAAGAGGAACGGGTGGGGGGAGGGGAAGGAAATATGCATTTTTTGTATGTAAGTATAGAAGTTGCCAATAAAAATACCTAAAAAAAAAAAAAAAGGAGTGGCTGTTGCACCAGGATTATAACAGGAATGGTGGAAAATACTCATGAAAGAGATTGCAAATGTATCAAGGAGAGTCCAAAAGTAGGCTGTGAAAGTGACATAATGAAAAAAATTTAGGATGATCAGTCTGTCAGGTTTTTTGTTTTTTTTTTCAAGGTAGGGTCGCTGTAGCCCAGGCTGACCTGGAATTCAATCTGTATTCTCAGGGTGACCTCACAATGATCCTCCTACCTCTGCCTCCTGAGTGCTGGGATTAAAGACGTGCACCACCACACCCAGCTCCGGTCTCTCATTTAACAATAAGTAGCTCACACTACACATTAACCAAACTTGGAATTCAAAAATTCCTATACTTCTAGTACTGAACATATGAGGTAAATTCTATTTTGGGTCTTGTAAAAATTTAAAAAAAAAAGTAGGGCTGGGCATGGTGGCGCATGCCTTTAATCCCAGAACTTGGGAGGCAGAGGTAGGAGGATCACCGTGACTTCGAGGCCACCCTGAGACTACACAGTTAATTCCAAGTCAGCCTGGTCAGAGTGAGACCCTACCTTGAAAAACAAAAATAAACAAAAAAAGTCAGTCATGGTGGGTGCACCTTTAATCCCAGCACTCTGGAGGCTGATAGAGAAGGATCGTTGTGAGTTTGGGGCCAGCATGAGACTACAAAGTGAGTTCCAGGTGAGCCTGGGCTACAGTGAGACCCTACCTTAAACAAACAAACAAACAAACAAAAAAAAGCAAGCTGAAGTAGTGTAGCTAAGTTCTGGTTACCAAAGAATTTGTTTAAAAACCATTTTCTTAGTATTGATGAGTTTTAGGATATTCCATATTTTAGCCTCCCTCGCTGGCCTAAGGTCCTAATGCCAGCTGTCAGTGACTTGATTGCTTCAGGCTCAGAGCTTTCCAGCACTCACTCGGTGTGCCCGGGGAAGGAGGGTGGAGGTTATCGCGCCCATTTTCCTGCCAAGCAAACCCAACGTTATCGGGCCGAGCCTCTCGTGACTAGGGGGGATCCAGTGTGCAGGAAGGGGAAAAGCAACCTCGGAGACAACCCTGATTCGCGATGCTGCAGGCCCGTGGGCCCAGGTTCTGGAAAAATCTCTCCGGAGATAACCACTGCCCGCGGGCCTCTTTTAGGCGCCGTTCCAAAATCACGGTATCTGATTGGCAGGGTTGGGAAAGGCTGGATGACTCTGATTGGTTAGTTGGACGTCGAACCAGGTCTTCACCCGGTTACGGAAGCCGACGAGGGCCCATCGCGGGCTCAGTCTGAAGGAAGTTAACCGCCGAAACCTATACAGCTGGTCGCCGGTGTCTTTGGCTGCAATGGCTACTGCAGAAGCGAGCGGTAGCGAGCGGAAAGAAGAGGGCGGCGACACCTCTGTCACCTACTACCGGTTGGCGGAGGTGGCGAAGCGGAACACGTCGAAGGAAGTATGGATGGTGATCCACGGACGCGTCTACGATGTCACCCGCTTCCTCAACGAGGTGGGGCCCTGGGAGGTGCCCCCGGGAGCTGCAGGGCTGAGGGGTGACCCGGTGGCGCGGAATGTGTGCAGGAAGGAAATGAGGACTGGCGGAGCGCGATAAGGCCCACGAAAGGGGCGGCGACCCTCTACGAGGGGAACGGGCGTGGAGGGGAGGGGGGTGGCCCCGGCCGGCTTAGGTCGGCCTGCATTTCCATCGGACACCGAATCCCTGGCCTTATGCAACGTGTGCATTTCTCATGCATTGAGCACTTGCTGTACGCTAGGCTAAACTCTAAAGCCACCAGCCCCAGTTTACATGAAGGGAAGCTGAGGCGCAGGGAAGCTACGAACTTTCAAGGTCACACACTTCACTACCTAAGCCATTCGAACCTGTGTCAGGAGTGCTATACCTGTGTTCCTTCCAGTATGCCATCTGTCCTTCCCCCCACCCCCACGTGTAAGGAAAGGGTCTCACTCATTCTAGCCCAGGTAAACCTGGAACTCACTCAGTAGCCCCACGCTTGCCTCGTGCTCACGCAATTCTCTTGCCTCTGCCTCCCTAAGCGCATGTGCCACCATACACACCTGGGTTTTTTACTTTCGTAAGGGATGATGAGATGTTTTTCCACCCCTCTCCTGGATTATGCTGCAGGTAATTGAAATGGTTTAGATTGTTTAAAACGATTTCGTCCCCTACTTTGAGCTGACCTTGAAGCCAGGTCATGAGTTGAACCTTTTTTTCCCCTCGTTTGTTATTATGTTCCCTCACCCTCTTAAATTTTTTTGGAAATAATATTTTGTGGTACTGGGTCCTGTGCATGCTAGGCAAGTATACCACTAAGCCACATACATCCCCAGCTCTCTCACTCCCTTTCCCAAGGGGTGCTTGTAATAGATGCTACTATTTTTTTTAACTACTTGTAATAGATGCTATTACACAATTTCTCTTTCTGACCATTGCACAACTGATTTTATTTATTCATTTGAATCAGGGTCGCATGTAGCCCAGGCTGGCCTTGAATTCACTCTGTAGCTGAGATGACCATGAACTCCTGATCTTCCTGCCTCCACTACCCAAGTGCTGGTATTAGCAGGCGTTATTCACCACCTGGCTTTTGATTTGCTTTTTGTGTGTTTGTTTGTTTGTTTATTTGAAAAGAGAATGAGTATGGTTATGCCAAGGCCTCTTGCCACTGCAAACAAACTCCAGGTGCATGCACCATCTTTGTGTGCCTTAGGTGAGTAATGGGGAATTGAACCCTGGTGTTAAGCTTTGCAGATAAACGCCTTAACTGCTGAGCCATCTCTCCAGCCCTAATCTAATTTTTTTTTTTAATTTGAGGAAACAGGCCTTTTAATTTATTTAAATGAACTTTATTAAAGTGCTATTTACATACTGTGAGTTGTGCACATTCAAAATATAGTTTTGAGGGCCTGGAGAGATGGCTTAGTGGTTAAGCGCTTGCCTATGAAGCCTAAGGACCCCAGTTCAAGGCTTAATTACTCAGGACCCATGTAAGCCAGATGCACAAGGTGGCGCTTGCATCTGGAGTTCATTTGTAGTGATTGGAGGCCCTGTTGCGCCCATTCTCTATCTGCCTCTGTCTGTCGCTCTCAATAAAAAACAAACAAACAAAAATATATATAGTTTTGAGCTGGGCATGGTGGCACATGTCTTTAATCCCAGCACTCAGGAGGCAGAGGTAGGAGAATCACCGTGAGTTCGAGGCCACCCTGAGACTACATAGTGAATTCCAGGTCAGCTTGAGCTAGAGTGAGATCCCACCTTGGAAAACCAAAATAAATAAATAAATAAAAAATATATATAGTTTGCCTGGTTCTTAGTCCCAGAATTGGGGAAGCTGAGATGGGAGGATCACTATGAGTTTAAGGAAACCTGGAGCTACAGCGTGAGTTCCAGGTCAGCCTGGGCTATAGTGGGTCCCTACCTTGAAAAAAAAAAACCCAATACAAAATATGTATATACACAATTTAGTGAGTTTTGACAAATGTATTGAGCCATGTAACCACAACCTCAATGAAGAAGTAAAACATTTCCATTACCCTAAAAAATTTCCTCTTGTTCCTTTGCTGCCATTCTCCTCACCCCAGGGAACCATTGTACCCACTAAAGATTAGTTTGGAAAGATGGACTGGGGATGGGAAGTCACTGGATCTCTTTGCCCTTCTCAGTGTGGTCACGTGGAATAAATCTCCTTTTTCTGCTTTTCACTGTTAATTTGGATCTTTTAACTGGTTTGTTAAGACTGGATGGTCAAGCCTGGTTTGATAAGGCTGTCAGGGCATAGGCTCTGAACCTAATTCCAATAATCATTTTGGTGAGCCATTGCAGAAGAACAGACATTTTGGGAGTCAGCCACTCACAAGTTGACTCCAGATGGCGAGGAAAGATCAAAGGGTCTCAACATTTTCTTGTTTTCCCACTTCTGTCATCAGCTTCTTGTTACCTTTAGTTGCTGAGTCAGAAAAAGGAGTATTTAGATTTTGTTTTGATCTTTCAAGAAGTTTTGACCTTTGTTACCCATTAACTTATCAACAATGGAGAATTTTGAAGACACTGAGGAAGGTTATGAAAGATTATTTATTAACTCAGTTTTCATTTTATGGTGTTTTTTTTTGAGTTACCCATCTCTCCAGTCCTGTGTAAAAGCTTTTTTTTTTTTTTTTTTGGTTTTTTTGAGGTGGGGGTCTCACTCTAGCCCAGGCTGACCTGAAATTCACTCTGTGTTCTCAGGGTGGTTTCAAACTCACACCGATCCTCCTACCTCTGCCTCCTGAGTGCTGGGATTAAAGACGTGCACCATGACACCTGTTTTGTTTTTGTTTTTATTTTTCGAGGTAGGGTCTCACTCTAGCTCAGTTTGACCTGGAATTCACTATGTAGTCTCAGGGTGGCCTCAACCTTACAGTGATTGTCCTTCCTCTGCCTCCCGAGTGATGGGATAAAAGCTTTTTAAAAAATAATTTCAGCCGGGCATGATGGCGTACACCTTTAATTCCAGCACTCGGGAGGCAGAGGTAGGAGAATCGGCCGTGAGTTGGAGGCCACCCTGAGACTACATAGTGAATTCCAGGTCAGCCTGAGCTAGAGCGAGACCCTACCTCGAAAAACAAACAAAAAATTCAGCCAGGCATTGTGGCACACACCTTTAATTCCATTATTTAGTTGAGAGAAAGTCAGAATGAATGTGGGCACACACCAGGGCCTCTTGCCACTACAGACAAACTCCAGGTGCATACATCACTTTGTGCATTTTTTTTTTTTTTTTTTCAAGATAGGGTCTCACTCTAGCCCAGGCTGACCTGAAACTCACTATGTAATCTCAGGTTGGTCTTGAACTCATGGCAATGTGCATCTGGTTTTATGTGGGTATTGAATTGAACCTGGGTTGGCAGGGTTTACAAGCAAATGCCTTTAACTACTGAGCCATCTCTCCAGCCTGTGAAGCTTTTAGATTGGACTAATGAATCTTTCTAGTGGACAAGAAATTCAATTCAAGCGTTTAGTAATTGCTTACATATGTATAGTATATCTTTTTTTTTGTTTGGTTTTTCGAGGTAGGGTCTCCCTGTAGCTCAGGCTGACCTGGATTTCACTATGTAGCCTCAGGGTGACCTTGAACTCATGGCGCGCTCCTCCTACCTTTGCCTCCCAAATTCTGGGATTAAAGGCGTGCACCACCGCTCCAGGCTAGTATGTCACTTCTTTCTCTACAGGGCTGGAACTTGAATCCACTGGCCTCATGCCTTCTTAGGCAAGTACTCTGCCAATAAAACACATCCCAGCTTCATTCTTTGTTTATTGAGGCACAGTTTCATCATGTAGCTTAGGATGAGCCCTGAACTATGGTCCTTCTACCTCAGCCTCCTGATTGCTAGGATTATAAGCCTGTACCATTACATCTGGCTGCCAGCTTCATTTTTTTTTAATTTAAATTTTATTTATTTTTTAAATATTTTATTTGTTTATTTATTTAAGAGAAAGAGAAAAAGGCAGAGAGAGAGACACACACACGATAGGCATACCAGGGCTTCTAGCCACTGCAAATGAGCTCCAGATGTATCCACCACTTTGTGCATCTGGCTTTGTGTGGGTTCTTTAGAATCGAACCCAGGCCATCAAGCTTTGCAAGCCAGCACCTTTAACCACTGAGCCATATCTCCAGTCCTCCCAAAATAAAATTTAAAACATCATTTATAATATGTAGACAGTTATATACTTTTTTTGTTGTTGTTGTTTTTCAAGGTAGGGTCTTGCTCTAGCCCAGGCTGACCTGGAATTAGTCTCGGGCTGGCCTCATAACAATCCTTCTACCTCAGCCTCCAAAATGCTTGGGGTAAAGGTATGAGCCACCAGGCCTGGCTAGTGTAGTTTTTGTGGTTTTATTTTCCCCAAATTTCTTCTTGACTCAGAATAGGTAGTGAATTTGCAAGGAACCATTTATATAGTAGTTTTGCATTCTTGTTTCAACATGCACCGATGTAACTAGAGATATATCTGGTGTGCAAGTTTTCTTTTGAAGTTTGAACCAAAGTCCTTTAGCTGTAGCTAGCTGGGATGATGATGATTCATATTATTTGAGGTAGGGACCTGGAACTCATTCTGTAGCCAAAGCTGGCCTTAAATTCACAATACTACTCAGCCTCCTGAATGCTAGGATTAAAGGGTATGCCACCACACCTGGCTTATTTGTATTAATGTAAAATTTTTTTTTGTTTGTTTTTTGAGGTAGGGTCTCACTCTACCTCAGGCTGACCTGGAATTTACCATATAGTCTCAGGGTGGCCTCAAACTCATGGCAATCCTCCTACCTCTGCCTCCCAAGTGCTGGGATTAAAGGTGTGCGCCACCATGCCCGACTACTTTTGTAATATTTTATTTATTTATTTGAGACGGGGGAGGGAGAGAATGGGCATGCCAGGGTCTCTAGCCACTGCAAAAGAACTCTAGACACATATGACACCTTGCGCAATTGGCTTATATGGGTATTGGGGAATTGAACCTGGATCCTTAGGCTTTGCAGGCAAGCACCTTAACTGCTAAGCCATCTCTCCTGCCCTAATTTTTTGTTTTTGAGACATGATCTTAGTTGTATCCTAGACTGGCCTAGAACTCACTGTGTAGCCTAGGCTGGCCTTGAATTCATGGCAACCCTTTGTCATCTTCCTGATTCCTGAGCTTGCACACCATATTTGGCTTGCAGTTAGCTATTCCTGCTTAACCTGTTGTATAGTCTCTGTCTCTGTTTTGTTCATTCTATGATTATTCATCCACTTAAATATTAAGCCTTTACTTAGTGCCAGATACTGTTCTAGGTACTGAGGATATCAAGGAAATTACAATGTGCAAGAGGCTGACAGTGAATAGAGTAAATGAATGAAATGTATGCAATAGCTGGGGTGGTGGCAGATGCCTTTAATCTCAGCATTCAGCACTCAGGAAGCAAAGGTAGAAGGATAGCTGTGATTTCCAGGCCAGCCTGGGACTACATAGTTCCTGGTCAGCCTGGGCTAGAGTGAGAGACTACTTCAAAACAAAAACAGAAGAAATGTATTTAATAATTAGTGTGTAAGTGCTATGAAGTAAAATATTACAGGGGCGAGGACTGTGCAGTGTGCATGTGGTGAGAGGAGTGTAAAGATGAGGGGTTGATATTTAGGTATGAAGGGCAGAGATGGCTTCATGAACATGACTAAAGGCCAAGAATAAGATAAAAGGAGCTAGTCATGTGAATGTGTGCAGGAAGAGCATTCTTGGGAGAGGAAGCAAGTTCAAAGGCCTTCAGGTGGGTGTTGCAATCAGATTCACATTGCTGGTAGAAATCAGCCAACCAAGAGCAGCTTGTGAGAAAAAAGAGGTTTATTTTGGCTTATAGGCCCCAGGAGAAGCTCCATGATTGCAGGAGAAAATGATGGCATGAGCAGCGAGTGGACATCACTCCTTGGCCAACATCAGGTGGACAGTAGCAACAGGAGAGTGTGCCAAGCACTGACAAGGTGACACTGGCTATAATACCCATAAGCCCACCCCCAACAGTACACTGCCTTCAGGAGGTGTTAATTCCCAAATCTCCATCAGCTGGGAACCTAGCATTCAGAACACCTAAGTTTATGGGGAACACCTGAATCAAATCACTACATTCCTTCCCTAGCCCCCATAAACTGATATCCATACATGATATAAAATGCAGTGCATTCAGTTCAACTTTAAAAGTCCCCATAGCTTTTATCAATCCTAATGATGTTCAAACACCCCCATAATCCAGGGTCTTTTAACTGAACTATAATACCAAAAAAATCCCCCCAAAACCCATAATGGCACAGAATAAACATTCACACTGCAAAAGATGTCATTGGGCATAGCAAAGAAATACTCAGCCAATACAAGCTTTAAAACAACCAGGGCAAACATGAAACTCTGTAGCTTCAAGTCCAACAACTAGTCAGTGACAAATCCCCAAGTCCAATAATTCTAATCAGCAAGTCTCTGGAGTCCCAATTCCACCCTTCCAGCCAGGCTACTCACAGTCCTGGAAAACTTCATCTGGGGCTGGCAGCTCTCCTTAGCAGATGTCTCATGGTCCTGTCATCTCCATTGGGTCTCCATTACAAGCCATGGTTCATCCTCATGGCTCCATTGGGTCTCCATGTAGGCATCCAGCAAACCTGCTTCACACTGCCCATGGCCATTTCCAAAACACAAGATCACATTGCAAACTCAGTGACCCTCTCTTTCCTGTGTTTCTTGTTTCTTTTTCTTTTTTGTTTTTATATCTGCATTTCTTATACTCCACAATACCAGGTAGGGTGCCAATTTGTTAATCCAGGGGCGAATAAAATAGACTTTGAGATTGGGCCAGCTAATCTGCACTGGGGCTATGGAAGAATGTAAACGCTTTTGAAGGGCCTGAGTGCTCAAGGAGTGTCCTGTTCTTCAAAGGTTGTAATCTCTCAATTGTAGCTGAAAGGCCAGCAGTTCACCCAAGGATTTCATTTTTCTGTGCCATATCCCTCTGCTCATACCAGTCTGTTTCTACGCAAAGCAGCCCTGTACAACTTCTCAGGACACAACCATAACAGCAATCCTCTCACACAAACTGCTTCTAGCCCAGTCCAGGAGAAGTTCTTTTTTTGCTCTCATAAGCCAAACCTCACAGTCCATAGTTCTTACTGCATTCAGGCCTTTCAACTCTGACCAGAATAGTCCATCAAGTTGTACTTACAGCACAGCAAGGTGTCTCTTAGGCCAAGGTTTCAAATCCTTCCACATTCCTCTTGAAAATCAGCTCCAAAAGGCCAAAGTCACACAGTCAGGTGTCTAGCAGCAAATGACACCACTCCTTGGTACCAACATTACTGTTGCAGTCAGGTTTCCATTGCTGGTAGAAATCACCCAACCAAGAGCAGCTTGTGGGAAAAAAGAGGTTTATTTTGGCTTACAGGTTTGAGGGGAAGCTCTATGATAGCAGGGAAAGGCATGAGCAGAGAGTGGACATCACTCCCTGGTCAACTTCAGGTGGACAATAGCAGCAGGAGACTGTGCCAAACACTGACAAGTGGACACTGGCTATAATACCCATACGCCCGCTGCCAACAATACACTGCCTCCTGGAGGTGTTATTTCCCAAATCTCCATCAGCTGGAACCTAGCATTCAGAACACCTGAGTTTATGGGGAACACCTGAATCAAACCAGCACTGTTGGGAATGTGCCTGGTGTGTTTGATGGACAGGGAGACCATAGTGGTAGGACAGTAGCACACGAGATCAGAATGATCAGAGTAGGGCAGATCAAGTACAGCTTTGCAGGTTTTAGGAGATGAGAAATCACTGGGGCAGAAGCATGACATAATATAATTTAATGGTTTAATTGGGCCATTCTTGTGATTTAATAGTTTAATTAGGCCATTCTGACAATGCTATTGAGAAAGCAATATAAGAGGACAAGGGTAGAATTGAGAAGCAGAGTTAGGAAGCTGTTGTTAATTAAGGTAAGGAATATTGTCTTGGACCAGACCAGTGGCAGTAAGGGCAGTGTCAGAATTTAGATGTCCCATGGATTTGGGAAATGAAAGACCAAGGAGTCAGGGATGACACCAGAGCATTTGGCTTATAAGTAGAACAACCACAGGGTTGCTACTAGATGAGGTAGGGAAGAGAAACATTGACTATTTGAGAGAGGAGAGAGAAAAGCTAGTGAGCCAGGGCCTCTTGCTATTGCAAATGCACTCCAGACACACGTGCCACTTGGTATGTAGCTTTAGGTGAGTACTAGGGAATTGAATCCAGGCAGGCTGGCTTTTCAAGCACATGACTTTAGCCACTGAGTCATCTCCTCAGCCCTAAAAGTGATTTTTCACTCTTCTCTTTCATTCTGAAGTCACTTAGGGCTTTCACAGCAGGGGTCCATAATCTGAATATCTTGCATATGTAGGTTGCCATTTTTTGGTTGGTGGCTGTGGTTAGATTAGGATACTTACTGGAGTTGGATGTGATAATTCAGAATTTTTAATTGTACTAATTACTTGTTGCTGTGACAAAATGCCTTATGAAGCAACTTTAGGAAGTGTCATAGTCAGCTTCACATTGCTGGGATGAATCTCCAGACTAGACACGGTTTATGGGAAGAATGGGATTGTATGTCAGTTTGCAGATCCAGGGGATCCCTAATGGCAGAGAAGCTGGCCCCTTTACCAAATCCATGCAGAGAGAAACCACCACAAGCAAACACTTTCTGGGAACCTCAGGCAGAACTCAGGTACTCTGTATACCTTAGGCTGGAAACATATCTGCCCCCAGTATGTTTGTTGGACCCCAGAATCCACCTCTTCTAGCCAGGTGGTTGGAAATCCAAGTTACAGCTTTAATAAAACATTTGAGTCTATTGGGAAACATAAATTCGAACTACCACATGAAGGAAGGGTTTATTTTGGCTCACAGCTTGAGGGTACAACCCACCATGGTGGGAAAGGCCTGGTGGCAGGAGTGTGAAGCAGCTGGTCACATTGCATCCACAGTCAGGAAGCAGAGATTGATCAGCGCTGGTTCTCAGCTGTCTTTCTCCTTTTTATTCAGTTCAGAACCCCAGTCCATGGAATGGTGTCACCCACAGTTAGGATCTTCTCAACCTAATCTAGAAACTTTCTCACAAATGTGTCCAGAGATTTGTGTAGATCTAATCAGATTGACAGCTGAGATTAACCCTCAGAGTAACACAGTTGAATTATCTTTCCCCTAACAGATTAATTTTTGGTTTGAAAAACTACAGCTGGGTGTGGTGGTACATGCCTTGAATCCCAGCACTCAGGAAGGCAGAGATAGGATCACCATGAGTTCTAGGCCATTTTGGAACTACTAAGAACGGGCACACCGGGGCCTTGAACCACTGCAAACGAACTCCAGATGCACATGCCCCCTTGTGCATCTGGTTTACATGGGTACTGGGGAATCAAACCTGGGTTTGCTTTGTAGGCAAACTTCTTAACAACTAAGCCATCTCTCCAGCCCTTATCTGTTTTCTTTTTCTGTGTATCAGCAATTTGTTTACATTTTATTGTATGACTATGCCAAAATTTGTTGATTCATTCACCTGTTGATTGATATTTGGATAGTTTCCACTTTGGGGCTGTTGTGAATAAATCTGCTATGAACTTTTATGTACAAATCCTTGTGTGGGTGTATATTTCCATTCTTGAGTAACTACCAAGTAGTAAAATTGATGAGTGAGATTACATAGCTTTAATTTTATAAGTGCCAGAACTTTCCACAGAGTCCATAGCATTTTACACTCACACCAGGTACAATACATGACTTTTCCAATTTCTCCACATCTTGACATGTTGCAGTTGTTAGTCATTTTATTTCCAGCTAGCATAATGGGTAAGCAGTGGTATGTAATTTACAGTTTTAACTTTCATTTTCCTGAAGTCTCATGGTCTTTAGTGTCTTTTTTTGGGCTTTTTGGCCATTTTTGTGTCTTTTATGGGATCTGCTCAGTCTTGCTCATTTTTCAGTAAGTTTTTATTGTTCTTGTTACTATTTTTAGATAGGGTCTTACTAAGTTACCCAAGTTGGCTGAGGCTGGCCTCAAATTCATGTTGATCCTCCTTTGTTGGCTTCTTAAGTGCAGGGATATAAGTATGCAATACTGGCTGTGTCCATGTTTTTCTTTTTTCTTTCTTTTTTCTTTTTATTCATTTTGGTTTTTCGAGGTAGGGTCTCACTCTAGCCCAGGCTGACCTGGAATTCACTCTGTAGTCTCAGGGTGGCCTGGAACTCATGGCGATCCTCCTACCTCTGCCTCCTGAGTGCTGGGATTAAAGGCGTGCACCACCACGCCCAGCTTTTTTAATTTTTATTTTTAAGAATTATTTTTATTTATTAGGGAGAGAGAGAATGGGCGTACCAGGGCCTTTAGCCACTGTGAACAAACTCCAGACACATGTGCCACCATGTGCATCTGGCTTATGTGGGACCTAGAGAATTGTACCTGGGTCCTTAGGCTTCGCAGACATGCACCTTAACTGCTAAGCCATCTACCCAGCCCTTTTTTTTGTTTGTTTGTTTTTCGAGGTAGGGTTTCACTCTAGTTCAGGCTGACCTGGAATTCACTATGTAGTCTCAGGGCTGCCTCCAATTCACAATGATCCTCCTACGTCTGCCTGCCCAGTGCTGGGATTAAAGGTGTGCATCACCATTCCTGGCCATTTTTTTTTTTTTGTTTCTCAAGGTAGGGTCTTACTGTAGCCCAGGCTGACCTGAAATTCACCATGTAGTCCCTGGGTGGCCTCAAACTCATAGTGGTCCTCCTACCTCTGCCTCCCAAGAGCTTGGGTTTAAATGTGCACCACCATGCCCGGCTTCCCCCCCCACTTCTTTCTTTTAAATATTTATTTATTTGAGAGAGAAAGAGCCAGAGCGAGAGAGAATGGGTGCACCAGGCCTTCAGCCACTGTAAACGAACTCCAGGCTCATACACTGCCTTGTTGCATCTGGCTTAGCTTATGTGGGTCCTAAGTAATTGAACCTGGGTCCTTTGGCTTCACAGGCAAATGCCGCTACCACTTAGCCATCTTTCCAGCCCTCTTTTTTTTTTTTTTAAATATTTTAAAAATATTTTTAGTTCTTGGGTCTGGAGAGATAGTTTAATGATTAAGGCACGTGTCTACAAAGCCAAAGGACCCAGGTTCAATTCCCCAGAAGCCACGTAAGCCAGCTGCATAAGGTAGTGCATGCGTCTGGAGTTTCTGTCTGCAGCAGCTGAAGGCCTTGATGCACCATTTCTCTCTCTGCCTCTTTCTTTCTCAAATAAATAAAAATAAATTTTAAAAATGTTAAAAAAAGAAAAAATACTGTAAAAGCCCCTTTCTCATCGGTAAAATGGAGATAATAATACTTTTTTTTTTGTTTTGATTTTTCAAGGTAGACTGACCTGGAATTCACTATGTGGTCTCAGGGTGGCCTCAAACTCATGGTGATCCTCTTGTCTCTGCCTCCCGAGTGCTGGGATTAAAGGCGTGCACCACCATATCCTGCAAGATAATAGTACATTCTTTACAAGGTAGTTCTGACAAGTAATTTAAATAATACTTATTAGAACTTAGAGTACCCACGGACAGAGCTCAGTGAATTAGTGGTTACTTTTGCAATTAATACAAATCCATGTTGTTTCCAGTTTGTTTACTTATTTAGTGGTGGAGGAGATCAAACCCAAGACTTATATTCTAGCAGTTCTAGGTAGGTAGTCCCGGGAAGACCAGAAGTCAGATGAGGCAAAACTTAACCTCCAGCACTACCCAGGTAAGATGACATGATTAATGAGTCTGTTTTCTTTCAGTCTTTTTTTTTTCGAGGCAAGGTCTCACTTTAGGCCCAGGCTGATCTGGGATTCACTATGTAGTCTCATTGTGCCCCCAAACGCCCTGCGATCCTCCTACCTCTGCCTTCTGAGTGCTAGGATTAAAGGCCTGCGCCATCGCGCCTGGCTATTTAGTCATTTTTATGTGTGCTCACAGGCATGCCTTGCCTGCTTTTGTGTTGAGAACAGAGTGGGTGTTCCCTGGTCTCACTGTGTTCCAGGCATCCTGCTGTATTCTGAAATAGTCATGAGTAAGACAGCTGTGGTCTTGGTTCTGAAGTTTATAATCTGGGCTGGGAAGATGCTATGCAAGTGTAACTATCTGAGTTTGGATCTCCATAACCCATGTAAAGCTGGACACAGTAGTGAGAGCATCTGTAATCGCAGCCCTCATGGTGAGATGGGAGATGGAGATGGGAATCTTCGGAAACTCCTGGGCTATCCTGGCGTACTCAGTGGTGAACACAGACCCTGCCTCACACGAGGTGGAAGGTGAGGACTGACACCTGAGATTGTCCTTTGGCTGCATGCATGCTGTCACGACAGGCTTCTATGCTCATATGCAAAGTTTAAGTCTGGTGGTAAGGAAAGACATTAAACAAGATAATTACTATGAAGGTGCCTAAATAGTTGTAAGAATGTTGCCATGGGACCTAATCTGGAGGGGCATAAGGCTGCCCAATTATGTTGGAATTTGCAGACCTGAACTTGAGACTCATGATAGAGGTGACTTTGCAGGCTAGTTTGCCTGTACTGTGACAACCCTGTCTTACCCAGATCATCCTTTTGTTAAAAAGTATTTTATTTATTTATTTGAGAGAAAGAGGGGGGGAAGGAGGGAGGGAGGGAGAGAATGGGCATGCCAGGGCCTCCAGCCACTGCAAATGAACTCCAGATTCATGTACCACCTTGTGCATCTGGCTTTTGTGGGTACTGGGGAATTGAACCTGGGTCCTTAGGCTTTGCAGGCAAGCACCTTAACTGCTAAGGCATCTCTCCAGAACCCCCGCTCATTCTTTCTCTCACGCCTCTCTCTCTTTTTTTTTTTTTTTTGGTTTTTTCGAGGTAGGGTTTCACTCTAGCCCAGGCTGACCTGGAATTTACTCTATATTCTCACGGTGGCTTTGAACTCACGGTGATCCTCCTACCTCTGCCTCTCGAGTGCTGGGATTAAAGGCATGTGCCACCATGCCCGGCTGCCTCCAATTCACAATGATCCTCCTGCGTCTGCCTGCCCAGTGCTGGGATTAAAGGTGTGCATCACCATTCCTGGCCATTTTTTTTTTTGTTTCTCAAGGTAGGGTCTTACTGTAGCCCAGGCTGACCTGAAATTCACCATGTAGTCCCTGGGTGGCCTCAAACTCATAGTGGTCCTCCTACCTCTGCCTCCCAAGAGCTTGGGTTTAAATGTGCACCACCATGCCCGGCTTCCCCCCACTTCTTTCTTTTAAATATTTATTTATTTGAGAGAAAGAGCCAGGCGAGAGAGAATGGGTGCACCAGGCCTTCAGCCACTGTAAAGCGAACTCCAGGCTCATACACTGCCTTGTTGCATCTGGCTTAGCTTATGTGGGTCCTAAGTAATTGAACCTGGGTCCTTTGGCTTCACAGGCAAATGCCGCTACCACTTAGCCATCTTTCCAGCCCTCTTTTTTTTTTTTTAAATATTTTAAAAATATTTTTAGTTCTTGGGTCTGGAGAGATAGTTTAATGATTAAGGCACGTGTCTACAAAGCCAAAGGACCCAGGTTCAATTCCCAGAAGCCACGTAAGCCAGCTGCATAAGGTAGTGCATGCGTCTGGAGTTTCTGTCTGCAGCAGCTGAAGGCCTTGATGCACCATTTTCTCTCTGCCTCTTTCTTTCTCAAATAAATAAAAATAAATTTTAAAAATGTTAAAAAAGAAAAATACTGTAAAAGCCCCTTTCTCATCGGTAAAATGGAGATAATAATACTTTTTTTTTTGTTTTGATTTTTCAAGGTAGACTGACCTGGAATTCACTATGTGGTCTCAGGGTGGCCTCAAACTCATGGTGATCCTCTTGTCTCTGCCTCCCGAGTGCTGGGATTAAAGGCGTGCACCACCATATCCTGCAAGATAATAGTACATTCTTTACAAGGTAGTTCTGACAAGTAATTTAAATAATACTTATTAGAACTTAGAGTACCCACGGACAGAGCTCAGTGAATTAGTGGTTACTTTTGCAATTAATACAAATCCATGTTGTTTCCAGTTTGTTTACTTATTTAGTGGTGGAGGAGATCAAACCCAAGACTTATATTCTAGCAGTTCTAGGTAGGTAGTCCCCGGGAAGACCAGAAGTCAGATGAGGCAAAACTTAACCTCCAGCACTACCCAGGTAAGATGACATGATTAATGAGTCTGTTTTCTTTCAGTCTTTTTTTTTTCGAGGCAAGGTCTCACTTTAGGCCCAGGCTGATCTGGGATTCACTATGTAGTCTCATTGTGCCCCCAAACGCCCTGCGATCCTCCTACCTCTGCCTTCTGAGTGCTAGGATTAAAGGCCTGCGCCATCGCGCCTGGCTATTTAGTCATTTTTATGTGTGCTCACAGGCATGCCTTGCCTGCTTTTGTGTTGAGAACAGAGTGGGTGTTCCCTGGTCTCACTGTGTTCCAGGCATCCTGCTGTATTCTGAAATAGTCATGAGTAAGACAGCTGTGGTCTTGGTTCTGAAGTTTATAATCTGGGCTGGGAAGATGCTATGCAAGTGTAACTATCTGAGTTTGGATCTCCATAACCCATGTAAAGCTGGACACAGTAGTGAGAGCATCTGTAATCACAGCCCTCATGGTGAGATGGGAGATGGAGATGGGAATCTTCGGAAACTCCTGGGCTATCCTGGCGTACTCAGTGGTGAACACAGACCCTGCCTCACACGAGGTGGAAGGTGAGGACTGACACCTGAGATTGTCCTTTGGCTGCATGCATGCTGTCACGACAGGCTTCTATGCTCATATGCAAAGTTTAAGTCTGGTGGTAAGGAAAGACATTAAACAAGATAATTACTATGAAGGTGCCTAAATAGTTGTAAGAATGTTGCCATGGGACCTAATCTGGAGGGGCATAAGGCTGCCCAATTATGTTGGAATTTGCAGACCTGAACTTGAGACTCATGATAGAGGTGACTTTGCAGGCTAGTTTGCCTGTACTGTGACAACCCTGTCTTACCCAGATCATCCTTTTGTTAAAAAGTATTTTATTTATTTATTTGAGAGAAAGAGGGGGGGAAGGAGGGAGGGAGGGAGAGAATGGGCATGCCAGGGCCTCCAGCCACTGCAAATGAACTCCAGATTCATGTACCACCTTGTGCATCTGGCTTTTGTGGGTACTGGGGAATTGAACCTGGGTCCTTAGGCTTTGCAGGCAAGCACCTTAACTGCTAAGGCATCTCTCCAGAACCCCCCCCCCCCGCTCATTCTTTCTCTCACGCTCTCTCTCTCTCTTTTTTTTTTTTTTTTGGTTTTTTCGAGGTAGGGTTTCACTCTAGCCCAGGCTGACCTGGAATTTACTCTATATTCTCACGGTGGCTTTGAACTCACGGTGATCCTCCTACCTCTGCCTCTCGAGTGCTGGGATTAAAGGCATGTGCCACCATGCCCGGCTCTCTCTCTTCTATTATTTGGTCTTTCAAGGTAGCATCTCGGGCTGGAGAGATGGCTTAGTGGTTAAGATGCTTGTCTGAGAAGCTTAAGGGCCCAGGTTTGATTTTACAGGTCTCGCGTAAGCCTGATGCCCATGGTGGCTCATGCATCTGAAGTTTGTTTGCAATGGCTAGAGGCCCTGGCGTGCCCATTCTCTTTCTGTCTCTCTGTATTTAATAAATAAATAAAAATAAATCAAGATAGGATTTCACTCTAGCCCATGCTGACCTGGAATTCACTATGTAGTCTTAGGCTGGCCTTGAACTCACTGTGATCCTCCTTCCTCTGCCTTCTAAGTGCTGGGATTAAAGGAGTATGCCACCACGCCAGCTTCATTCTTTTTTTTTTTTTTTTTTTTTTTTTTTTGTGGTAGGGTCTCACTCTGGTCCAGGCTGACCTGGAATTAACTATGTAGTCTCAGGGTGGCCTTGAACTCATGGTGATCCTCCTACCTCTGCCTCCTGAGAGCTGGGATTAAAGGAGTGTGCCACCGCACCTGGCTTCATTCTTTTTTTTTTTTTTAACATATATTTTTTATTTTTATTTATTTATTAGCAATAGAGAGAGAGAGAGCGCGCACGCGAATGGGTGCACCAGGGCCTCCAGCCACTGCAAATGAACTCCAGATGCACTACCACCATGTGCATCTGCTTACCTGGGTCCTAGGGAATCAAGCCTCAAACCGGGGTCCTTAGTCTCCACAGGCAAGCGCTTAACCACTAAGCCATCTCTCCAGCCCCTCCACTTCATTCTTATCCAAAAGCAAATATCATTTCCTCCTGTTCATTACCTGGCTCTATCTCTGCTCTATCAGATTTTCTATTAGGAAGTAGTTTTTGTCCTCTCTCAAATTCTAATCTTCATATTTTATTTTGGTGATGTAATATATTTGGCTAGAGATCATTCTTTTCATCTTCCAGCCCAATTTTGCAGTTTCCTCAAGCCTAATGTTTCTCCATTTAATTTTCCAAGTCAGGTGGTCTCTAGTAGAGTTCCATTGTTACATTTTTATTACATCTGTATGGAATTTCCAGCCACAGAGAACTTGTGCAACTTTTTTTCCAGCCAAGTTTGTATTTTGTAACTATCATTCTTCCAATTCTCTTGTCAGTCCATGAGCCCTCTGTTCTTTCCATAGAATTAATAATCTGGAAGTACTATTTTCCATTAGTAATTTGTCATCTTTCTTTTTTTTTCTTTTTGATTTTTAAGATAGGGTCTCACTCTAGCTCAGGCTGGACCTGGAACATACTATGTAGTCTCAGGGTGGCCTTGAACTCACGGCGATCCTCCTACCTCTGCCTCCTGAGTGCTGGGATTAAAGGCGTGCGCCACCATGTTGAAAGTAAAAGAATGGGATAAGAGGACCAGGCATGGTGGTGCATGCCTTTAATCCCAGCATTTGGGAGGTAGAGGAAGTAGGATCACTTTGAGTTTCAGGCCAGCCTTGCACCACAGAGTGAGTTCCAGGTCAGCCTGGGCTAGAATGAGACCCTACCTCAAAAAAAGAAAAGAAAGAGAAAAAAAGAAAAAAAGATTGGGAAAAGATATTCCATACACATAGGAAACCAAGAGAGAGCTGGGATGGTTTGACTGATAGGAGACAAAATAGACTTAAAGTCAAATAGAGTTTTTTTTTTGGGTATGGATTTTCAGTTTTGCAATATTAAAAAGATTCTGGAAATGGATGATGGTATTGGTTATAGAACAGTATGAATGTATTTAACTATCATTTAAAACTAGGTATGATAATTCATTTATACTACTACATCAAATAACCTAAGAGTGGAGAGTAGCTTATGAAGAACAGAAATTCATTTTCTCAGCAGTGAAGGCTGGGAAGTCCAAGATTAGGGCGTCAGCAGATTGTGTGGTAGGAGTTGCTCTCAGCTTCCAGGGTAGGTTTCTCCTAATCCTCTGGAGCCCCGTTGCTTAAACTGGGTCAAGGCCTCATTGAATCATGTAAGTGAATACAAAATAGTTTGGCTGTAGTGAAAGGTTTCTGAATGTGCAGTAATCAAAAATCAATCCAAAATAAAGCACATAATGAATCTGAGGTGTTTTGGCAGCACTTGCTGGTGCATCATGTGACTGCGGCAAGCAGCCTTGGTTTTGAAAGTACCACATGAGCACTTTGTATGCTGAGTGCAACACAGTGGTTTAGATTGAAGACCATCATAAGTTGTGAATTAAAGTGCACGCAAAGGGCTGGAGACATACCTCTGCCTCCCGAGTTCTGGGATTAAAGGCATGCACCACCACACCCGACTAGAATGTTTGACTTTAAAAATTGCTGCTTGATGGGGCTGGAGAGATGGCTTAGTGGTTAAAGCACTTGCCTTCAAAGCCTAAGAACCCAGGTTTGATTCTCCAGTACCCACAGAAGCCAGATGCACATGGTGGCATGTGCGTCTGGAGTTCATTTGCAGTGGTTGGAGGCCCTGGTGTATCCATCTGCTCTATCTGCCTCTTTCTCTTAAATAAATAAATAAATAAACAAAATATTTTTTAAATTGCTGCTTGATCAGGGCGGTGATGACACACTCCTTTAATCCTAGCACTTGGGAGGCAGAGGTAGGAGGATCATCATGAGTTCCAGGTTACCCTAAGTCTACATAGTGAATTCCAGGTCAGCTTGGACTATGAGAGAAACCCTACTTAGAAAAACAAACAAAAAAATCCTTAAGCAAATTTTGGCTTGAGATGAGGACAGTTTCTAGTAATTTTTGAAATGACTCTAAGGATATATCATTTGTACTACATGTTTATGTGAGGCAGCATTCTCAGCATTGACAATTAGAAAATCAAAATAAAGATCAACTCTAAAAAAACACTGAAGAAGTTATACATCCTGCAGTAGTAAGTATCTAGCCAAGATTGAATTTTTGTTTTGTTTGGTTTTTCGAGGTAGGATCTTGCTCTAGCCCAGGCTGCCCTGGAATTACTATGTAATCTCAGGGTGGCCTTGAACTCAATGTGATCATCCTAACTCTGCTCTCAAGTGCTGGGTTTTAAGGTGTGCACCACATGTCTGGCCAAGATTTAATTTATAAAAAAAAATAAATATTTTTTGTTTTTCAAGGTAGAGTTTCACTTTAGTCCAGGCTGACCTGGAACTCACTATGTAGTCGCAAGGTGGCCTCGAACTCAGTGATCCTCCTACCTCTGCCTCCTGAGCACTGGGATTAAAGGTGTGCGCCATGACACCCAGCTAAATTTTTTTTTATTAACAACTTTTATACTTACAGACAATAAACTATGATAATTCCCTCCCCTCACCCACTTTTCCCTTCACAACTCCACTCTCCATCATATCCCCTCCCTCTCTCCGTTAGTCTCTTATTTTGATGTCCTATTATGAGGGTCTTGTGAAGGTATTGGTAGGTATTGTGAGGTCATGGATATCAAGGTCAATTTCTGTCTGGACAGTTGCATTGTAAGGAGTGGTACCCTTCCTTTGGCTCTTACATTCTTTCTGCCACCTCTTCCGCAATGGAACCTGGGCCTTGGAGAGTGTGATAGAGGTGTTTCAGTGATGGACACTCCTCCGTCCCTTCTCAGCACTATGTTGCCTTTTGGGTCATCCCAGTGGTCATTGCAATCTGAAAAGAGAAGCTTCTCTAACCAGAAGTGAGAGTAGCATTAATATAAGCTGATCTAGTAAGTTTGCAAGATTTTCCAACAGCAGAAGCATGTGTCACCTCATGTTCAATTCCTTACTGACCCCGTTTGGTTCGTCTCCAGTTTCTCTTGGAGTTGTACATGTTTTTGTTACCAGTTTTCATTTGAACCCATGGTGGAATGGACGATTTTGCTTCTGTTTCTTAGCCAGGAACCGCTTGACCCTGAAGGTCTTATGGGAAGCCGTGGTGGGGAATGAAGGGAAGGAGACAGGCAGTATTGGAGAAGAGAGATCCAAGAGCTTCTGCAGCTTAGAGGCGGAAGTCTGAATAACTCATGAGGTTACTGAGATCAGCAAGTTGGGCCTGCTTTCCACCAGCTTTCCCACCTGTGTGCAGTGGGCTTCTGTGAGCCTTGGACCCGCACTCAAGCTCAGCACCAGACCGCTGCCGACCATCCGCACCACCGTCATCTGTTGGAATAATGGCCAAGATTTAATTTTTTAAAGTTTTATTTATTTGCAAGTAGAGAGAGATACAGAGAAGAGAGAAAGAATGGGTACACCAGGCCTCCAGCCACTGCAAACAAACTCCAAACACATGTGCCTCTTTGTACATCTGGCTTTATTTGGGTACTGGTGAATTGGACCTGGGTTGTTGGGCTTTGCACGCAAGCACCTTAACTGCTGAGCCATCTCTCCAGGCCAAGATTTAATTTTTTTATGTTAGAATAATAATATATATCCATCTCATTAGTATGCAAATCTACTTTTGCCTTTAATAAGTGTGAAATTATATGTATGTCAAAGGATTGTTTTAAAATAAATTTCTTGTTCCTGGGGAGATGGATCGGCAAGTAAGAGGGCTTGCTATGCAAGCATGTAGACCTGAGTTCAATCCCCAGCACCCACTTTTAAAAAGTTAGGTGTGGCTGTACATACCTGTAACCTCAGTGCTGAGTGGGGAAGAGATAAGTGGGTCTAAGAACTACTGGTTAGTCACTGTTACCAAAAACTGGGGAGCTCTAGTTTAGTGAGAGACTCTGTCTCAAGGAAATAGGGCAGAGAAGGGGACACCCATATCTTCTCTGGTCTCTGCGTAA
This sequence comes from Orientallactaga sibirica, assembly GCA_036365145.1. Lineage (NCBI taxonomy): Eukaryota > Metazoa > Chordata > Mammalia > Rodentia > Dipodidae > Orientallactaga > Orientallactaga sibirica. The sequence continues at coordinate 1,832,121 of JAEOAD010002806.1, forward strand.
TGCACACAGGGCGTGTTCATCCGCACACAAGTGCATAAACCGCATGATGCACACCATGCTTATTACACACAGACACTACACACCCCCAAAACAGAAATAGAGTGAGGTCCTCGGGCTTGCATAGCAAGCACTCTTACCGGCTGAGCCATCTCCCCAGCCCCAACTTCCTCATGTACCTGCTCGGGATCAGATATGGGCTGTGTGCTCACTCCATCACTGAGTTACACCGTAGTCCAGTTTTTTTCTAATATACTTGATGTGGCGTTGGTTTGTGTAGTTTAATTACATGGCTTTGGTGGTTCAGTTGTATGGAAACTAGAAGTCGAGTCCAAATGGCTGAAGTAACAGTTACTTCTATCTCCAGAGAATTCCTACCCGTTTTCTAGCATGCTGGTCCTTTCAGTGAATGTGGTAACTAGACAGTTACTCTGAATTGTTGTTACTGTAACTGTAGCATAGCTATATTCCTTAACTAACTTGGGTTTTAAAGCACTTTTCACTTAAATAACTTTCTCAATTTGCAAAACAAGGTATAAATAAGTTACATAGTTCTAGAAACCTTTTGTTACATGCTTTAAGCTGCTAAGAAGTTTGGACTGTCGGAACCTCTAACTGGCTAATAGCGTCAAAACGTTGGGGTAGGATTTCCTGACACTCCCAAGATGGAAGTGTGGTGAACAAGTGCAATGTCCCACTGGAGAGAATCCAATATGGTTAGTAAACCTTTATTTTCAAGGTTTTGAGGTTCTTAAATAATCAGTCAATGGAGAGGGTGAAATCTAATTCAGTTTTATTTAATACACAGATTTTTTTTTTAGCTTGAGAAATAATAAGTAATGGAAAATATTTAGTTGACAGGGTGATTGTATCTTTCAGAAGTAAGATGTATACTTTGTTAGTTTCTTTTTTTTTCTTTTCTTTCTTTTATTTTTTATTTTTATTTTTATTTTTTTTGAGAGACAGAGAGAGAGAGAGGGAGAGGGAGACAGATAGAGATGGGCACACCAGCAGTCTCTCAGCTGCTGTGAACAAAATCCAGATGTGTGCGCCCCCTTGTGGTCAAGTGCGGCATTGCGCCCTTGCATCACTTTGCATCTGGCTAAACGTGGGACCTGGAGATTGGAACTGGTGTTCTTAGGCTTAGGAGGCAGGCGCCTTAACCACTAAGCCATCTCTCCAGCCCCTTATTTTTATTTTTTAAACCTGAGAGTGTCAGTATTTCACCAGTAGTGACAACTGACTTTTATTTTTATTTATTTATTTATTTATTTGAGAGTGATAAAGAGAGAAAGAGGCAGATAGATAGAGAATGGGCGCACCAGCCACTGCAAATGAACTGCAGATGCATGCACCACCTTGTGCATCTGGCTTACATGGGTCCTGGGGAACTGAGCCTTGAACCGGTGTCCTTAGGCTTCACAGGCAAGCGCTTAACCACTAAGCCATCTCTCCAGCCCCCTTCCTTTTTTTTTTTTTTTTGAGGCTGACCTGGAATTCACTAGTCAGAGTGGCCTCGAACTCATGGCAATCCTCTTACCTCTCCCCTCCAAGTGCTGGGATTAAAGGCGTGTGCCACCATGCCTGGCTTCTGGTTCTTTTTTCTTTTGTTTTGGTTTTTCGAGATAGGGTTTCACTCTAGCCCAGGCTGACCTGGAATTCACTATGGAGTCTCAGGTGGACTCGAACTCATGGTGATCCTCCTACTTCTGCCTCCCAAGTGCTGGGATTAAAGGTGTGCGCCACCACGCCCGGTTGGCTTCTGGTTCTTTTTATATGACTGCTCAGCCTTATGTCATCTGTCACTGGTGCACCTTTGGCGTCTGCTCTCTGGCAGTGAAGGGTGCTGAAAAGGCCTGGAAACCAAGATCCACCATTATACAAATGTCCTGCCACTTCATGGCACCTCTCGTATCTCATTGCCTCCCTCACACACCTTGTTATTTATTTCTAAATAGTTTTATTCATTTATTTATTTTTAATTAATTTATTTATTTGACAGAAAGAGAGAGAGAAAAAATGGGTGTGTCAGGGTCTCTAGCCACTGCAAACGAACTCTAGATGCATGTACCCTCTTGTGCATCTGGCTTACATGGGTTCTGGAGAGTTGAACCAGGATCCTTTGGCTTTGCAGACAAACACCTTAACTGCTAAGCCATATCTCCAGCCTTTATTTATTTATTTGAGAGAGAGAGAAAGAGGTAAATAGAGAGAGAGAGGGTGTGCCAGGGCCTCTAGTCACTGCAAACGAATCCCAGATGCATGTGCTACCTTGTGCATCTGGCCTATGTGGGTCCTGGGAATCTAACTGGGGTCCTTAGGCTTCTCAGGCAAATGCCTTAACTGCCAAGCCATCTCTCCAGCCCAGCTTTTAAAAAAGTATTTATTTATTTATTTGAGAGAGAGAGATTAGAAGAGGCAGATAGAAAATGGGCATACCAAGGCCACTAGCCATTGCAAATAAACTCCACATGTATGTGTCACCTTGTGCATCTGGCTTACATGAGTCATGGGGAATCGAACTGGGGTCCTTAGGCTTTGCAGGCAAACACCTTAACTGCTAAGCCATTTCCCCAGCCCCTCCAGCCCAACTTAAAAAATATTTTTTTATTTATTTATTTATTTATTTATTTATTTATTTATTTATTTGTTTTTTTATTTATTTATAGAAAGAGAGCCAGAGAGAAGAGAGACAGACAGAGAGAATGGGCACACTAGGACCTCCAGCCACTGCAAATGAACTCCAGGTGCATGAGCCACTTCGTGCATCTGGCTTTACCTGAGTACTGGGATATTGAACCTGACTTGTTAGGTTTGCAGGCAAGCGCCATGACCAGCCTTCAATATCATCTTTTTATCTTCTATAATCCTAGAAGAAGAGTTGATCTTCCTGATCTCTAACCCGTGCCCATTTTTAGCTGAATAAAACCCTGTGTCCACATGACTCCTCTCCTTATTTCTTTTTAAAACTTTTTTTTCTAATTTAATTTTTTTTTGAGAGAGGGAAAGAATTGGCGCGCCAGGGGCTCCAGCCACTGCAGTTACTGTAGTTGAACTCCAGACCCAGAATGCCTCAGGGTGGCCTCAAACTCATAGCTATCCTCCTACCTCTGCTTCCTGAGTGCTGGGATTAAAGGTGTGTGCCACCATGCCCAGCGATACTGAATATCTTTGTCTTTGGAGAACTGCCTGTTTGGATTTTTTGTGCCCCTTCCATCTGCCTGGGCAGGCATGTGCCACCATGCTTTGCTTGGTTTGTTTCATAGAGGGAAATGGGATGGTTTCATTTACAGTCAAGAATCATTTGTTCATGGATACTATGTTCAACATGCAGATGACATCTGCTTCTTGAAACAGAAATGGCATCCTGCCACTTGTCGGGAACATTTAATCCAGACAGCATAATTCCTGGGCAATGCATATCTATGTGTCTGCCAGTCATTGCCTTGTTATGTAAACTGTCTTGTCCACACTAACTAGGTCTTTAGTACAATTGAGTAACTGTATACATGATAGCAACAGTGATTTTTGTATAACTTGGATATATATTTTTTTTTTGAGAGAGAGACAGAGACAGAGAGAGAGAAAGAGAGAGAATGGGCAGGCCAGCGGCCTCTTAGCCACTGTGAACGAATTCCAGATGCGTGTGCCCCTTTGTGGGAAGGTGCAGCATTGCACCCTTGTGTCATTTTACGTCTAGCTAAATGTGAGACCTGGAGAATTGAACAGGCGTTCTTAGGCTTTGGCAGGCAGGTGCCTTAACTGCTAAGCCACCTCTCCAGCCCTATATTCTTTTTTTTTTTTTTTTTAATTTTTATTTATTTATTTGCAAGCAGAGAGAGAGAGAGAGAGAGAGAGAGAGAGAGAGAGAGGGAGGGAGGAGAGGCAGACAGAGATAGACTGGGCACACCAGGGCCTCTAGCTCCTGCAAACGAACTCCAGATGCATGTGCCCCTTGTGCATCTGGCTTACGTGGTCCTGGAGAATCGAACCGGGATCCTTTGGCTTCGCAGGCAAACACCTTAACCACTAAGCCATTCTCCAGCCCCTCAGCCCTGTATTCTTTTTTAAAAAGATTTTATTTTTATTTATTTATTTGAGACAGGGGGAGAGAGAGACAGAGAGGGTGAGAATGGGCACACCAGGGCCTGTAGCCACTGCAAATGAACTCCAGATGCATGTACCATCATGTGCACTTGGCTTATGTGGAACCTGGAGAATTGAACAGGGTCCTTAGGCTGCGCAGGCATGCGCCTTAACCGCTAAGCCACCTCTCCAGCCCGAAATACTCTTTTTTAAATATTTTATTATTTACTTGTTTATTTGAGAGAGGGGGCAGATATAGAGAGAATGGGTGCACCAGGGCCTCCAGCCACTGCAAACAAACTCCAGATGCTTGCACCACCTTGTGCATCTGATTTATGTGGGTCCTAGGGAATAGAACTTGGGTCCTTAGGCTTCGCAGGCAAACACCTTAACCACTAAGCCATTTCTCCAGCCTCAAACTTTGATATATTCTTTTTTTGTTTGTTTGTTTTTGGTTTTTAAAGGTAGGGTCTCACTCTAGCCCACGCTGACATGGAATTCACTATGTAGTCTCAGTGTGGCTTTGAACTCAGGGCGATCCTCCTACCTCTACCTTCCAAGTGCTAGGATTAAATGTGTGCCACCACACCTGGCTTGATATTCCAAGTCAAGAACCTTCATAATTTAATCCATCTTTGACGATCCCAAAAGTACCTGAGGATCTAGCAATGCATTAGGGCCATTGACTTTCTATGGATAGATAGTATTAAAAGATAACATTTGTTAAGCCTGTTCTGGCCCTGGGTATTCACTCTGAAAGAGTTTGTATGAGTAGAATTCGGTAACGTGTTCTTTATGTTGGTTTGTCAAAGGGACCAATTCAGAGAAATACTATTTTGTTCATCTATAGTTTCTAATTTTTTTTTTTTTTTGAGATAGAATTTTGCCTCCTAAGTGGTAGGATTCAAGGCATGTGCCACCATGACTGGCTTAAATTTTTTGGTGTTTTTTTTTTTTTTTTTTTTTTTTTGTTTTTCAAGGTAGAATTTTGCTGTAGCCCAGGCTGACCTGGAATTCACTATGTAGTCTTAGAGTAGCCTCAAACTCCTGGCAATCCTCCTACCTTTACCTTGCAAATGCTGGGATTAAAGGTGTGTGCCACCATGCCTGGCTTAAACCAGTTTTTATTTTTATTTTATTTTAGTTTTAAAAATATTATTTATTTATTTGAGAGAGTGAGTGAGAGAGAAAGCAAAGAGAGAGAGAGAATGGGTGCACCAGGGCCTCCAGCCACTGCAAATGAACTCTAGACACATTTGCCACCTTGTGCATCTGGCTTTACATGGGTACTGGAGAATTGAACCTGGATCCTTTGGCTTTGTAGGCAAGCGCCTTAACTGCTGAGCTATCTCTCCAGCCAGTTTTTTTTTTTTTAATTTTTATTTATTTATTTATTAGAGACAGAGAGAGGAAGAGAGAAAGTGAGTGAGAATGGGCACACCAAGGCCTCTAGCCACTGCAAACGAACTCCAGATGCATGAGCCACCACGTGCATCTGGCTTACGTGGGACCTGGAGATTTGAACCGGGGTCCTTAGGCTTCGCAGGCATGCACCTTAACCGCTAAGCCATCTCTCCAGCCCTCCAGCCAGTTTTTTTTTAAAAAAATATGTTTTATTTATTTGCAAGCAGATAGAGACAAAGAGAATGGGCATTCCAGGGCCTCTAACTATTGCAAATGAACTCCAGATACATGTGCCCCCATGTGCATCTGGCTTACGTGGGTATTGGGGAATTGAACCCGGGTCCTTAGGCTTTGCAGGCAAGTGCCTTAACTGCTGAGCCATCTCTTCAGCCCCCTGAACCATGGCTCTTTCCTTGTCAGTTACCCACTTCACTTGTCATTTTCTCTAGTTTCAGTTATAAAGCAGAACAGAGCTCAGATAAGAATGATTCAACTGGATGCTTGCTGGTGGTGGGAATGAAGTAAGTGGTGAGTGAAGCTCCCAGTATAGGTATTGGGAGCCTTTTCCTAAAGTCCAAATGGTGTATCTCTCTACTTACAAATAAATAAAATTTTGGGCTGGAGAGATGACTTAGCAGTTAAGGAAGGTACTTGCCAGCAAAACCAAAGGACTCAGGTTCTGTTTTCCAGTACCCACATAAAGCCAGATAGATGCACAAGGTGGTACATGCATCTGGAGTTCATTGGCAGTGGCTAGAGGCCCTGGTGTGCTCATTCTGTCTCTTTTCTTCCTCTGTTTCTCTTTCTCTTTGCTTAAAATAAGTAAATAAAATAAAAATTAAAACATAAAAGTAAATGAAGGGAGGATCAGTAGAAATAAGACTTTGGTCTAAATGCTGAGAATGTCATGTTAAGTCATTCCCCAATAAAAATCCTAGGGAAGGGGATCTGGGGAGATGGCTCAGCAGGTAATAGCACTTGCCGTGTAAGCATAGGGCCAGCATCCATGTAAAAGGATGGATGTGGCCATATGTTACTGTAACCCCAGTTCTGTGAGGGTGAGGAGTAGAGAACAGAGAATCACTAGGACTTGCTGGTTAGCTAGTCTGAAAAAAAACATGCCAGTGTAGGCTGTAGCTCAAGGAAATAGTATGGCAGAGTAATGGAGGAATATACCTGACATTCTTCTCTGGCCACCATCTGCACACACGTGTGTGCATGTGCACATACACATCACTTCCTGCTCGTCTATCCCTGGAAAAAAAATCATAGGAAGACATTTGTTACATTCCCTTTCATTGTGTATGTATGCATAGTGGGATAGGTCATAGAAGGCAGCACTGTTGTCCTTGTGGAGTTTAAAAAAATCTGTATTTTAGGTTGTTGAAGTAATAGTTTCAGTATTTCCCCTGATGATTCTGCTTTAAATTAGGATCCAGCTGTCAGATTCTTTCTTCCAGGTAAGCTTCTTGTCCTCCTGCAGCAGGATGGACACATGGTGGCAGGCCATGCAGGGGCAGAAGGTGCTGATAAGTAATGGGCAAACCTGTCACAGGAAGGTGCTGGGTGGAACTGCAGCTCCAGTTTCCATCTTTACCAAGAGCTGGTCCAGCCAGGGTCATGGTATCCATTCCCCTCCCTGGGGTACTGGCAGTCTTGTTCAGGTTTCCCTCAAGGCCTTCTCACACCCCAGCCCAGGCGTTGTATTGGCCCTGGACTCTCTTGCTCCTAGAACCTAGTGCAGTGTGTCTAGCTGGGCTGCCAAAGGTATTTGATTTTAAATAATAGTTCTAAATATTTTCATGTTCTGAAGTAGAAACCAAGAGTTCCTTGATATCTTTGTGCTTTTCTGAATCATCAATACATGGGCTGTGTTTCAGAGTAAGTTATTGAACTGAAGGGTTTTATGGACCACTCTCACCCTGTCTCCTTGCCTCAGTGAAGAAAAGCAAGTGTGAAATAAACACTATTTTTTGTATCCACTCATTTAAAAACATTACTTATTTGCATGCACTCATGTATGTCTGTGTGTGTGTGTGTGTGTGTGTGTGTGTGTGTGTGTGTGTGTGTCTGTCTGTCTAGGCATGCTAGGGTCTCTTGTAACTGCCAACAAATGTCTGTCTGGCTTTCTATGGATGACTGCACAATTGAACCTGGGCCAGTAGACTTTGTAATCAAGCACCTTTAACTAGGGAGCCATCTTCCCAATCCCTGAATTCACATGTGTAAAAACATAAAACAGGGCTGGAGAGATGGCTTAGTGGTTAAGGTACTTGTCTGTGAAGCCTAAGAACTCATGTTCATCTCTCCAGATCCCACATAACTCAGACACACAAAGTGACACACAATAGATCACATGCACACAGGATGGCGCACATGTCTGGAGTTCAATTGCAGTGGTTGGCAGCCCTGGCGCACCAACTCTCATAAAAAAATACCAAAAAAAAACCCAGAACCCAAAAAACCCCACAAAACATTTATCATTGCTTAGTGCATAAAATGCTAAGGACTCAATAAAAATGTGGAATTATAGAAAGAATGTACAGGAATGGAATTTTATTCACCAAATTAACTGTACTTAATTTTTATTACATGGTGATTTTTTGTTGTTGTTGTTTTGTTTTGTCTTGTCTTTTGTTTTTCAAGGTGGAGTCTCACTTTAGCCCAGGCTACCTTGAATACACTTTATAGTCTCAGGTTGGCCTCAAACTCACAGTCATCCTCCTACCTCTGTGTCCCATGTGCTAGCATTGAAAGTGTGTACTACACCCAGCACATGTTGATTTTTCTTCTTCTCCTCCTCCTCTTTTTTTTTTTTTTTTGTATTTTTTATTTATTAAGTTGAGAGGGAGATAAAGAAGCAGAGAGAGAGAGGGGGGCAGATAGTGAGAGAATAGGTGCGCCAGGACCTCTAGCCACTGCAAACGAACTCCCGACACACGCGCATTGTGCGTCTCGCGCATTGTGCGTCTGGCTTACGTGGGTCCTGGGAAATCACACCTGGGTTCTTTGTCTTTGCAGGCAAGCGCCTTAACTCTTAACTGCTAAGCCATTTCTCCAGCACTCCCCCCCCCTTTTTTTTTTTTTTTGGCTTTTCGAGGTAGGGTTTCACTCTAGTCCAGGCTGATCTGGAATTCACTATGTATTCTCAGGTAGCCTCGAACTCACAGCAATCCTCCTACTTCTGCCTCCCAAGTGCTGGGATTAAAGGCCTGCTCTACCACACCCTGTATAGCATAACAGCCTCTCCTTTTAAAAATATTGTTTATTTAGATTCATTATTCTTATTTTTTCCCTGAATTTACCATGAATATATACTTTTTATTTCTATATATTTAAATTTTTTTTTTTAGTTTTTTTTTTTTTTAAGAGAGAGAGAATTGGTGCGCTGGGGCCTTAGCTACAGAATCAAATTCCAGCTGCTTGCGCCCCCTGGTGAGCATGTGCAACCTTGCATTTGCCTTACCTTTGTGTGTCTGGGTAATGTGGGAATCTGGAGAGTAGAACATGGGTTCTTAGGCTTTGCAGGCAAGCTCCTTGACTGCTAAGCCATCTCTCCAGCCCTGTACATATTTTTTAAATGTCATGCTTAGGCCAGGAGTGGTGGTGCATGCCTTTAGTCCCAGCACTCGAGAGGCAGAGGTAGGAGGATTATCATGCGTTAAGGCCACCCTGAGACTACATAGTGAATTCCAGGTTAGCCTGGTCTAGAGTGAGACCCTACCTTGACCCTCCCACCAAAAAGTCATACTTATCTTAGTTGCTTTTTTTTTTTTTTAATCTTTCTTGAGTCCATCTTTATTAAATCTTTTTTTAAAAGTAGGACAGAACCCAAAACTTGGGGTTCATAAATTCTGGAGGACTCCTCCTGAACCCCAAAATCCTGCATATGTTTTTTTCTCAAGCTTAAGATAAATTTAATTGAAGAAAACCTCCATTAACAATGAACAATAAAATTAACAATGCTTATCACCCTTTAAACATCATATGCATTAATATATACTGTATATTTTAAATCAGTGCCATTCAGGGTCAATTTAAGAAACACAATTATAACGGGTTTTTACACACAAAAGAAGTATTCTACCATGAAAGTAGATAAATTGCACAAAACAGTACAAGTATCATATGTATAGCAAGATAGCTCTCAAAGCATCTATTTGTGGCTTTCTTTAGAATAAAACTTTAGGGGCGTGGGCCCAGTTAGGATGTATTGTTTCAGTTGACATGGATAAACTGCATATGGTTTTGAAGGGAGCTGGAGGAGCCCATGAGGATTCCACTGATTGTCAACTTGACAGGATTTAGAATCACCTTGGGAGCTAGCCTCTGGGCATGCCTGTGAAGGACTACCTTGTGTTCTATTTTTATTTTTGTGTGTGTGTATGTACATGTGTGTATATGTGTCAGCATAAAACATGCCATGGTATTTGTCTGAGGCAACCTCTGGATGTTTCTCTTCTCCTTCCACCTTCTCTTCTCTTCTCTCTCTCTTTCTTTCTCTTTTTTTAGTTTTGTAATTTTATTTATAATCTTACTCTTCGAAAAGAACTACTAACCCATCTTCTACATTTGCAGCCAAAACCCAGAGCAGGAAAGTTTGACAGTGGGTTATTACTATTTTTTTAATTTTATTTTTTATTGACATCTATACTTACAGACAATAAACCATGATATTTCCCTCCCCTCCCCCCTTTCCCCTTCAGAACTCCTTTCTCCATCATATCCCCTCCCTCTCCCCATTAGTCTCTCTTTTAATTTGATGTCATCATCTTTTTCTCCTATTATGAGGCTCTTGTAAAGGTATCGCTAGGCACTGTGAGGTCATGGATATCAAGGCCAATTTCTGTCTGGACAGTTGCATTTTAAGGAGTGGTACCCTTCCTTTGGCTCTTAGATTCTTTCCGCCACCTCTTCTGCAATGGACCCTGAGCCTTGGAGGGTGTGATAGAGATGTTTCAGTGCTGGACACTCCTCCGTCCTTCTCAGCACTAGGTTGCCTTTTGGGTCATCCCAGTGGTCATCGCCATCTGAAAAGAGAAGCTTCTCTAAGCAGGAGTTTTTTTTTTTTGTTGTTGTTTTTCGAGGTAGGGTCTCACTCTAGCCCAGGCTGACCGGAATTCACTATGTCGCCTCACGGTAGCCTTGAACTCACAGTGATCCTCGTACATCAGCCTCCCAAGTGCTGGGATTAAAGGTGTGTGCCACCATGCCCGGCTCATTCAGTTATTTATAAGTGGTGACTGGTGAAATGAAAGAGCTGTATAGGAAGTTATAAATTCAGTCCCTGAAAGTCAGGAGGCAGAGATAGGATTGCTGTGAGTTTGAGGCCAGCCTGGGACTACATAGTGCGTGCCAGGTTGGCCTGAGGTAAAATGAGACCTTATCTTGAAAAAAGCAAAGAACGGGCTGGAGAGAGGGGTCAGCAGTTAAGGTGCTTACCTGCAAAGCATAACTGCCTGGGTTTGATTCCCCAGTACCCACGTAGAGCCAGATGTACAAGGTGGCATATGCATCTGGAGTTCGTTTGTAGTGGCTAGAGACCCTGGCTCACCCATTCATATTCTCTCTCTCTGTTTGCAAATAAATAAATAAATAATTTTTTTTTAAAAGAAAGAACAAAGAAAAAAAGAGAGGGGGTTCAGTGGAGGGAGCTGGGTCCAAAGAAAGGTGCTGGGAGGTGATTATGTAATTTTTTACTTTTTTTTTGTTTGTTTGTTTTGTTTTTTCGAGGTAGGGTCTCATTCTAGTGCAGGCTGACCTGGAATTCACTAGTTTCAGGGTGGGTTTAAACTCACGGCGATCCTCCTACCTCTGCCTCCTGAGTGCTGGGATTAAAGGTGTGTGCCACCACGCCTGGCTTTAAATGTTTTATTTTTACTTATTTATTTGAGAGAGAGAATGGGTGCGCCAGGGCATCCAGCTACTGCAAATGAACTCCAGACATATGTGCCACCTTATGTATCTGGCTTACATGGATCCTGGGAAATTGAACCTGGGTCCTTTGGTTTTGCAGGCAAGTGCCTTAACCTCTGAGCCATCTCTCCAGCCCTGATTATGTAATTAAAAAAAAAAATTTAGGGCTGGAGAAATGGCTTAGCGGTTAAGGCGTATGCCTGCTAAGCCACAGGATCCCGGTTCGATTCTCCAGAACCCATGTAAGCCAGATGCACAAGGGGCACATGCATCTGGAGTTCGTTTGCAGTGGCTAGAGGCCCTGGTGTGCCCATTCTCTCTGTGTCTGCCTCTCTCTCTCTCTCTCTGCTTGCAAATAAATAAATAAAATATATTTTAAAAAATTTAGCCTGGTGTGGTGGCGCATTCCTTTAATCCCAGCACTCGGGAAGCAGAGATAGGGGGATTGCCATTAGTTCGAGGCCACCCTGAGACTACAGAGTAATGCCAGGTCAGCCTGAGCTAGAGTGAGACCCTACCTCAAAAAACAAAACAAAACAAAACAAAAAAATCATTTATTTGAAAGACAGAGAAGGAGGCAGAGAGAGAATGAATGTATGCCAGGGCCACTAGCCACTGCAAATAAGCTCTAGACATAAGCCACTTTGTTCATTTGGCTGTACATGGGTACTGGGGAATTGAACCCAGGTCTTTAGGATTTGCAAGCAGGCACCCTAGCTGAGCTATCTTTCCAGCCCTAATGTAATTTTTTTGGTGATTATTTTTTTTTAACTTTAAATTATTTATTTATTAATTTGAGGCAGGGGAGAGAATGGATGCGCCAGGGCATCTGGCCACTGCAAACGAACTCTAGATGCATGCGCCACCTTGTACATCTGGCTTGCCTGGGTCTTGGGGAATTGAACCTGGGTCCTTTAGCTTTGCAGGCAAGTGCCTTAACCACTAAGCAATCTCTCCAGCCCAATTTTTTTTTATTAAGTAGAAACTTTGTGTGGATAGAGCATGTGTTGGTACAAACATTTCCCTCCTCCCTGCCCCCACTCCACTGAGGGCCCTTTTTAGTGGGATTGCTAGTATTGACCATGAGTTGTGGGTTATGAATTGTAAGAAAAGCAGTCAGTCACTATGGCGGGGGGCAATGTCTCTAGATATTTCTACCCTAATGTAATTTTTAAAAGAGAGTGTTTTTAAAATTTTTATTTATTTGAGAGAGAGAGGATAGGTATTCCAGGGCCTTCTGCTACTGCAAACAAACTCCAGACGCATGTACCACTCTGCATCTGGCTTTAACTGGCCATTGGGGAATTGAACCAGGCTGTCAGGCTTTGCAAGCAAATGCCTTTAACCACTGAGCAGTCTCTCTAGCTCCTTATTTTTTTTTCAAGGTAGGGTTAAACTCTAGCCCAAGCTGACCTGGAATTCACTATGTAGTCTCAGGGTGGCCTTAAACTCATGGAGATCCTCCTACCTCTGCCTCCCAAGTGGTGGGATTAAAGTTGTGCACCACCATGCCCGGCAAAGTTTTTTTTTTAATAAAAATATTTATTTATTTGAGATAGAAAGAGGCAGAGGCAGAGACAGAGAGGGGGTAGAAGGGGGGAGAGAGGGAGAGAATGGGCACACCAGGGCTTTTTGCCACTGCAAATGAATTCCAGATACATGTGTTGCCTTGTGCATCTGGCTTATGTGGGTATTGAGGAATGAAAAGTGGGTCCTTTATTTTAGAAAAAAAAATTTAAGAATAGGTAATGCTTGGTAAGACAATTCAAAAAAGTGTGGTGACAAGTCTTCCACTTGCCTCTTAGTCACCAAATTGTCTTAGGCATTTCTACAGATATTTTGTGCATGTGTCAGCATATATTTAGTTTTTAAAATCATAAGATCATGTAGTAGTGAAACTTATAGAAAAGTTCCAAGAAAAGCATTCAGATGAGGCAGGAGGATTGGTATGAGTTTGAGGCCGGCCTGGTCTACAATGTCAGGCATCCTCAAAAAAGCACAGACAGAGAAAGGGATGGAGAGGGGAGAAGAAAATTGTTTTACTTACATATGTCATAGGTTTCCCAACATATTATACAGTCTGGCCAGAATATTGTAGAAGTTATGCTGTGTTCTTTCTGTTGCACAGGTGGCTCATAATGTGAACTAACAAGAAATAGAACACAATTATTGCATTTAAAGGAGAAAACAATAAAAGAGGAATGGGGTTGGAAAGAAGAACCTTGAGTTTGGTTTTCCAGGAACTCGCTGTTCAGTCTTATCTTTTCCTTGCAGCATCCTGGTGGGGAAGAGGTTCTGCTGGAACAAGCTGGTGTAGATGCAAGTGAAAGCTTTGAAGATGTAGGCCACTCCTATGATGCCAGGGAAATGCTAAAGGAGTACTACATTGGTGATGTCCATCCGGTAAGAGCTGTCAGAGAACTAGATTCATTTATTTATGTAGAGAGAACTATGGAACATAAACATAATGGGATGAGAGAATGAATTATAAAATTATTAAAATTCATTCAACATACATATCAGACTAATTTCCTTCTAATCATTTAGACTTACAGCATAGCTCATTGTATCTCTGAATAGTTAAGGGAACTGATTTGTATACTTTTTATTGATTCATCTTTCTTCAATGCAACTGATAACATCTGTACCTCAAATAATGGTTTAGTTATTCTTAAAAGTCCCTTGCTGAAAGGATTTTTAAGTCCTTTGTCCCTACCACTATAACAGGGAACCCTGATAGGCTAAGACGCAGGGAACCAGGTTCCTTCTGCAAACCCTGGAATCTTGGTGCATTTACTACCACCAAAATGCAGTCTCATAATCCAAAGTAGAAACTAACACATAGTAAACTTCATTTGGATATGTCTTGAAATAATGTTCTCCTCTTTTTAACAGAGTGACCTTAAACCTCAAGGTGATAACAAGGTAAGAAGTTTTAAGCTTATCTTATGTGTTTCAAGTGTTTATATTTCTGTTTATTCAAGAAGAAATACGTTTAAAAAACAACAACATAATTTAACAAGAGAAATTGAAATGTGTTTTCTTTTTCCAAAGAAGAATTCAATTTTGAGGAATTTGGACTGAATACCCATCAAAAAAAAAAAAAAAAAAAAAAAAAAAAAAAAAAAAAAAGAATAGCTGTCTTAAATAGTAGGAAACATTTGGTAATGTTTCTGAATGCCCTGTCACCCTGGCCCCCCTTTTTTGAGTTAGGGTCTCTTTCTAGCCTAGTTTGATCTGGAATTCACTGTGTAGTCTCAGGGTGGCCTTGAACTCAAAGCTATTCTCCTATCTCTGCCTCCCAAGTGCTGGAATTAAAGGCATGTACCACCACACCTGGCTTCTCTTTTTTTTTTTTTTTTTTTGTATTGAAATTCCAGAGTATGCTTTATATGGTTTTGAAAGAATAGAGGGCTGGAGAGATGGCTCAGTGGTTAAGGGACTTGCCTCAAAGCCAAAGTACCCAGGTTCAATTCCCCAGTACCCATGTAAATCCAGATGCACAAAGTGGCGCATGCTTAGGGAGTTTGTTTGTAGTGGCTAGAGGCCCTGGTGCTCCCACTATTTCCTTCTATCTCTGCTTGCAAATACATAAAAAAAGAAGAAATAAAAAAGAAATTGGTGGGTTCAGTTAGAGGAAAGCAGCTTATACTCATTTAATTTGAGAGAGAGAGAGAGGGGAAGAGGCAGAGAGAATGGGTGCACTAGGGCTTCTCAGCTGCTGTGGCCGAACTCCAGATGTGTGCACCCTCTTGTGCACATGAGCGATGTTGCATGCTTGTGTCACTTTTGTGTCTGGCTAAACGTGGGATCTAGAGATTCAAAAGGGCATTCTTAGGCTTTGCAGGCAGGTGCCTTAACCACTAAGCCAGCTCTCCAGCCCCACTCATCTATCTTATGAGGACAGGTGATAATAACTACTCCTGTAGAAAAAGGATTAATTTTCTCTTACAAGCTATATTCTTTGTATTCTTTCCTCTCCCCTCCCCTCCCCTCCCCTCCCTCCCCTCCCCTCCCTCCCCTCCCCTCCCTCCCTTTCTGTCTCTCTCTCTCTCTCTTTCTTTCTTTCTATTTTTTTTTTCAAGGTAGGGTCTCACTCTAGCCCAGGCTGATCTGGAATTCACTATGTAGTCTCAGGATGGCTTCGAACTCACGGCAATCTTCCTACCTCTGCCTCCCAAGTGCTGGGATTAAAGGCATGCGCCACCACGCCCGGCCTTATTTATTTTTGAGAGAGAGAGAGAATTAGTATGACAGGACCTCCGTCACTGAGATCAAACTCCAGACACTTGTGCCACCTACTGGGCATGTGGGATCTTGTGTTTGCCTCACCTTTGTGTGTCTGGCTAACTTGAGATCTGGAGAGTTGAACATGGATTCTTAGGCTTCGCAGGCAAGCTCCTTAACCACTAAGCCATCTCTCCAGCCCTTCTTTGTATTCTTTAGTAATAGGCCTTTTTGTCCCTATTTCCCAAAATTATTTCTTGTGGAATCAAATGGGCCCACACTCTTCGCAGTTACTCAGTGATGTTGCTAAAACAGAAGATTCTGTATGTTGAGCCTTTGAAGGCCTGAATGTGCTCTGCATTTTATACCAGGAAGAAGGCATGCATGCCTTTTCTGCTGCCCACGTCTTGTCCTTTCCTTTGACTTCTTCTTCACATGGTGTTCTATTGTTACAGATTTAAAGGGACTAACCACAGTCTAGGTGCTGTGTAGGACTCCCATTTCCTGCTTCTAGCTTCCTATTCCTTGTTGAGCCAGAATTACTGAACAGGTTTGACATTGAAAGAGGTAGAGAGAGAGAGAGAATTAGAGAATGGGTGCTTCAGCCACTGCAAACAAACTTCAGATTCATGCGCCTCTTTGTGCATCTGGCTTATGTGGGTCCTGGGTAATTGAACCTGGGACCTTTGGCTTCGCAGGCAAACACTTTAACCGCAAAGCTATTTCTCCAGCCCTAGACTCCTACCTATTTTCAGGGGTCCTGGGGAATTGAACTTAGATAGCAAGCACTCTTAAGTGCTGAGCCATCTCCCTAGCCTCTATAAATTGTTGCGACTATTTTTCTTTTTTGGTGATATGTGAAGTAGTTAGGACCATTTTTAGGAATGGAGAGAAGAGTTCCACAAGATCTGTTCCTTTTACCAATTTAGGAAGTTGGAATAATTTGGATTGAACATGAACATACACAAAGTGTTTATTTTCTGCTCTCCTATTATGGCTTATTCAGAATCTCTGGATTTGGGAATTTGCATTTTAAGTCACCTAGGTGATAAGTACAGAGTCAAGCACTCAACTTCTTATTGAACAATATGTCCAATTTTTTTCACTTGAAAACCTAAGGAAATTTAATTATTTTCTATACAAAGCATTTTCTGCCTTCTGTAGGCTAAAGAATTATTAGATTTGTCAGCTAAATTGAAACTATTATACCTTCCTTTTTGTTTTTTGTAAGCATAGGAAAAAATATTTCAACTTACCAAGTTCTATGATAATTTAGAATCAGTGTTTTCAAGTCTGCTTTTCTCATGCTATCTGTATCCAAGGAACCTATCTCCATTAGATAGAGTCTGGTTTTGTTTGTTTCTGATTACACTGTTTTTTGTTTTGTTTTGTTTTCCATTTTGAATTTCTACATTTTTTTAAAAATATTTTTTTATTTTACTTTATTTATTTGAGAGAGATACAGAAATAGGCAGGTAGAGAGAGAGAGAGAAAGAGAGAGAGAATGGGTGCGCCAGGGCCTCCAGCCACTGCAAACGAACTCCAGATGCATGCACCCCCTTTTGCATCTGGCTTACGTGGGTCCTGGAGAATCGAGCCTCGAACCGGGGTCCTTAGGCTTCATAGGCAAGTGTTTAACCTCTAAGCCATCTCTCCAGCCCTCTGATTACACTGTTATACCTCTGGCAGACTAGGCCAGGAAAAGAAAGCCTTTTGGAAAATTTTCAAGCCCACCTACAAAGGTTTTCATAGAACTATTTCCCAACCTGATTTCAGTTCCAGGAAGAAATTCTTGATCCCTCAGATTTATCGCCATCCTAGATCTTAGCCAAAAGGCCAAGAAGTGATCAGATTTATTTTGTTTGTTTATTTTCAAGGTATGGTCTCACTCTAGACCAGGCTGACTTGGAACTTACCCTGTTGTCCCAGGCTGACCTGGAACTCACAGCAATCCTCCTACCTCTCCTTCCCTAACTCTGGGATTAAAGGCAGCACCACCACACGTAACTTTTAATTGCCTTTTTTTGTGGTTCAGGGAATCTCTATGAAGAGATAATTCCTTTTTAAACCCTAATTAAACAGTCTTCAGACATATAGGATATAACCTTTAATTTTTTTTGAAGTAGTCTTACTCTGGCCTAGGCTAACCAGGCATTCGTTCAGAAGTCCCAGGCTGACCTTGAACTCATAGTGATCCTCCCCCTTCTGCCTCCTGAGTGCTGGGATTAAAGGTGTACACTACCATGCCTGGCATTTGTCCCATTTTTAAAATTTAAAATATTTTATTTTTATTTATTTATTTGAGACATAGAGAAAGGGGGGGGAGAAAGAGAGTGGGGCACGCCAGGGCCTCCAGCCACTGCAAACAAATTCCAGATGCATGTGCCAACATATCTATCTGGCTTACATGGGTACTGGGGAATTGAACCTGGGTCCTTAGGCTTTGCAGGCCAAGTGTCTTAGTCACTAAGCCATCTCTCCAGCCCTTTGTCCCACTGTCTTATGTGGGTGGTCTGGGAATTGAACCTGGATTGGTAAGCTTTGCAAGCAAGTACCTTTAACTGCTGAGCCATCTCCCTGGCTCCAGAATTTTAATTTTCACTCTCCTTTTCCTGTCCTCTGTTTATTCACTTCTCACCTGTCTTTGTATTTCATTGTTGCTGACCAGAACGTGGAGCCTCAGCTTGGGTTACTTGGCAGTCTGCTTTCTAAAGGGACTACTACTTTCTCTTCTCTTTCCTCAAGTGTGTTAGGCAAGTTGGTTTCATTTTGTTGCCTCTAGAAATGGATTGATCTTAAAATGGGAAACTTTGGGGTACTTACATTTTTTTTTTTGAGGCAAGCCCAACAGACTGCTTTTTTTTTTTTTTTTTTTTTAATTCAAGAGTGAGAAACAGTGAGTGAGTGAGAGAGAGAATTGGTGTACCAAGGTCTTCAGCCACTATAATCGAACTCTAGATGCCTGCCCCCCTGTGCGTATGTGTGACCTTGTGTCACTGTGCGTCTGGCTTATGTGGGACCTGGAGAGTCGAACATGAGTCCTTAGGCTTTGCAGGCAAGCACCTTAACCTCTAAGCCATCTCTCCAGCCTAGTTTTTTTTTTCAATGACATTTTAAAATTAGCTTATTGCTTGCTAGAAATGATTACCATTTTATCATATTATGATCTTAGTTCTCTGTCTTTCTCCTTACTTATTACATTGTCCAAGGTTCACTCTAGTTAACATACCTCCAGGGTTTTTGGATACAAAAGAAACCAAAAACTTTGAGATGTAGAGAATCCATTTAATATAATTATAAATGGAATACCATAACACATATAGTACCCCAAAATGCTCTTGTCTAAGACTTTCATATCACCCCAGGGTAATTTCGTTTTTGTTTTGTTTTGTTTTTCTTTTCAGTACTGGGCATCACAAGTGCACTGCCACTGAGCTGCATTCCAATTTTCTCCAGTTTTTTTTTTTTTTTTTTTTTTTGAGGCTGACCTGGAATATGTAGTCTCAGGGTGGCCTTATTGGCGAAGATGACATTTTAGGCAGCAACATTACCTATGCTAATGGGTGATTGTCCTCTGGCAGTAGGTTAGCAGGCCTTTATGTTACATCGCTAGATGATGAAATGGGTAACTATACTTGGCATTTACTGAAATTGAATAAAAAAGCTTTAATAATGCTTTATTAAGATATGATTCACATACCATACCATCACCAATTTAATTTAAAAATATACAAGTTTTAGCTGGGCGTGGTGGTGCATGCCTTTAATCCCAGCACTTGGGAGGCAGAGGTAGGAGGATCGCTGAGAGTTCGAAGCCACCCTGAGACTACATAGTTAATTCAGCCTGGACCAGAGTGAGACCCTACCTCGCAAAACCAAAAAAAAAAAAAAAAAAAAAAAAAAAAAAAAGTACAAGTTTTAAGTCGGGTTTGGTGGTGCACGCCTTTCATCCCAGCACTTGGGAGGTAGAGGTAGGAGGATCTCTATGAGTTCAAGGCCACCCTGAGACTACATAGTGAATTCCAGGTCAGCCTGGGCTAGAGCGAGACCCTATCTTGAAAAACCAAATAATAATAATATTAATAATACTACAATAAAATTAAAATGTACAAGTTTTTAAGTATGTTCATAGAATTGCATAACTACAACCACAATTTTATTATTATTATTTTAATTTTTTTGGTTTAATGAGGTAGGGTCTCACTCTAGCCCAGGCTGACCTGGAATTTGCTCTGTAGTCTCAGGGTGGCCTCGAATTCTCTGCAATCCTCCTACCTTTGCCTCCAGAGTGCTAGGATTAAAGGCGTGTGCCACCATGTCCAGTTCAACCACAATTTTAGAAGTTTCATCACTCTGGAAACATCATACTATAAGCAGTCATTTGTCATTTTCTTCCCAATGTCTTCTTCCCTGTCCCTGCCGTAGGCAACCACTAATCTACTTCCTGTCCTGTTGTGGACATTCTTATAAATGGACTTATATAATATATGGTCTTTTGTGTCTGCCTTCTTTCACTTAACATAATATTTTGAAGATTCATCCATGTTGTCTTATATATTAGTAATTCATTACCAACATTTATTTATTTATTTATTTATTCTGTTTTTTTGAGGTAAGGTCCCACTTTCTAGCCCAGGCAGATCTGGAACTCACTATGCAGTCTCAGGGTGGGCTTGAGCTCATGGCAACCTCTGCCTCTCGAATGCTGGGATTAAAGGCGTGTGCCACTATGCCTGGCTAAAATTATTTATTTATTATTTATTTATTTTTGTTTTTTTGCGGTAGGGTCTCACTCTCTAGCCAAGGCTGATCTGGAACTCATTCTGTATTCTCAGGGTGGCTTTGAACTCACAATGATCCTCTTACCTCTGCCTTCTGAGGGCTGGGATTAAAGGCATGTACTACCACATTCAGCTTTAAAATTTAATTTTTTTTCTTTTTATTTTTTATTTATTTTGTATTTTTTATTAATTTTTATTTCTTATTTTTTAATTATTGTTTTTTATTGACTTTTATACTTACATACAAAAAAAACCCACCTGATATTTCCCTCCCCTCCCCCATTCCACTTTAGAACTCCAGTCTCCATCATATCCCCTCCCTCTCTCCATTAGTCTCTCTTTTAATTTGATGACATCATCTTTTTCTTCTATTTTGAGGGTCTTGCGAAGGTATTGCTAGGCACTGCAAGGTCATGGATATCAAGGCCAATTTCTGTCTGGGCAGTTGCATTGTAAGAGGTCATACCCTTCCTTTGGCTCTTCCATTCTATCCACCCCCTCTTCCACAATGGTCCCTGAGCCTTGGAGGGTGTAAAATTTAATTTTTAATAGTATTTTGGAACCAGGTGTAGTGACACATTTGTAATCCTAGCACTCAGAAGACTGAGGCAGGAGGATCCTAAGTTCAAGGAATTCTGGTTGTATAGAGAGAACCTGTCTCAAAAAAATTTCTGAGTAAGCCAGGTCATTTCTGTCATCCAGAGGCAGTCATCTGTGTGATCCTAGGCTAAGAGCAGGGTGTCACTCTTGCCCAGGCTGATCTCCAGCTTATAGCAGCCCTCCCACCTCAGCCTCTGTGTATTGGGATTAGATGTAAGAGCATTTGGTAGTTGATAGATACTTTTACAAGAGAAGAACATTGAAGCTCTTTTAAAGGTTTTCTGAAAATATAATGTTAGCTTCGGCCTAGTTGAACCAAAGCCTATCATTGGGACTAAAAACAAAAATTATTTAATTTCAACAGAGTTTCTTTCTTTTCAAGGTACAATCTCACTCTAGCCCAGGCTGACCTGGAATTCACTATGTAGTCTCAGGCTGGCCTTGAACTCATGGCAATCCTCCTACCTTTGCCTCCCAAGTGCTAGGATTAAAGCCACCATGCCCAGCTCTTCTTTTTAAATTTTTAAAAATATTCTATATTAGAGAGAGAGAGAGAATGGGTGCTCCAGGGCCTCTAGCCACTCCAGATGAACTCCAGACTCATGGACCATGTTGTGCATCTGGCTTACATGGGTACTGGGGAATCAAACCTGGGTGCTTAGGCTTTGCAGGCAAGTGCCTTGACTTCTGAGCCATCTCTCCAGCCACCAAAATACTTTAAAAATAAAATTGCAAGCAATACTCTGTGGTTATTTCTGGGTTGGAGAGATGACTTAGCAGTTAAGGGGCTTGCCTGCAAAGCCTAAGGACCCCAGGTTTGATTCCCCATTACCCATGTGAGCCAGATGCACAAGGTGGCACTTGTGTCTGGATTTCGTTTGTAGTGGTTGGAAAGCCCTGGTGTGCCCATTCTCTCTCCCTTTCTCTCTCTTTTTCAGGTTTTTTCTTTTTTTTTTTTTTTTTTTTTTTTTTTTTTGAGGTAGGGTCTCACTCTAGCTCAGATTGACCTGGAACTTACTATGTAGTCTCACGGTGGCCTCAAACTCACAGTGATCCTCCTACCTCTGCCTCCTGAGTACTGGGACTAAAGGTGTGCACCACCATGCCCAGCTTCTCTCTCTCTTTCAAATAAATAATCCTTTTCAGATCCATCCATTTCCCTGCAAATTTCATAATTTCATTTTTCTTTTCTGCTGAATAGTACTCCATTGTGTAAATGTACCACATCTTTATTATCCATTCATCTGTGGAGGGATGAAAGAAAGAAAGAGAGAGAGAGAAAGGAAGAAAGAAAGAAAGAAAAAAAAAAGAGTTGGGATTTAGCTTAGTGTATGAGCACTTGCCTAGCAAGTTCTGGGTTCAGTCCTCAGCCCTGGAAAAAAAAAAAGAAAAAAAAAAAATGTTTTTAAATGTAGGTTATTTCTGTGCTTTTGTTAGTGAAATAAAAAAAACATTTTTAATATATTTTATTATTTATTTGAGAGAGAGGAAGAGAGAATGGGTGCTCCAGGGCCTCCATCCATTGCAAACAAACTCCAGACACATGTACCCCCTTATGCATCTGGCTTATGTGGGTCCTGGGGAATCGAACCGGGGTCCTTAGGCTTTGCAGGCAAACGCCTTAACCACTAAGCCATTTTCCCAGCCCCTTGTCAGTGAATTTTAAGTAGGGATTACCAATATGTTATTAGAAATAAAATTGCCTGTCTATCCATTGCTTATAGGTATATAAACAAAAAAATGCATGAAAAGAGTTTTGTTATCTACAGTTTATATAGATAGTCAAAAAGATTTATAACTATGTTAATCTTTTTTCTTTTTCTTTTTCTTTTTGAACATGTGACTTCTCAGGATCCTTCGAGAAACAATTCATGTAAAAGGTTAGTGTCCACTAATGGATTCCTTATACTCTGCATGTCTGACAAGAAATCCTTCTTTAAATATACATGTTCAACAAAATGTTTAACATTTTTTGAGAGTACAGTTTGACAGTTTCAAATTTTTTGAACAATCAGAAGGTTTACGCATTGAGTAATCTTTAAAATATTTTTTTTGAGACAGAGAGAGAGAGATACAGGGAAGGAGGGAGGGAAAAAATGGGCATGCCAGGGTCTCCACCCACTGCAAACAATCTCCAGACTCATGTGCCACTGGCTTATGTGAGTCCTGGGGAATCTAACCTGTGTCCTTTGGCTTTGTAGGCAAGTGCCTTAACCGTTAAGCCATCTCTCCAGCCCCACTGAGTAATCTTAAATCTTATTGTAATATTGAACCAAACTTGTAATGCAGACAAAACTGCTATTAAACCAAATGCCTCAGTTAGCTCAAGATATTCATTTTAATTTTTTTTTTTTTTTTTTTTTGTGCAGTAGGGTCTCAGTCTGGTCCAGGCTGACCTTAAAGTCTCAAATGCCTGCAGTGATCCTTACCTCTGCCTCCCAGTGCTGCTATTGTGATATTCATTTTAATTTTTAAAATTTATTTATTTATTTATTTGAGGAGGGGGAGAATGGGTGCAACAAGGCCCCTAGCCACTGCACATGAACTCCAGATGCATGTGCCACCTTGTGCTTGTGCATCTGGCTTACATGGGTCCTGGGGAATTAAACCTGGGTCCTTTGGCTTTTATGAGAGAGAGAGAGAGGCAGATAGAATGGGTGCACCAGGGTGTCTAGCCACTCATACAAACACCAGATACATGTGCCACCTAGTGCCTCTGGCTTTATGTGAATACTGGGGAATCCAACCCATCTCTACAGCCCAAAAGTTGGGCTTTTTGAGTAAAGAGTTCAGAAAAGAGAGCAGGCTCAGCAGTGAGAGTCTGTGAGCAATGTCTCTATTGTTACATTTGTAGAAGGAAAATTATTAATCATATTTAATTTTGGGGGAGAGTGGTTTTTGAGGTAGGGTCTCACTCTAGCCTAGGCTGATCTGGAATTCACTGTGTAGTCTCTCAGGGCAGCTTTGAACTCATGGTGATCCTCTTACCTCTGCCTCCCAAGTACGAGTGCTGGGATTAGAGGGATTAAAGGCGTGTGCCCCCACGCCTGGCATATTTAATATTTAAAAACATACAAACAAACTATATATATATATATTAATATATATTTTAAATATATACTTAAAATATATTTTTTAATTTAGTTACAAGTACAGAGAGGGAAGGAAAGGAAGAGAGAATGGGTGCTAGAGCCTCTAGCCACTGCAGACTACTTCCAGATGCACACACCACTTCATGCATCCAGCTTTACGTCAGTACTGGGGAATCAAACTCTGCTTTCCCAGGTTGTTAGGCTTTGCAGGCAAGTGCCTTAACCACTAAGCCATCTCTCTAGTCCCATATTTAGTATTTTTTTTTCTTAAAACTTTTCTTATAGTTCTTGCAATAATATTAGTAACATAGCAATATTACCTCTGAAAAGTATAAATTATCACCCCATAAGAATCTAGCTGGGTGTGGTAGTGCATACCCTTAATCTCAGTACTTGGGAGGGAGAGGTAGGAGGATGGAGGCCAGCCTGGAAGTACAGAGTGAGTCTGCTTAGGCTAGAGTGAGACCCTACCTTAAAACAAAAAACAAAACAAAAAAACAAAACAAACCCAAATGATTATGGAATCTTAAAAAAATTTTTTAAAGATTTTATTTTTATTCATTCATTTATTTATTTATTAGAGACAGAGAGAGGGAGAGAGAATGGGCATGCCATGGCCTCCAGCCACTGCAGACGAATTCCAAACACATGTGCCACCATGTGCATCTGGCTTTCGTGGGACCTGGAGAATCGAACTGGGGTCCTTAGGCTTCGCAGCCCTATGGAATCTTTTATGTACAAAAAAGTATAGGGCTGGAGAGATGCTTAGTGTTTAAGGCATTTGCCTGCAAAGCCTAAGGACCCATGTTCTACTCTCCAAGTCATGCAAGGGCACAAGGGCGCACATGTGCACAAGGGGGCACACACATCTGGAGTTTGACTACAGTGGCTGAAGTGGCCTTTGTGCCAATTCTCTCTCTATCTCTCACTCTCTAGATTTAAAAAATAAAACAACAAATCTTCATAGAGGTAGTCTGTTCTTTCTTTTGGAAATCTTAGAGTATTATTGACAAAGAGGAAATTTTCTTAAAAAAATATTAAGATTTAATTGAAATAAGACAGTATTAAAAAGCACAGCTTAGGTGTGGTGGCACATGCCTTTAATCCCAGTACTGGGGAGGCTGAGGTAAGAGGAGCACTATGAGTTCCAGGCCAACCTGAGACTACATAGCGAATTCTATGTCAGCCTGGGCCAGAGTGAGACCTTACCTCCTCAGATAAAGAGAAGTTCAAGGTAGTGCTGGAGATGAGGTGATGCAGTAATCCTAGCTAGCACTTGGGAGATAGAGAGAGAGGTGGATCAGAAGTCAAAGGTCATCCTCAGATATATAGGAGATATATAGGCCAGCCTGGGGCTACATAAGAACCTATCTCCAAAATAGATAGTGAGGGCTGGAGAGATGGCTTAGTGGTTAAGCACTTGCTTGTGAAACCTAAGGACCCTGGTTCGAGGCTTGGTTCCCCAGGACCTATGTAAGCCAGATGCACAAGGTGGTGCATGTGTCTGGAGTTTGTTTGCAGTGGCTGAGTGCCCTGGTGCGTCCTCTCTCTCTCTCTCTCTCTGCCTTTAAAAAAAATAAACAAAATAGATAGTGATAGATAGATAGATGGGATGGTATATGCCTACAATTCTGGAATTCAATAGGGTTTGGTAAGAGGATAAAAAGTCAGGGGCTGGAGAGATGACTTAGTGGTTAAGGTGCTTGCCTACAAAGGCAAAGGACCCAAGTTCACTTCCCTGATCCTCATGTAAAGCCAGATGCACAAGGTGGCACATGTGACTGGAGTTCGTTTGCAGTGGCTGGAGGCCCTGGTGCACTCATTCTCTCTCTGCCACTTTCTCTCAAATAAATAAAAAAAAATATTTTTTAAAAAAGTTAAATGCCAGCCTGGGCTACATAGTGAGACAATACCCCGAAAAGTTAAAAGGGGTACTGGAGAAATAGCTCAGCTATTAAAGGTACTTTGCTTGCAAAGCCTCATAGCCCAAGTTTGATATCTCAGTACCCCATAAAGGCAGTATCACAAATTGTGATGCATACATCTGGAGTTCATTTGCAGTGGCTAGAGGCCTATTCTCTTTCTCAATCTACCTCTTTCTCTCTCATTCTCTCCCAAATAAACAAATAAAAATTTGTTTTTGGGGGCTAGAGAGATGGCTTAGCAGTTAGGGCACCTTCCTGCAAAGCCTAAGAATGTCCGTTTGATTCTCCAGGTCCTATGTTTAGCCAGATGCAAAAGTGATGCAAGTGCTCAATGTTGCACCTGCGCACAAGGGGGTGCATGTGTCTGGAGTTCACAGTGGCTGAGAGGCTGCTGGTGTGCCTGTTCTCTCTCGGTCAAATTAAAAAAAATTTTTTTTTCCGAGGTAGGGTCTCACTGTACCCCAGACTGACCTGGAATTCACTCTGTACTCCCAGAGTAGCCTCAAACTCACAGCAGTCATCCTACCCCTGCCTCCCAAGTGCTGGAACTAAAGACATGTGCCACCATGCCTGGCTAATTTTTTTTTTTTTTTTTGAGGCAAGCCCAACAGACTGACCTTTTTTTTTTTTTTTTTTTTTTTAAATTTTTTAAAAATTATTTTATTTATTTTTGGAGAGAGACACAGAGAGAGACAGACAGAGAGGGAGAGGGAGACAGATAGAGATGGGTGCGCCAGCAGTCTCTCAGCTGCTGTGAACGAAATCCAGATGTGTGCGCCCCCTTGTGGTCAAGTGCAGCATTGTGCCTTTGCATCACTTTTCATCTGGCTAAACGTGGGACCTGGAGATTGGAACCGGGTTCTTAGGCTTAGGAGGCAGGCGCCTTAACCGCTAAGCCATCTCTCCAGGCTTTTTTTTTTTTTTTTTTAGTGAAAGAGAGAGAGAATTGGCATGCCAGGGCCTCCAGCCACTGCAATCGAACTCCAGATGTGTGTGCCACAGTGTGCGTATGTGTGACCTTGCGCACTTGTATCACTTGGAGAGTAGAACATGGGTCCTTAGGCTTCTCAGGCAAATGCTTTAATTGCCAAGCCATCTATACAGCCCTAAAATGTTTTTTGGAGGGAGGGGGAGACAAAATGGGTGCATCAGAAGCCTCTCAGCTGCTGTGAACGAAATCCAGATGCGTGCGCCCCCTTGTGGTCAAGTGTTGCATTGCACCCTTGCATCACTTTGAATCTGGCTAAACGTGGGACCTGGAGATTGGAACCGCTGGAGATTGGATCCGGTGTTCTTAGGCTTAGCGGGCAGGCACCTTTTTTTTTTTTTTTTGAGGTAGGGTCTCACTCTAGTCCAGGCTGACTTGGAATTCACTATGTAGTGTCAGGGTGGCCTCGAACTTACAGCAATTCTCCTACCTCTGCCTCCCAAGTGCTGGGATTAAAGGCATGTGCCACCACGCCCAGCTCTAAAATGTTTTTTTAAGAAAGAACAAAGCAAAACAAGAAAAGTACATAAAATAGTAGTGTAAATGTAAATTTGATTTTCTTAATAAAAAGGATTTAGGCTCAGCCAAATGATGAACAGAGAATTTTAATATATTTGCCACAAACTTTCAGTAGACTTATGATACATATGAAACCACACCTCTTTTGCTACTCTACACCCCATTTTTGGTTTGTTGTTTTTAAGCCCAGGACCTTATTCATAGTAAACAGGCGTTCTACCACTAAGCTACATGCCTTTGAAAATGATTTGTCCCCTTTAAATTATTATTATTATTATTATTATTATTATTATTTGGTTTTCTTTTTTTTATTGAGGTAGGGTCTCACACTGTTCCAGGCTGACCTGGAATTAACTATGTAGTCTCAGGGTGGCCTCAAACTCATGGCAATACCCCTACTTCTGCTTCCCGAGTGCTGGGATTAAAGGCGTGCACCAACATGCCTGGCTAAAATATTATTTTAAGGGCTTGAGAGATGGCTTGGGGGTTAAAGGTGCTTGCTTGTAAAGCCTGATAGCCTGAGTTCAGTTCCCCAGTGCACTCTTAAAGCCAGATGCATAAAGTGGCACATGTGTTTGGAGTTCATTTGTAGTGACAGGAGACCCTGGCATGCCTATACTCATTCCTTCTGTCTCTTAAAAAAATAAATATATATATATTTTTTTGTTTGTTTGTTTGTTTGTTTGTTTGTTTTTGGAGGTAGGGTTTCACTCTGGTCCAGGCTGACCTGGAATTCACTATGTAGTCTCAGGGTGGCCTCGAACTCATGGCAATCCTCCTACCTCTGCCTCCTGAGTGCTGGGATTAAAGGCATGTGCCACCATGCCCGGCTAATATTCTTAAAAATATTTTAAAATTGTCACTCTGGTTCAAATATTTTATAGCTTTCCCCCCCAAATACTGTGTGATAAAAAGCAGTTTAATTTCTTAAGATAAATCAAAACTCTTTCTCCATATGGATATTAAGATGTGAATGCTGGAAGACATTGAATATTTGCTGTACTATATTCACAACTTCATTTCCTTTTCCTCCTACTCTAGTTGCTGGGCGTATTGGATTCTCCCCATTGTCGGCGCTATTCTCATAGGATTCCTGTATCGTCACTACACGGGGACAGCAAATCCTCCTGAGGAGACTTGGTGAAGTCCCAGAACACATCCTCTTGAGAAGGAAAAGTAGAGACTTGATTTGGGGGCCTTGGCAGTGTCCCCTCCTCGAATCCTGCCAGTTGTCTTCTTTCCCCTTGGAGCCAAGATGGTTGACCAGGCATCCATCCACTTCCAATCTGGGACCATTGTCCTTCCTCTTTCAGAGCCTTCCTCCCAAAGTATCCACTCACTGTTGTGTGTCCTTGCCAGTGTTTCTTCTCCTCGCTGGTTTCCACACGTACCCTTATATTTCACAAGCATATGTTAATGATCATGATTCCTGTGTTGTAGTGGCATCGCCTGTGGTAAAAACACCTGATTTCCAGTATGTTGAATTCACAGTAAATATTTGTAAGGGGTCAGTTCTGTAGTTTTGAAGTTTTTCTGTTTCCACTTTTCTTTTAAGTAAATTTTAAAATTTTGAGTTAATCCTGGTATTTATCGTAAGGGGTTTGATTCATGAAGGTAAGGTGTATCTATCACTTAAACCATAGCTGCCAAATGATTTTATTCTTTACTGATGTTTGTTAAAACCAGAAAGAACTTTGTCGTCATCTCTTCTTTCTGAGGCCAATGTCTCTGGTGGCTCTCCCCACCCCCTTCTCTTCTCAAGGGTGCTAAACAAAACTGCTTCCTCTTGATTTCTTGAGGGTGGAAGAGCCAAAGGAAGGGCTGATGAACTGGTCTGAATTCAGAATAATC
Source organism: Orientallactaga sibirica (assembly GCA_036365145.1). NCBI lineage: Eukaryota > Metazoa > Chordata > Mammalia > Rodentia > Dipodidae > Orientallactaga > Orientallactaga sibirica. Next base: position 1,861,507 of record JAEOAD010002806.1, read on the forward strand.
TTTTCTTCTGAAAAACACTGAAGACACTACTTCTAGGACAGTAGATTAAAGAAAGCACTAAAGCCTTCTCTCTTGTCTGGTACCAGATATTAACCATCTATGTTTTCCCCCAGCTGTCTTTGATTGGTAAACATAAATGTGTGATTATATCTGTAAAGCTTTACTATTCTTGCTATTTTTTTTAAAGTCTTTGTTTATTTTTATTTATTTATTTGAGAGCGACAGAGAGAGAGAGAGAGAGAGGCAGAGGGTTTTGCTCAATTTTTCCAGTGAGAGTTAAAAACAAACAAAAAAGCTGGTAATTTATGTTTTTGCTTGGGAATATATTGAATTGAAAAGTAGGTTATTATTTAGAATTATATTACCGTTTTTTATTGGCACAGACATTTCTCTGACACCTTTGAATTTATTACTATTTTTCCCAGGCCAGCAGCTGAGGAGATAGTATAGCAGTTGAAGCAATGGTGGGTTTTCTCCCTGTCCTCTAATCATGAGCAGCCGTCTGCTTCTGGGCCATTGTTATAACTAGCAGGGAGCAGCTGGGTTCAGGAAGGATCAGAGTTGCTGGACAGTGTCTCCCTCTTCCCTTCTAGCTTGCCAGGGACTTGACAGGAGACTGCCCAGTAAACTAGAGTCTGCCCATGCAAACTATTTAAGAAAAAGTTCAGCCCAGGTCTTATATCCTGTGATTTAGCAGCTGAATGAATTCAGAATTCATCAAAATAATATTAACCTTTTCATTGCATACTTGAATAAGATATTTTGAAATAATTTCTTGCTGACTTTTATATATCAGAGATAAGGGTTTAACCAAACTTTAAAAAATACTTATTTATTTGAAGCTGGGCGTGGTGGTGCATGCCTTTAATCCCAGCATTTGGGAGGCAGGGGTAGGAGAATCACTGTGAGTTTGAGGCCACCCTGAGACTACATAGTTAATTCCAGGTCAGCCTGGGCCAGAGTGAGACCCTACCTCGAAAAAACAAAACAAAACAAAAATTCATTTGAAAGAGAGAGAGAGAGGCTTATGTGGGAGAATTGAATTTGGGTCTTGGCTTTGCAGGTAAGTGCCTTAACCACTAAGCCATCTCTCCAGCCCCAAACTTTTATCTTTAGAAAATATTTGTAATATTATAATATTATAAGAAGGAGCAAAAAAAAAAAAAAAAAAGTGCTAGGCGTGGTGGAGCATGCCTTTAGTCCCAGCACTTGGGAGGCAGAGGTAGGAGGATCACTGTGAGTTTGAGGCCACCCTGAGACTACAGAGTGAGTTCCAGGTCAGCCTGGGCTAACCCAAGATCCTGTCTTGAAAAACCAAAAAAAAAAAAAAAGGGGGTTTTAAAATTTTTATTTTTCTTTATTTGAGAGAGAGAAAGAAATAGGCAGGGGGAGAGAGAGAGAGAATGGGCACGCCAGGGCCTCCACCTGCTGCATACAAACTCCAGATACGTGCACCCTCTTGTGCAGCTGGCTTACGTGGGTCCTGGGGAATCAAACCTGGGTCCTTTGGCTTTGCAGGCAAGCACCTTAACTGCTAAGCCATCTCTCCAGCCTAAGATTTTGGTTTTTATGTAACAGAAATGGTATGATTTAATGCACCTTCATTTAAAGGCAAGGAAGGATTGTCTTCACTAAGGATTTGTATGTAATTGCTGTGATAGCTGCATGGCATGGAGTAAACCAGAGCAGAGGTAAAGAACAAAGGCGCTTTGGGGAACTGGAAAGGGAACGTTCAAGCTAACATGAGCCAGAAGATAACTTGGATCAAGTTGTAAAAATGCATTGGCAATTTCTTCACACTGAATCAAAAACATCTGGCTTGTAAGAGAGGAACTCCTTTTCTTTGGTTTTTCGAGGTAGGGTCTCACTGTAGCCCAGGCTGACCTGGAATTAACTATGTATTCTCACAGTGGCCTCAAACTCACAGTGATCCTCCTACACTTGCCTCCCAAGTGCTGGGATTAAAGGTGTGAGCCACCATACCTGGCCCCAAGAACTACATTTTAAAGTAAAATTGTGTATATATATATATATATATAATTTATTTATTTATTTCTAGGGTACACCAATGCAAAAAGTATGTTTTTCTTCTATTGCATATTGGTTTCCTTTTCCTGTTTACATCTTGCACTTATTTTTACTGAGAGCCAGAAAGAAAAGATATTCAGACTTTGTCTTTCCTGTCTGTGAAATCCACCCAGGGCTTCTTCTTCTTCTTTTTTTTAATAATAATTATTATTATTGACAACTTCTATACTTACATACAAAAAACACATGATATTTCCCTCCCTTCCCCCCATTCCACTTTAGAACTCCAAACTCCATCATATCCCCTCCCTCTCTCCATTAGTCTCTCTTTTAATTTGATGTCATCTTTTTCTTCTATTTTGAGGGTCTTGCGAAGGTATTGCTAGGCACTGCAAGGTCATGGATATCGAGGCCAATTTCTGTCTGGGCAGTTGCATTGTAAGAGATCATACCCTTCCTTTGGCTCTTCCATTCTATCTGCCCCCTCTTCCGCAATGGTCCCTGAGCCTTGGAGGGTGTGACAGAGATGTTTCAATGCTGGGCACTCCTCCATCCCTTCTTCTCAGCACTATGTTGCCTTTTGGGTCATCCCAGTGGTCATCACCATCTGAAAAGAGAAGCTTCTCTAACCAGAAGTGAGAGTAGCGTTAATATGTGAATATGAACATTAAGTGTAGTGCTTTCAGGGCAGCTTGGTGGGAATAATATATACATTTAGTCAGACAAGAGCAGGCTTTATACCCCTAAGGCTCATGACCTCACCTGCCATAGACTTTTGCTTAGGTTTTTCAGTACCAGGTATGTATTCCCTCCCGTAGAGAGGGCCTTCAGTCCAATTATGGAGCAGTTGGTTACCCCAAGAGCAGACATGCCATTTTTGCACCCGTTCAGTCATTGGGTTTGTATGGCCAAGCCTGAATATTCAGTGTCCACTGTTTTCACTGTTGATGACTTCTGTCTCCCATAGGGCTGCATGCAGTGCAGCTTTTTCCAGCTTTCAGTTGGCTGGTCTACAGGGAGAAGGTTTTCTGCTCAGCACCAGCTTGCTTTCTCAGTGATCTTGCCTCTCAGGCAAGAGATGTCTTCAGCAATAGGGTCTTACTATCTGTTTCTCAAGGGAAACTAAGGGCTTTGGCAAAAACCTTTAATGTTTTGGAGGCTACCGGGACCTCCTTGGCCAACAACTCACTGGAAGGTATCCCATCCCAGGCATTGAAAATTTTCTAGTAACAGTCTACAGCTTCTAGATGTGCCATTATTCAAAAAAGTAGGTTTACATAAGTCTTATTCACACTATCTTGAATTTAGATTGACCCTCCCCCTGCCCTTTTACGCATTCTCTTCCCATGGCCTTGCTTAGGCCATTCTCCTCCCTGTAATCTGTCCTTCTACTTACATATGTGCAATACCATACACTTAAGTCCTTCCCTTTCCTCCCTCCCGTATAGCCTTTTACCAGCTCACTGGTTTCTGGTACCTATTTTTGGCTTCTTTTGAACTACTGCTAATATGATATCATTTTGTATTGCAAAAAAGCATTTTTGGGTGCTTTATAATTCTGCTGCCTACATTAATAGGCAAAAAGTAGATTTTTTTTTCTTTTCTTTTTTCTTTTTCCTTTCTTTTTTTTTTATCGGGGTAGGGTCTCACTTTAGCCCAGGCTGACCTGGAATTCACTGTGTAGTCTCAGGGTGGCCTCAAACTCATGGTGATTGCCACCACCCCCGGCTTGGTAGATCTTTTTTTTTTTTTAATCATTTATTTGAAAGAGAGACAGGCAGACATACAGAGAGTGAGTATGGGTGCTCCAGGGCTTCCTGGAGCCTCTGCAGATGAACTCCAAATGCATGTGCCATTTTGTGTGTCTGGCTTTATGTGGGTACTGGGGAATTGAACTCTGGTTCTTAGGCTTTCAGGCAAGTGCCTTAATTGCTGAGCCATCTCTCCAGCCCAGATCTTTAAAAAAAAAACTTTATTGACGACCTCCATACATATAGACAATATGCTATGATATATTCCTGTCCCTCAACCCTCCTTTTTCCTTCTCCCCTACTCCTCTGCACTGAATTTCTTATTTCCAACTCATCCCTTTTTTTTTTTTTTTTTTTCCCCAAGGTAGGGTCTCACTCTGACCTGGAGTTCACTATGTAGTCTCAGCTGGGATTAAAGGGGTGCACACCACACCTGCACCTCTTCTAGCCTTTAAAAGTGTTTTAAAATTTATTTTCAAGCAGAGTGAGATAAAGAGATGGAGAATGGGTGCAAACAAACTCCAAATGCATGTGCCACCTTGTACATCTGGTTTACATGGTACTGGGGAATCGAACTTGGGTCATTAGGTTATGTAGGCAAATGCCTTAACTGCTGAGCCATCTCTCCAGCTCCTCTTCTATTTTGATGTAATTTTTTCCCCTCACATGTAGTTTTGCATAGGTGGTATTGGCTATTTTGAGGTCATGAACGCAATGGCCACCTTGTCTGGAAGACCACTTTCCAAAGCACTCCTTGTCCTTTGCCTCTACATTTCCACAGTGGTCCCTGAGCCTTGGAGGGTGTGATACAGTGACACTCTTTCCACTCTGAGCATTTGGATGAGTTTTGAGTCTCCCCAGTAATGTTTGCCATTTGAAAAGAAAAATTTCTCTAACCAAAAATGAGAGTGGGGCTGGAGAGGTGGCTCAGTGTTTTAAGGTGATTGTTTGCAAAGCCTAACAGCCTGGGTTCAATTCCCCAGTACCCACATAAGCCAGATGCACAAAGTAGCACATGCATCTGGAGCTCCTTTGCAGCAGCTGGAGGTCCCTTGTGCACCCATACTTTCTCTGCTTGCAAATAAATTTAGAAAAAAAATATTTTCAAGGTAGGGTCTTACTCTGGCCCAGGATGACATAGAATTCACTCTGTAGTTTCAGGCTGGCCTCAGAGTCACACTAATCTTCCTACCTCTGCCTCTTCAGGGCTAGGATTAAAGGTGTGTGGCACCACGCCTGGCCAAAAAAATTTTTTTAAACAATGAGAGTGACATTAATAAATGTCACACATTAATATTTAGAGGGCCCACATGTAGGTAAAATATATTCATTTAGCCAAACAACAGTAGTAGCTTCCCCTAGGGCTTATGACTTTCCTAACCATAGGTTTTCAGTACCAGGCATAAATTCTTCCCACAGAGCAGATCAGAGAGTGGTTGGTTTCCCCTATTAAAAAGAAGGAAAGAATGGGCTGGAGAGATGGCTTAGCGGTTAGGGTGCCTGCCTCCTAAGCCTAAGAACACCAGTTTCAATCGCCAGTGGTTCCAATCTCCCACGTTTAGCCAGATGCTAAACAAGGGTGCAATGCCACACTTGACCACAAGGGGGCGCACACATCTGGATTTCGTTTGCAGTAGTTGAGAGACTGCTGGCATGCCCATCTCTGTCTCCTCTCCCTCTCTCTCTCTCCAAAAAAAAAAAAAAAAAGATCTTAAGTGAGTTTACTGAGATTTTTCTTTCTTCCTTTTTTTAAAAAAAAACAAACTCAATGCACACGTCACCTTGTGCATCTGGCTTTACACTGGGGAATAGAACCCAGGTCCTTGGGCTTTGTAGGCAAGCTCTGCTGAGCCATTTCTCCAGCTTTTTTTTTTTTTTTTTTTTTTTTTTTTTTTGAGATAGGGTCTTGTTCTAGCCCAGGCTTACCTGCAATTCACTATGTAGTCTCAGGCTGGCCTTGAACTCACAGTGATCCTCCTATCTCTGATTCCCAAATGCTGGATTAAAGGCATGTACCACCAGGCCTGAGGTTTTTCTAATCAACAAAGTAATACAGCATGTGAGCCAGTTCTGTCACAAAGGACTTAAATAGACTGGAATTAATCAAAGCACTCTTGAGTCTGAGGTAGGAAGCTCATGGTAAGTTTGGGGCCAGCCTGGACTACAGAGTGAGCTCCATATTCGCCTGGCTATAGTGAGATCTGCCTCAAAAAAGGAAAGACAATAGGAAAACTGCTGGAGAGCAAGACTAGCCAGTCCCTGGGGGCTGACAGAGAGTGTGCTCTGGTCTCTGGAGTGGGTGGCTACTTACTGTTCATTCCTGAGGAGGGCCAACAGCTGCTGCGCACTGTACTGTATGTGTGACGGCTGGTAAACATGGAAGAAGAATGTGAAGGAAACGTACCACTAAAATACAGACTGTAAAACTAGATGTGGTCCCAGCACTTGTGAAGTGGGGGCAGGAGGATGAGAAGTTCAAGGTCAGTCTGGACTGTGAGACCCTGTTTCAAAAATAATACAGAGTAGCCAGGCGTGGTGGCACACACCTTTAATCCCAGCACTCGGGAGGCAGAGGTAGGAGGATCGGTGTGAGTCTGAGGCCACCCTGAGACTGCATAGTGAATTCCAGGTCAGCCTGGACCAGAGTGAGACCCTACCTCGAAAAACAAGCAAACAAAATTATCAGAACATATCATTTTGAGCCTATAGAATTTTTTAGCACCAGTGCTGATTTTGTGAAGAGAACTATGGGGGTTATGTTCATGTAGTTCTGATGTGGAGTGAGGAAAAATGTTTTTTTACAAGCCAGGTGTGTCACTTGATAGTGATATTTGATACTTAAAATTCTCAAGTGATGTCTACCTGGTTAAATTCCATTTTCAGAGACACAGAACATGAATGTTCCTAACCTCCTACCTCAGGAGGAATGAGTTCAAACATGTCTCAACAAGAAATTGATTTTTTTTTTTTTTTTTTTTTTTTTGGTTTTTCGAGGTAGGGTTTCACTCTGGCTCAGGCTGACCTGGGATTCACTATGTAGTCTCAGGGTGGCCTTGAACTCTCGGCGATCCTCCTACCTCTGCCTCCCAAGTGCTGGGATTAAAGGTGTGTGCCACCATGCCCGGCTTTAAGAAATTGATTTTTTAAACCACGTTCTGTTACCAAATATCACAAAAGTAATGGGGAGTTTAATCACATTTGACTGCTGGGCCCTGAATTAGCCAGGTTGGAGTTTGTGGGGGTGATACCAGGAAGGTTTTAAAGAAGCAGAGAGAATTGTCAGGCCATCTTGCCTTATAGTAGTAGTATCTTAAGAATTTTAGGCTAGGCATGGTGGCACACGCCTTTAATCCCGGTACTTGGGAGGCAGAGGTAGGAGGATTGCTGTGAGTTCCAGGCCACCCTGAGACTACATGGTGAATTCCAGGTCAGCCTGGACCAGAGTGAAACCCTAAAAAAAAAAAAAAAAAAAAAAAAACAAGAAGCAAAAATGGAATTTTAGTAGCTGCTCCTAGCTCATGTCTATCTCCTACCTTTGCTACTTGTACAAAATCTTATTTGTTTGACTTTCTTTTTACTTCATCCTCCACTTTGAGTTATGTTAACATTCCTTTTGTGTATTCACTAATGGAGTTTGTTTACCTATTTGTTTTTAGCATATTTTGAACAAAGATCTTTGTCTCTTGCTGCTGGAATGTGCACACAGTGACTGTTTGTTAGAACTACACACAATACCGATACTGTGTTCCTTTTCTAGTCCTGACTCTGGCTGCTTTCAAGAGAAAGGGGGGACAGACAGAGAGAGTGGGGAGAGAAAGTGATGGCGCTGTCATTCTCAGGTGTTCTGAAGGACATCATTTAAGGTCGTGAAATTTACCTGTATCTCTGCTAATATTGGGTTTAGCATTGCTTGATAGGGTTAACGTGGTTCTTTGGGATTCTTGCCACTGCTCTGGGTGACTTTCTCAATAATTGTGAGATGCAAAAAAAAAAAAAAAAAAAATCAAGGATTTTCCATATTAGTGGATTTGAAGTGGGAAAGAGTTTTGGGTTCTGTTTCTACAATATGGTTGTGATAATATCTTGTTATCTTCAATGTGGGCTTCAAATGACAATTGTTATTCTTGGAAATAGCTAAACTGTTGGGGAAATTTGAACAGAGATTGAAGCTGTAGTGATTGTATTAAACAAAGGTAATAAACCATTTTTATAATTACCTTCAAAACATACTGATAGCCTTGTAACATGACTAACGTTATATGAGATTGCTGAGGAGAGACCATTCATTAGGATTTGGTTATTTCACTAGCACAGGAGTTGAGGATTAGTAACAGGAAGGGACAGTCCCATTCTAGTTACCAGCATTTGCATGTAATGTTTAATCTTCGATACTAATAAGAATTCATTATCATGGCGCTCTTCCTGGTGCTGAGTGTGTGGCAGTTCCTTGAAAAATCCTGATTGCTTCATGAGGTAAAAGACTGATTCCCATTTACAAAAATTATGGTGAGAAAAATCCACATCATTTATGAAAGTCTGGAAATAAATAGCATAAATCTGGCACTAATTAGCTATGTATGTCCGAGCTTGCTCAGCTTAGCTCCAGGTTCAGTGAGAGACCAATCCAGTACTTCTTTTATGAGGTGCTTGTGGTGTGTGTAGACTAGAGGCCATCTTCCTAAATCTTTCTACATCTTATTTATTTATTGGTTTCTTGAAGTAGGGTGTTGCTCTAGCTCAGGCTGACCTGGAATTCACTATGTAGTCTCAGGGTGGCCTCGAACTCACAGGGATCCTCCTATCTTTGCCTCCCAAGGGCTGGGATTAAATGCGTGTACCACCACACTCAGCCACACCTTATTTTTTTCTATCTTTTTTTTTTTAAATTTTAGAGAGAGGGAAAGAGACAGAGGGAGAGAGAATTGGCACCCCAGGGCCTCAGCCACTGCAATAGAACTCCAGACACTTGAGCCACCTAGTGGGCATGTACAACCTTGCGCTTGCCTCACCTTTGTGTGTCTGGCTTATGTGAGACCTGGAGATTTGAACATGGGTCCTTAGGCTTTGTAGGAAAGTGCCTTAAGTGCTAATTCATCTCTCCAGCCCTCCACCCATTATTTTTTGAGACAGGGTCTCTCACTGAACCTGGAGCTCCCCAGTTCAGCTACACTAGCCAGTCTGTGAACCCCAGGGATTGTCGTCTCCAACTCTGGGGCACTGGGAGAGAAATAGTTGTTTATCAGATGAAATATGAAAATGCAGTTATACTATTTATTGTTTATGTAACACCTATTAGGTGTCATGTGTCCTGATCCTTACTCTTATTTACCATATCTTCACAAGCTAAATGGACTATCTACATTTTTCAAATTTTATAGTGCCTAAGAGAGCCAATAGATTTGCCTGAGGTCACAGAGCTGTTAAGAAGAGGGCTAGGGTTTTTAACCTGGCTTTTTCTTTTTTCAAGGTACAGTCTCATTCTCTAGCCTGGGCTGACCTGGAACTCACTATGTAGTCTCAGAGTGACCTCGAACTCACGGTGATCCTCCTACCTCTGCCTCCTGAGTGCTGGCATTAAAGGCGTGCGCCACCACGCCTGGCCTCTTTTAACACATGGTAGCCATTCTATAACACACATATCTGTATGTATAGAGATTTACTGGGTGATGGGTAATGTGTGATTTGAGTTAACATTAGTAATTAAGACAGGAATAAAAGAACATGTTTGCCTTGGCCAGGGCTATCAAGGAAAGCAGGAGTATCTGGCAAACTGTTGCCATGGAAATGGCCCTACCTTGTAAATTTATTATTACTCCATAAATTTTGACATCGTGGAAAGACACAAGCATGTTCATCCGTATCTGATATAGCACATTCACAACACTTGAGAAGAAGCCCACTTTCCTGTGCACTTAAGGCTTACTTTCTCCTAACTTCATCTCTGTTTATAAAGCCCTGAATAGTTTCCTTGGGTAATTAAGTCATAGCAGGCATGTTTGTGAGATTTAGGCGGCTGAGACAGTAGGGCGGTGACTTCCAGGCCAGTCTGGGCTATACAGCAACTCTCCTAAATAATTGGTAATATAATAAACATGCTTAGGGCTATGAATAGAGTTCAGTGGTAGAGCACCTACCTCATATGCATAAAGCCCTGAGTTGTACCTGCACCACTGCACTGCACCGAAAAACAAACAAACAAAAAACCTCTTTGCAAGAGAATCCAGTCATTTGAAGCCAATTATCTCTACAGAGCCAGGCAGTGGGCTAGAGCAAGACTTAAAAAAAGGGGGGGGGGAGTATGGAGAGATGGCTTAATGGTTAAGGCACTTGTCTGCGAAATGTATGTTCGAATCTCCAGGTTGCACATAGCCAGATGCACAGTGACACAAGCATGCAATGTTGCGCACAAGGAGACGCACGTGTCTGGAGTTCATTCACAGTGGCCATAAGGCCCTGGCATGCCCATTCTCTCTCTCTCTGCCTCTTTCTCTTTCTATCAAAAATTAAAAACAACAATGGGCTGGAGAGATGGCTTAGTGGTTAAGCACTTGCCTGTGAAGCCTAAGGACCCTGGTTTGAGGCTTGATTCCCCAGTACCCATGTCAGCCAGATGCACAAGGGGTGCATGCATCTGGCATTCATTTGCAGTGGCTGGAGGCCTTGGTGCGCCCGTTCTCTCTCTCTCTGCCTTTCTCTGTCTGTTGCTAATAAATAAATAAATAAAAATTAAAAACAACAACAACGTGTTAAGAAAGCAGTCAGTTTTGAAGAGGCCTAAGAGGCTAGAGCTGTGAAACAGAAATGCAAAAGTCTCTGATGTCCTCTGTTGCCTGCAGGCAGCATTCAGGGTCAGAGCTGAGTTGGAGTGAGGGGAAGTGATGGGCAGGACCTGGACCAGAGGAATGGGCATGTGGGTGGCAGGTCTAGATGAGCACACAGACTGTTACAGAGCAATTGAGTGGCCATGTCAATGGCAGGACTGAGTCAAGCAGAAGCCCCTGGAACAAGTCGGGAGTTCCTTGATGCATATATACATACCAAGAGGTCAGGTGACAGGACGGAAGGGGCCACCATGGCAGTGCCTAGGCCCAGGTGAGAGTTGTGCCCTTTTGATCTATGGAAGTTTGGGACGTCTTCGAGAGCAACAACCATTCTTCAGTCTTGGTTGGGCTTAACAGGAATTAAGGTGCCAGGCTATTACGGTCAAGCAAAACTTCCACTGTCAGTGGCTTCCAGGTTCTTGTCTTATCAATTCAGAGAATGAAATCCACAGACCATAGAGGGCGAAGTTCCGAAGGATATTATACGGTGTAAGAGAAGGAAAGAAGGCAGAGCTCCTGTAGAACAGGAGGGTCCTAAGCAGGTAACCTACCTGATGACTCCGATCTGGGTTTTTTTTTTTTTTTTAAAATATCTTATTTATTTATTTATTTATTTATTTATTTATTTATTTATTTATTTATTTATTGAGATAGAGAGAGGGAGAGTAAGAATGGGCGTGCCAGGGCCTCTAGCCATGCAAATGAACTTCAGACAAATGCGCCACCATGTGCATCTGGCTTATGTGGGACTTGGAGAACTGAACCGGTATCCTTGGGCTTTGCAGGCATGTGCCTTAACAGCTAAGCCATCTCTCCAGCCCCTGATCTGGGTTTTTTATAGGAAGGATAACTCCTTTAGGGAGGAAGTGATAAGGAAAAACCAGGTGGGCCCTTACAGGCTCCAGGGCATTTCTCACCTTTAGCCACTTTTAGTTTACTTTGGGTCTTGCTGACCCTTAACCTGTCTTACTTTCCTTGGTCTGCTGTGTCTGATAAGTTCTTCAGCCTGGTTTTCTTGATATGATTTAATATATCCATGTGTTCCTATAGACCTAATTCACCCCAATAAACTTGTAGTATTACCCCTCATTTCTGTAAATTTTTAAAATTTATTTGCAAGCAGAGAGAGAGGAAGAGAGAGAAAGAATGATGCACTAGCACCAGGCATGGTGGTGCACACCTTTAATCGCAGCACTTGGGAGGAAGAGGTAGGGGGATCACTGCCAGTTTGCGGCCAGCTTGAGACTACATAGTGAATTCCAGGTCAGCCTGCACTAGAGCAAGACCCTTCATCAAAAACAAAACAAAACAAAACAAACAAACAAATAACAACAACAACAGCAGAGTATGATACACCAAGGCTTTTTGCTGCTGCAGATGAGTTCCAGATGCATGTAACCACATTGAGCATCTGGCTTTACATGGGTACTGGGGAATCAAACTTGGGCCATCAAGCTTTGCAAGCAAATGCCTTTAAGCATTGAGCAATCTCCCTAGCCCCTAGTGTTACCCTTTCCTATTTTATTTATATTTATTTATTTATTTATTTATTTTAGTTTTTTGAGGTAGGGTCTCACTCTGGTCCAGGCTATTTTATTTATTTTTAGAGGATAAAAGAAGCTGGGCATGGTGGCACATACCTCCAGTCCCAGCACTCAGAAGACTGAGACAGGAGGATTGCTGTTGAGTTTGAGGCCAACCTGAGACCTGCAGAGTGAGCTCCAGGTCAGCCTGGGGTAGTATGAAAGATTCTGCCTTATGGGGGGCGGGAGTAAAAAAAAAAAGGGCGAGGCAGATGCACACAGGGACACACGCATCTGGAATTTGTTTGCAGCTGCTGGAAGCCCTGGCATGCCTGTTGTCTCTGTCTCTCTTCTCTCTCTTTCTCTGCTTGTAGATTATGTATATATATCTGCAGGTACAGCAACCTTTGATTATTTTTATTTATTTATTTGAGAGAGAGAGGGAGAGAAAGAGAGAATGGGCACACCAGGGCCTCCAGCCACTGTAAATGAACTCCAGACACGTGCCACTTTGTGCATCTGGCTTACGTGGGTCCTGGGGAATTGAATCTGGGTCCTTTGGCTTTGTGGGCAAATGCCTTAACCACTAACCCATCTCTTCAGCCCTTGTTTTTGTTTTTAAGTTCAGTTTGTTTTTTCTGCCCTTAAAAAAAATTGTCTGGCATATAGCACATTGGCCAGAAATGTGGGTCCTAGAGGCAGACCTACATTTGAGTTAACAATTAGTGTGATAATCTTGTTAATAAGAGTTCACATTACAAGATGCTTAATACATATTACCTCATTTGGTTCTCTTTTTAAAAATATTTATTTTTTATTTATTTATTTGACAGAGAAAGAGGGAGAGAGAGAGAATGGGTATACCAGGGCTTCCAGCCACTGCAAACGAACTCTAGATGCATGTGCCCCCTTGTGCATCTGGCTAACGTGGGTCCTGGAGAATTGATCCTGGGTCCTTTGGCTTTGCAGGCAAATGACTTAACTGCCAAGCCATCCCTTCAGCCCCTGGTTCTCTCTCTCTCTCTCTTTTTGAGGTAGGGTCTCACTCTAACTCAAGCTGACCTGGAATTCACTATGTAGTCTCAGGGTGGCCTTGAACTCATGGCAAACCTCCTACCTCTGCCTCCCAAGTACTGGGATTAAAGGCGTGTGCCACCATGCCCAGCTAGCCAGGTTTTTTTTAAAAAAAAAAAAAAGAATTGTATTTATTTGAGAGCAAAAGAGGTGAGAGAGAGAGAGAGAGAGAGGGAGAGAATGGGCTCATTAGGGCCTCCAGCCACTGCAAACCAACTCCATTCACATGTGCTGTCACTTTGTGCATCTGGCCTTTGTGGGTCCTGGGGAAGGGAACCTGGGTCCTAAGGTCTCACAGGCAAAATCCATAACTGCTAAGTCAGCTCTCCATCCCTAAACTATTTTTAAATTTAATTTTGCTATTGTTTGTCTTGTAGTGCTGGGGATTGAACCCAGGGCTTCATCTATATTAGCCCCAAAAAGCTATTCTCTATCAAGCATACACTTTGTGAATGGTTGTAGTGTCCTCTGTGACTTGACCTAGTGTGCTACATACCGGACCAATGGAAAAAAGAAAAGCGAAAAAGTATTTCTAGAAGTTTTGCATTTCCAGCTTTAAATTAGCATTACTCTTTTAAAAATTTATTTATTTACTTATTTATTTGAGAAAAGAGAGAGAGAGAGAGAGAGAGAGAGAGAGAGAGAGAATGGGCACACCAGGGACTCCAGCTACTGCAAATGAACTCCAGACACATGTGCCACCTTGTGCATCTGGCTTATGTGGGTACTGGGGTATTGAACCTGGGTCCTTAGGCTTCATAGGCAAGCGCCTTAACTGCTAAGCCAAGCCATCTCTCCAGCCCCCTAATTTAGTGTTATTCTTAACCAATACAACACATGTACATCGTTTAAAAGGCTAAATGGTACTACAAGCCTTCTGCTGGTTCTTTTCCACTCTGCACTTCTACATAGAGAGCTATGCTGGGCTGCTGCCCTTGGAGAAGTGAGGGCTCTTACCTGACCTGAGAATTCTGGAAATGGAACTCTTCCCCCGTCTTTGTCTGCTCCTCACTGTTTCTCTGTACTGGAAGCTGTGCACCGACAGGACCCCACGCCAGGAGAGGACTGTGCCCCAGTCCTGTCAGTGACTAGTGGCACATCTACCCTCTTCATTAGTGGAATGTAGGAGAACTCACCTGTTCAGGCCAAGTATTTGCCCCAATTTTGGATTTTACTCCTTAGACAGTCAACTTTTAGATAGCTACTTCTGTGTTCTACTTCCACATTGTTCTTTCCCTTTGAGAAATCTTGTCCGTGAGCCAATAACCAACACCCACTTCTACCCTACTGCTGCCTCTTGATGGGCTTTGTCATGAGTGGTGGGTCCGTTTGATGGGTCTGGCTTGCCTGGAGCACTATCTTAGGTCTGAGTTCAGGTACTGGTGCCACATAGACATTTCTTAGCAATGCTGGCCACAGGCATGGAGAGACTGGCAGGAGAGAGACAGCATTATTTACCAAGTGGTACTTGCTGAGTCATATCCAGCCCCAAGAGTCCAGCTCAAGTGTCACTTTCTCCAGTGAAACTTCTGATGACTACAGGCCCAGGGCAACTGAACTGTCTATTCTTCAAGATCACGTCGCGTTATTCTCATGCACTTTTTAGTATTTGGCACCTGAATAGTTTGTGTTTTCCAAGCTAGACTGGAGTTTCAGTGAGGGCAGGGATTGTTGGGCAGGATGCTTATTTTGTATTTCCTTACTGTGCATGGTGCAGGGCCTTCCACAGAGTGTGCAGAATCCATTTTGGCTTGCTTGGTTGGGGTAGTTGGAGCAAAACAATAGCAAAAAATGTGCCCTCTGCTGGCATGGTCAAAAAGTACACTCCTGTTAAAACTACAACAAGATCTGACCTTTATATAGCAAATTAACACAGGTCCGTCATGACATTTTCTTTTTTTAAAAAAATATTTTATTGCCAGGCATGGTGGTACAGGCCTTTAATCCCGGCACTCGGGAGGCAGAGGTAGGAGGTTCACCATGTGTTTGAGGCCACCCTGAGACTACATAGTGAATTCCAGGTCAGCCTGAGCTAGAGTGACACTCTACCTTGAAAAACCAAAAAATAAAATAAAATAAAATAAATAAAAATAAATAAAATTTATTTATTTATTTATTTGAGAGAGAAAGAGGAGAGAAACAGAATGGGCATGCTAGGGCCTCCGGCCACTGCAAAGTCCAGACGTGTGTGCCCCTTGTACATCTAGCTTATGTGGGTACCTAGAAATTGAACTTGGGTCCTTAGGCTTTACAGTCAAGCACCTTAACTGCTAAGCCATCTCTCTAGCCCCAGACATTTTCTTATTTTGTAAAAAACTTTTTAGAAATTTTATTTTATTTTATTTATTTATTTATTTATTTATTTGAGATAGGGTCTTGCTCTAGCCCAGGCTGACCTGGAATTTACTATGTAGTTTCAGGTTGGCCTTGAACTGTCAGTGATCCTCCTACCTCTGCCTCCCAAGGGCTGGGATTAAAGGTGTGTGCCACCATGCCTGTTTTGTTAAAAACTTTTTATTGACAGCTTCCATAGGTATAGACAATAAACCATGATAATTCCCTCTCTCCACTCCCATTCCTCTTCCTCAAATCCACCCTCCATCAAATCCCTGTCCCCTTCTTTTATTCTGATGCCTCATGACATTTTCTTTTTAAAGTTTTTAAAAATTTTTATCTATTTATGAGAGAGAGAGAGAGAGAGAGAGAGAGAGAGAGAATGGGCACGCCAGAGCCTCTATTTGCAAATGAACTCCAGATGCATGCGCCATATGCATCTGGCTTATGTGGGACCTGGAGAATCAGACCGGGGTCTCTAGGCTTTGCAGGCATGTGCCTTAACCACTAAACCTTCTCTCCAGCCCCATTTTCTTTTTTTAAATTTTTAAAAAATATTTTACTTTATTTATTTATTTGAGAGAGAGAGATACAGAAATAGGCAGGTAGAGAGAGAGAGAGAGAGAGGATGGGTGCGCCAGGGCCTCCAGCCACTGCAAACGAACTCCAGATGCATGCACCCCCTTGTGCATCTCAGCTCCATTTTCTTAATTCTAATGAGGGTCCCAAATATTTTCAAGAAGGACCCTTGACTGCATTGGGCTTTGACATTATGAAATATTCCATTTCTTTAAAAAAGCTTAGCTTAAAGCTGTGAAGCAAAGTGGAGGTAGAATCAAGCTATAAATAAAAGACATGTTCCCAGTTGACATATGAACAGTAATATATACATATGACTCATGTCATTCCTGAGGAGGAGTTGGGATTCTCACAAGAATACAAAGTCAAACAACCAGGAGACCCTGAATGGCTGCTGGCTGTTGGAAAGACCGCTACAGTACTGATGATCGAGGCCCTCATGTTTTCACTTCAGGAGAGACATTCTGGAGCTTGGAGAGGTTTAGGCCTGGCATTAGTTTCTTTACTTGTTGCTGACCAAACACCTAGCAAAAAGGCAGCTTAGGGGCTGGAGAGTTGCCTTAGTGGTTGGGGCGCTTGCCTGTGAAGCCTAAAGACCCAGGTTCCATTCCCCAGGACCCACGTAAACCAGATACATAAGGTGGCACATGCGTCTGGAGTTTGTTTGCAGTGGCTGGAGGCCTTGGCCTGCCATTGTCTCTATCTGTGTCTGTGTATGTGTCTGTCTGTCTGTCTCCAATAAATAAATACATTTTTTTAAAGCAGCCTAGAGCTGGGTGTGGTGGCGCACACCTTTAATCCCAGTACTGGATAGGCAGAGGTAGGAGGATCGCTGTGAGTTTGAGGCCACCTTGAGAATACAGAGTGAATTCCAGGTCAACCTGAGCTAGAGTGAGACCTTGCCTTGAAACCACTGCCCCCACCCCCCAAAAAAAAGAAGGAAAGGGTTGGGTCTGGGGAAAAAAAGCAGTTTAGAGCAGGGCATGCTGGTGCATGCATTTAATCTCAGCACTCAGGAGGTAGAGGTAGGAGTTCAAGGCCACCCCGAGACTACATAGTGAATTCCAGGTCAACCTGGGCCAGAGTGAGACCCTACCTCCACAAAAAAAAAAAAAAAAAAAAAAAAAAAAAAAAAAAAAAAAAAAAAAAAAGCTTAAAGAGGGAAAGGGTTGGGGCTGGAAAGATGGTTTAGTATCCTGGTTCAATTCTCCAGGATCCATGTAAGCCAGGTGCACAAGGGTATCCATGCGTTTGGAGCTCCTTTGCAGTGGCTGGATGCCCATTTTCTCTCTCTCAAATAAATAAACTATTTTTAAAAATAAAAAAAAAAAGAAGGAAAGGGTTTATTTAGGTTTACAATTTCAGTGCATACATTCCGCCGTGATGGGACATGGTGGCAGGAGCAGGAGGCTGGCAGTTCACAATATGTCCACAGTTAGAAAGCAGATGGGGCAAACAGGAAGTAGGGCTGGACTACAAAACCTCAAGGCCCACCTCTAGTGACCCACTTCATCCAATAAGGCTTCAGATCCGAAAGTTTCCACAAGCTTCCCAAATAGCACCACCAGCTAGGAACTAAGTATTCAGACCCATGATGATTCGAAGGGGACATTTCACAGGCCCACTGAAATGAAGTATGTCATTGTACTTTTCATATTAAAATGGTAAATATAGAGCTGGGCGTGGTGATGCATACCTTTAATCCCAGCACTCGGGAGACAGAGGTAGGAGGCGCCGGTGAGTTCAAGGCCACCCTGAGACTACATAGTGAATTTCAGGTCAGCCTGGGCCAGAGGGAAACCCTACCTTGAAAAACAAAAACAAAAAAATAAAAACAAAAAGGTAAATATTATGTTGGTTGCATGTGCTGCTGATGCTACTTTATATATTAAATATTAGGAACATTTGTGAGGAAAAATTGTAGTGGTAATTATCTTTTTGCAGGATGTGCTAGTTATTTTACTCATCAATTGGAAATGTATTCATCCTTTCTTTTTTTTAATGTTTATTACTATTATTATTAACAAGATGGTTCATATGGATACATCATGTGTTGGTACCCTCTTTTCCCTCGTCCCTGCCCCCATTCCCTTGGGGACACTCCTCAGTGGGGTTGCAGGTATTCCCCATGGGGTTGTAGTTTATGCATTGTGGGAGCAGCAGTCAGTTATTTTGGGGGGACGGAATGCCTCTGGGCATGATGTCTCAACCTGCAGCTCTTACAATCTTTTTTTTTTTTTTTTGGTTTTTCGTTTTTTCGAGGTAGGGTCTCACTCTGGTCCAGGCTGACCTGGAATTCACTATGTGGTCTCAGGGTGGCCTTGAACTCTCGGCAATCCTCCTACCTCTGCCTCCCGAGTGCTGGGATTAAAGGCGTGCGCCACCACGCCCGGCTCAGCTCTTACAATCTTTCTGCCCCCTCTTCCACAAAATTCTGCCATGGTGGGTGTGTTTTGAGTCTACTTCAGTGGTGAGCTCTTAGGAGCCTCTGGATCTCTGCTTTGGTAGGTGTTGAGTATCCTCAGGGTCTCCTACACCCTGGTGCTGATTATCAGGTTCAGCATGGAAGCAGCACTCTTGCTCGTCTCCTCATTCCTCTATCCTTTCTTGTTGGTGCTAAGAACTATATCAGTTGTATATTAATTCCCTTTGGATGATTAAAGACCTTTTTTATTAATAGTACTCTGAATTGAAACTAGGGTCTCACACATGATAGGCAAATGTTCTGTTATTGGGTTATATTCTTAGCACTCTTTTTTCCACTTTTTATTTTGAAGCAGGGTCTCACTAAGTTGCCCAGGTTGGCATTGAACTCTCTCTATAGTCCAGGCAGGCTTTGAACTTGAAATATTCCTGCCTCAGCCTCCCATGGCTCAGTTTATTAAAGACCTTTTAAACCAAGATGTAAAATTATTACACATGTACCTATCTGTATAAAGCATTATGTACCTTTAAAATCTCTGCTATTTATTCTGTCATCCATGTATACAAATTTTACCATTTAACACACAAAAATCACTATTATGTATGCCATTTTGATTGCTTTTTTTTTTTTTTTTTTTTTTTTTGGTTTTTGAGGTAGGGTCTTAATCTAGCCCAGGCTGACCTGGGATTCACTATGTAGTCTCAGCGTGTCCTTGAACTCACAACAATCCTCTTACCTCTGCCTCCCAAGTGCTGGTAGTAAAGGCGTGCGCCACCACGCCCGATTGAGACAATATGCTTACATATATTGAGAGAACAGAAAGAATCAGAACCTTTCAGGGAGCCATGACTGGCATAACTTGTAGCATTTAAATACCATGCCTCTTGTGCTCTGCAGACTGTCGTGTGATTTGAAAGAGGTAGAATTTGTCCTATGTGTATACCGAAACATTATGTCCTATGCTTAGCATAACTGGTAACACACCATCCCAATATAACTTAAAAAAGTATGGTTATGACTCAGTGCCCAAACAGGCAGTTTAGAGAGAAAGGCTCATTAGCATTCAGAGGAGAGAGAGAGGGCAAGAGCGGCTGTGTTTGTTTTGTCATGGTCAATTTATTCTTTCCTCATGAAGTTACTACCCCTAACCTTGAATCCCCAACAGTATGTTCTGCCACATATCCCAACTGTTTATTCCCCCCTTACCATTTAGCAATATGAAGCATGTTGATTAATAAAAGCAGACATTTTCCACCAATTCCACTGCTCTCCATGAGGAACTGTGGAGTGGACTTCTCAAGGTCCATCCTAGCCCCAGTTGAAAAAAAAGTGTAAGACAGCTGGAACGACCCCATGCGCTTGCTCTTTTGGTTGCATGAGTGACCCAGTTCTCTCCATTGGGAAGCAAGTTTCCTCTCCACAGAGGGAGACCCCAAGAAAGAACTACTGTGGCCATCTTGCCATCAGCCTGAACATGAAGCAAATAAGCATGGCCAAGAAGAGAGAGATGGGTCTCTGTTGACTTAAGTAGCTCACTCCACACGCCCTTGAAGCTCGCCCTGCGATGGGACTTCCATTTCTGTGGAGACCATAACTTTTCCTATCATTGGAGCAATTTCCTTGCAGCTGAAAGCATCCTCACTGATAAACTATTCTGAAGAGAAATGACTCACAAGGAAATAATCCTCCTAGCTTCTGATTAACTCTGGCCTCCAGAGATAATTATCTGGGCCATCAGATATATAAAAATATGGAGGTCACAGCATTAAAATTATAGTGACTGCCTTTAGGGAGAGGGTGGGGATAGTGACTGGGAGAGGGCCCAAGAGGGGCTTCTGAATGTTAGTCATTTTTATTTAATATTTTATTTATTTATTTGCAAGGAGAGAGAGAGAGAGAGAGGGAGAGAATGGGGCATGCCAGGGCCTCCAGCTGCTGCAAACGAACTCCAGATGCATGTGCCACCTTGTGCATCTGGCTCTTCATGGGTACTGGGGAATGGAACCTGGGTCCTTAGGCTTTGCCAGCAAGTGCCTTAAGTGCTGAGCCATCTCTCCAGCCCATTAGTCATTTCTTGCCTGGGGTGGTGGTTACATGAGTGTGTTTACTTTGGACCAATCCATTGAGCTGTACACTCAGGGTTTACATTTCTGCCTTTCACTTCTGCTTCAGTTTTTAAATCTTGACTGGACAGTTATGGGTGGCATTTCATGGTCATTTTCTTAGGCAGCCAAATGAAACTGTAGGGATATGTTTTCCTTTATAAACTCCCAGTTTATACCAACTCATTCTTGGCCAAAAAGTTTCCCTTTTGGTTTAGATGAAGAGCCTTGCTGTGAGTGGTGGCACATACTTTTAATCCTAACACTTGGGAGGCTGAAGTAGGAGGATCACTGTAAATTCAAGGCCAGCTTGAGACTAATTCCAGGTCAGCCTGGGCTAGAGCAATAACCTACCTTGAAAATATATATATATATATGGATGAAGGGCCTCAAAGCCTTACATAGCAAGGCCCCCATCATGTTTAGAATTTAGTTACAATTAAAAATTTAAAAACGCCAGGGGTGGTAGTACACGTCTTTAATCCCAGAACTCGGGAGGCAGAGTTAGAGTTTGAGGTCACCCTGAGACTACACAGTGAATTCCAGGTTGGCCTGGGCTAGAACAAGATCCTACCTCGAAAAGTAAACAGAGGGCTGGAGAGATGGCTTAGCAGTTAAGGCATATGCCCGAGAAGCCTAAGGACCCCAGTTTGATTCTCCAGATCCCATGTAAGACAGATGCACATGGTGGTGCATGCATCTGGAGTTAGTTTGCAATAGCTAGAGGCCCTGGTATGCCCATTCTCACTCTCTCTCGTGCTCTCTTTGCCTCTAATAAATAAATAAATAAAATTTTAAAAAATCTTTTTAAAAAAGAAAAGCAAACAGATATCATACTATGGTAACACATACCTTTATTTATTTGAGAGAGAGAAAGAGGCAGAGAGAGAGAGAGAGAAAAAGAGAGAGAGAGAGAGAGAAGAGGGAGAGAAGGGCATGTCAGGGCTTCCAGCCATTGCAAATGAACTCCAGATGCATGCACCCCCTTGTGCATCTGGCTTACATGGGTCCTGAAGAGTCAAACTGAGGTCTTTTGGCTTTGCAGGCAAGAGCCTTAACCACTAAGCCATCTCTCCAGCCCAGTATACACACCTTTAATCCCAGCCCTTGGGAAGCAGAGGTAGGAAGATTGCTGTAGGTTCAAGGCCAGCCTGGAACTAGAGTGAGTTCCAGTCTGGACTAGACTTCCGAAAAACCTAAAAACAACAACAACCACCACCACCACAACAAAAACAAAAAAACAACTGGCTGGCAAGTGAGACCATACTTTAACAATTTGAGCCTGCAAGTTCCCACGGGACTGACTATGCATACCTCTGTAGTGTGTTCTGTGACTCTGCTCTTAACCATCCTGTGTGCTGCCCTGATCCTTCTAGCTGTTTTCATTTTTTATTATTATTATTATTATTATTATTATTATTATTATTATTTTGTGTTTTTTTTTTTGAGGTAGGGTCTCACTCTAGTTCAGGCTGACCTGAATTTCACTATGTAGTCTCAGGGTGGCCTCGAGGTCTCGGCAATCCTCCTACCTCTGCCTCCCGAGTGCTGGGATTAAAGGTGTGCGCCACCACGCCCGGCCCCTTCTAGCTAGTTTCAAATATGGCCATTTTTGTCAATAAGTTTTATACAGTTGAGTTTTCTACACAGCTAATAAAGAAGACTTACGTGTTTCTGAACAAAACATAAGCAAACCAAAATACTACTACTCATAATAATGATAAAACTAACAGACTGGAGTCTGCTTGTGGAAGGCTTTCTCTAGCCAGATTTCTAGGGATTTTAGTCATGAGGATTCCAAACCCTGGGTTTGGAAGGAAATAACATGAACTTCATGCAATCCTCATCATAGAGGAAGAGGTTAGTCAGTGGGCTTTGGGGACCAATTATCTAGAGAAAGACCCAGCTGTCCTAGAGGCAGTCCAGCTGAGGGAAGTCGCTATAAGTCAGAGTATGGAGCTGGCATGGGACCCATGATGACAAGAGCCTGGGACCATCAATCCTCATGGAGGAAGAGGCTCAGGAAGGAGCCGTGTTATGAAGCCCCATGTGGAATATGCTTGGTTGGCGATGCAGATTCCGCCCTTTTGAGCAGCCACATAGGTGCATGGAACTGGAAGTGCATGGGAACTTGCAGACATAATAATATCTTACATTCACATACACTCATCACCACCTTGTGAAGCAAGTTAGATATGATCATTAAGAGAGACAATGACTAAGTACGGGCTTTAGAGTCACACCAGCTTGGATTTGAATTCTTGTTCTGTCTCACAAGTGGAATGGTATTGCACAACTTAGTAACCTGTTTAAGTAGTTCTCAACCCTAGACAATATTTGGCAACATCTGGAGGCTTTTTTAAATGGTGAAGGTTGAACGCAGGGTCTCACACATGCTAAGGACATGCTCTACCACCAACCTACACTCCCAGAATCCTAGAGATTTTTAAAAAATATTTTATTTATTTATTTGAGAGACAGAGAGGTAGAGAGACAGAGAGAGAGAATGGGCGCGCCAGGGCCTCCAGCCACTGTAAACAAACTCCAGATGCATGCGCCCCCTGTGCATCTGTCTTATGTGGCTCCTGGAGAGTCGAACCAGGATCCTTTGTCTTTGCAGGCAAACGCCTTAACTGCTAACCCATCTCTCCAGCCCTTGATTTATTTATTTATTTTTTATTTTTCATGGTAGGGTCTCACTCTAGCCCAGGCTGACCTGGAATTCACTATGTCGTCTCAGGGTAGTCTCTAACTCACAGCAATCCTCTTACCTCTGCCTCCCGAGTGCTGGGATTAAAGGTGTGCGCCACTAAGCCCGGCTTTTAAAAAGTATTATTATTATTATTTTGGTTTTTCAAGTTGGGGGGGTCTCACTCTAGCCCAGACTGACCTGGAATTCACTATGTACTCTCAGGGTGGCCCCAAACTCATGGCGATCCTCCTACTTCTGCCTCCTGAGTGCTGGGATTAAAGGCATGTGCCACCAAACCCTGCTAAAATTATTTTTTAAATATTTTATTTATTAGAGAGAGAGAGAGTGAAAGAGACAGATAGGGAGAATGGGCACTCCAGAGCCTGTAGCCACTGCAAAAGGATCCCAGAAGTGTGTGCCACCTTGTGCATCTGGCTTTCTGTGGGTTCTGGGTAATTGAACCTGGATCCTTTGGCTTTGCCAGCAAGTGCTTTAACCGCTAAAACATATCTCCAGCTCTTTATTATTATTTTATTTATTTATATATGTGAGGGAAAGGGAGAAAACAGGAGAGAAAGAGAGAGAGAGAATGGGCATGCCAGGGTCTGAAGCCACTGCAAACAAACTCCAGATGCATGCACCACCTTGTGCATCTGGCTTATGTGGGTTTTAGGGAATTGAACCTGGGTCCTTAGACTTCACAGGTAAGCACCTTAACCATTAAGCCATCTCTCCAGCCCTATTTATTTATTTATGTGTGTGTGTGAGAGAGAGAAAATATGTATGGGCATACCAGGGCCTTCTGCCACTTCCAACAAACTCCAGATATACATGTGCCAATTTGTGTGTTTGGTTTTATATAGCTACTCAGGGTCACCAGGCTTTGCAAGCAAATACCTTTAACTGCTGAGCCATCTCTCCAGCCCCCACAGTGAACTTTCTAGCTTGTACTGAGACATGCCAGGCTCCGTGGCTGGGTGACTTGAATGGAGAAGATACCAGCCTGAGAACTGTGGTCATTTTCTCACCTGGACTGGGATGCAGGGACAGCCATCCATGGGGAGGGAGGAGAATGCAGTGGCTAGGGACAGCAAAGCAACATGAAGAAACAAAGTCCAGGGCTGGAGAGACAGCTTAGCAGTTAAGGTGTTTGCCTGCAAAGCCAAAGGACCCAGGTTCGATTCTCTAGGACCCATGTAAGCCAGATGCACAAGGGGGTGCATGCTTATACACACACATAAAGAAACAAAGTTCCCAGGTTCATCCCTGCTGAGCCCTCAAGCCAGGCTTGTAATACTTCAGCCTTGTAATACATTTTGCTGGGGCTGACTCCAATTATGTGCTTCTTGCACCTAAGGAGCCTCAGATTGACTGCTGGTGACATATGCAAAAGCATTTAGCATGGTGCTAGGGATGGTAAGCAGTAGTTATTATTATCATCCCCATTTTAGAGATAAGGAAGTTGACACAGATTAAATAATTTATAACGTTGTTATTGCGAAGCTCTGTAGAGGTTAACCAGATCAGGACTCCAGGCCTCCTGTTGCTCATTGAACCTAAGTTCTGTTCTAATTGGTCTTTGAATTATGAAACAAAGCTTTCAGAATGGGGTGTAAGTCGATAAGACTATGTGTTAGTTACAGATAATTCAGAACAACTGCCGGGGAGGATGCAAATTACAAAATAGGTGGCAGCTCCGAGGAGCTTCCTGTGCCTTCCCTGACATGGATTTCCCTCTCCCCACCACGGGCAACCAATATCCTGTGGGTTTTTTTTTTTTGTTGTTGTTGTTGTCGTTATAATAAGTTTAATGGTTTTTCCACCTCCATATGTAACCTTAAACCACATGATTTAGCTTTCCTTGTTTTGGAACTTTAGGTAAATGAAATCATATCATGTGTATTCTTTCAACATTATGTGAGGTTCTTCCGGGTCGTCATAGTTCACTTGTTTCCTTTGGTGTATGATCCACAAGGTATTTATTCAATTTATTGTTAATGGACGTTGGGTTATTTCTGTTTTTTTAAAACTGTGCATTGTTTGCATAGCCTGGTGCATATGTGCAGAGAGTGTCTCCTGACGTGTGTCTAGGGGTGGATCTGCAGTATTTGAGATTTACTTTGCTCCATGTCCTGGTCTGTTTAGGTCCTTCTCTACACGGACGTCAACATCAAGGGCCACAAAACAAAGAGAACTATGAAGCACTGTGGGATACACAGGAATCTAAATCACAGTAGCCTTTCTGGAAAAACTCAATGTAGGGTGATCATGTGATCTAGCAATTCTACTCCTATGTATATGTCAAGAGAATTGAAAACATGCTTAGCCAGGTGTTGCAGTCAGGTTTGCGTTGCTAGCATAAAACACTTGACCAAGAGCAGCTTATGTGAGAAAAGGGATTTATTTTGGCTCACAGACTCAAGGGGAAGCTCCATGATGGCAGGGGGAAATGATGGCACGAGCAGTGGGTGGACATCACCTCTTGGACAATAGCAACAGGAGAGTGTGCCAAACATTGGCAAAGAGAAGCTGGCTATAACACCCAAAAGCCTGCCCCCAACAATACACTGCCTCCAGGAGGCTTCGATTCCCAAATTGTCACCAGTTGAGGATCTAGCATTCAGAACACATAAATTTATGGGGGACACCTGAATCAAACTACCACGCCAGGTATAGTGTTACACACCTGGAATCCTAGTGGTTGGGAGGCAAAGGGAGGAAGATGGTGAGTTTGAGGCTAGCCAGGCTACATAGCAAACCAAAAACAAGACAAATGGAGATACAGAAGATGAGAAAAAGAGAGAGAGAGAGAGAGAGAGAAACAGAGAGAGAAAGAGAGAGAGAAACAGAGAGAGAGAGGAACATATGTTTATACAAAAACTTGTATAAAAACGTTCATAGCAGCATTATTCAAATGGCAAATAGAGGTGAAATATGGTATATACATGCAGCTAAAATTTATTCAGCCCCCCAAAGGAATAAAACACTAGTGCATACTAAAACATGGACAATGGGCTAGAGAAATGGCTTAGTGGTTAAAGCGCTTGCCTGCAAAGCCAAAGGACCTAGGCTCAGTTTCCTAGGACTCATGTAAGCCAAATGCACAAGGTGGTGCCTGCTTCTGGAGTTCTCTGCAGCCACTGGAGGCCCTGGCATGGCCATTCTCTCTTATCTGCCTTTCTTTTTGCTTCTCTCTCTCTCTCCTAAATAAATAAATAAACAAAATATTTTAAGACATGGACAAATTTTGAAAATACGATGCTAAGTGAAAGATGTCAGACACGGAGTCCCAGGTAAGATGATCCCGCTTATCTGAAATGTCCAGAATAAGCATTGAGACAGAGAAGACTAGATGAGGACTGCCAGTACTGAGGGAAGGGACAAATGGGGGAGTGACTGCTAAAGCATTCTGGGGTCATTGGTGATAGTATAGTCACAGAGGTTTGTGAATGTACTAAAAGAAACACACTGAATTATATTGTTTAGAAGGGTGAAGTTTATGGTGCATGAATTGTATCTTTTTCTTTCTTTCTTTTCTTTTTTTTTTTGGTGGGGGGGTGATTTTCCAGGTAAGGTCTCGCTCTAGCTCAGGCTGACCTGGAATTCACTATGTAGTCTTAGGGTGGCCTCAAGCTCATGGCAATCCTCTTACCTCTGCCTCCCGAGTGCTGGGATTAAAGGCATGTGCCACCCGCCTGACTAAACTGTATCTTTTTCAAAAAGATTTTTTATTTGCAAGCAGAAAGAAAGAGAGAATGAGAATGGGTGCATCAGGGCATCTAGTCACTGTGAAGGAGCTCCAGATGCTTGAGCTACTTTGTGCATCTGGCTTTACATGGATACTGGGGAATTGAACTCGGTCCGTTAGGCTTTGCAAGCAAGTGCCTTGACCACTAAACAATCTCTCCAGCCCCACTTTAAATTATCTTTAAATATTTTATTTATTTTTTTATTTACAAGGAGAGAGAGTGAGTGAGCGAGAGATGTGAATGGAAACACAGCATCTTCTCACTGAATCACTTATTCCAAGCTGTGGATGTAGCTCAGTGGTAAAGTGCTTACCTAGGGGCCCAAAGTTCAATCTCTAGCACAGCAAGAAAATAATCATTCACTTATTCCAAATACACGCAGTGAGTACTCCAGACACTGCCCAGCCTATTGTTGAGGAAACAGGGGTTAGAGAGTTAGATGTGGCTACACACATGGTCCTGGGAAGCAACAAGTGGTACATTTAAATTTACTTATTTTTCGGTACTTGCAAGTGCATGCAGGGGAAGGAGAGAGAGAACCAGTGCGTCAGGGCCTCCAGCCACTGCAAAGGAACTCCAGATGCATGTGCTACTTCATACACCTGGCTTTACGTGGATATGGGGAATTGAATCTGGGTCCTTAGGCTTTGGAGCAAGTGCCGTTAACTGCTGAGCCATCTCTCCAGCCCAAGTGGTACATTTTTATTATTATTATTATTATTATTATTATTATTATTATTTTTGGAGAGAGACAGAGAGAGAGGGAGAGGGAGACAGATAGAGATGGGCGTGCCAGCAGTCTCAGCTGCTGTGAATGAAATCCAGATGCGTGCACCCCCTTATGGGTAAGTGTGGCATTGGGCCCTTGCGTCACTTTGCATCTGGCTAAACGTGGGACCTGGAGATTGGAACCAGCGTTCTTAGGCTTAGCAGGAAGGTGCCTTAACCGCTAAGCCATCTCTCCAGCCCCATTTATTATTTTTTATATTTATTTATTTATTTGAGAGAGAAAGGGGGGAGAGAGAGAATGGGCCTCCAGCCATTGCAAAGGAACTCCAGAAGCATATGCTCCCTTGTGCAGCTGGCTTACGTGGGTCCTGGAGATTTGAACTGGGATCCTTTGGTTTTGCAAGCAAATGCCTTAATTGCTAAGCCATCTCTCCAACCCCATTTATTATTTTTTATATTTATTTATTTATTTGAGAGAGAAAGGGGGGGAGAGAGAGAATGGGCATGCCAGGGCCTCCAGCCACTGCAAATGAACTCCAGAAGCATGTGCCCCCTTGTGCAACTGGCTTACGTGGGTCCTGGAGAATTGAACTGGGATCCTTTGGTTTTGCACACAAATGCCTTAATCGCTAAGCCATCTCTCCAGCCCCCAAGTGGTACATTTAAAGGAACTCATTGAAGAGCAGTTAATGAAAGGCCCTTTGCAGAAGTGTGGGCGGAGTTAAGAGAAGCACTGGTTGAAGTAGTGTAGTGAAGCATTTTCGGGTGGGTGGAGATGGCCAGCCAACGCTGTTCAAACTGTCCTGAAAGAGGAGAAGGTGGTTACCAACAAGAGTGGTCACAGAATACTGCAGACAATAGCTGTAGCCGGAGAGAGCCAGATGAGTTTGTTGTCCTCCATTCTCCCACCTTCTATTTGTTCCTGCCATTAGGGCACCCACCTGCCAGCCAGAGAGGTGTGAGGTTGGTTCGTGGAGTCAGCAAGGGCAAACTGTCTGTAAATTTAGGGATGCAGAGGCACAGGCCACTGTCAGTCACCATCAATGCAAAGTGAGGAGGGGAGCCGGCAACAGAGCCAATGTGGAAAGCAAGAGGAGACCCTAGCTGTCCTTAGCCTCTCAGTCTTGCATATTGAGTGAAGAGGCAGAAATAAAGGTGATAATCACAGAATAGGATCCCCAAGCAGGCTGATTGAATGAAACTTGGTGAGTGGATAGGGAACATTTTAGATGTAGTTCTCAGAAAGGTCTTTCCAGTCTTTAACTCCGGAGGCAGAGGCAGGAGAGGATCGCTATGCGTTTGAGGCCAGTCTAAGGCTACATAGTGAATTCCAGGACAGCTTGGGCTAAAGTGAGACCCTATCTTGAAAAACAAGAACAACAAAAAGTGGCTGGCCGGTGGCCTTTAATCCCAGCACTGGGGAGGCAGAGGTAGGAGGATCACTGTGAGTTCGAGGCCACCCTGAGACTACAGAGTGAATTCCAGGTCAGCCTGGGCCAGAGTGAGACCCTACTTTGAAAAACAAAAACAAAACAAAACAAAACAAAACAAAAGTCTTTCCAAGGAGGGAGTGCTGTTTAAATTGGGACCCCAAAGATGATCCCTGGGTGATGGCAGGCACCCCTTAAGCGATGTGGGAAGGAGACTGGGAGAAAGAAACCAAGTATCCCCGGGGTATAGAAAAGAGACCCTGCAGGCTAAGGAAGACTCCTGAGGCTCACAGCCTGAGGTTGAGTCCAGGGAGGCCGGCTGTGGGCCAGACACCCAGAGCCAGCTCTCAGAAGCCAGGACGGGTGAGGACTGCGCCCTCCCCGGAGGTTACCCCGAGTGCTGGCGCAGGAGCTGGCTCTGCCGCCCGCCCGCGCACTCTCGGGGCGCCTTCCAGCATTTAATGGGACGTCTGCCACCTCCCAGGTCCTCCCCCTTACAAAGCCAAGAAGGCCAGAGGAAGGGAGTGTCCCTGAATACCAAATGTGACACAACCTTGAAGCAGCAGGAGCTTTTGATAGCTGAGGTGGCCTTGCGAACCACGAGAGCTCCAAAACCTACTTGAAGAAGCACCAGGGCCCAAGACTACTGCTGTAGCATGGGAGCTGGGGCGGGCCGGGAAGGAGGTCGGCGGGCACCAGGCGCCTTGGTCGTCCCAACACATAGATGGTCTTGGGGCATCTCTGTCCCAACAACTCCAGAGCCCACCTTTGACAGCTACTGGCCTGTGCAGCTCAACACGTGGCAGTATTTTCTCCCCTCTGGCTTCTTGCCCAGCCAGTTGCCCACAGCCTGGAAAACAAAGACTCACTGCTTTCCCTGGAGACCTGGGCTTAAGGGATGGGCTTTGGGCAGGCTGGGCGGATGCTTGGTGGATTTTTTTTTTTTTTCTTCTTCCCCATAGTGCAGAGACTATGACAGCCAATTCCTGTTGGAAGTGCCTTTGTTTTCTTTGGATCATAAAACACTTTTCCTTTCTCGTGATCGTTGCAGTTCAGGTCATGTTTAGGATGGTGACTTGCTAGCCTAATTATATACCTTCCAGAACCCTGGTTCTTAACCTTTTGGGGCACAGATCCTGTTGTAACCTTGATTTGAAAAAAGAATTATGTATATATATATATATATATATATATATATATATATATATATATATATATATCCATTCCCTAACACACTCTCCACAGGCAAATGTCTTAAATCAAACATTTCATAGGAACCCTAGCCAGTTTGGATCCTTTGGGTTGGGGCTGGGTATGTAGCCCTATGGCAGAGCACTTGCTTAACACGCACGAGATCCCAGCTAGAATCCTTAGCAGTAGGGGAGAAAAACCCCCTGGGTTCAGGAGAAGTTCTTTCTATGCCTTTCCCATCTGACACCAGCTTTCCCTTGTCTGAATTTGTAGATTCCTTAGCACTTGTGGGGGCTGGCATTCCTTGCCTGGCTCCTGCCTGAATTAATCCCATGTGTCCAGTCTGCAGAGGCACACCTCTAGCTTAGGGTGCCTTGGGGTGAAAGTTCCAGCCTGATGTGGTTCTATTTTTTCAGGTAGCTGAATACTCCATAGGGGTTAGTAAGCCCCTCGCATCTGTGCCTCTTTATTCTGGAGGGATTGGGCTACCTGAGTTTCAGTAGAGTCAAGAGGTGGCAGAGCTCTGGAGAAGGAAGGCTCTAGGGAGACAGGCGTTGTCTGGTTTTGTTGAATTCCAGAAGCAAGTCACTTTGCCAAAAATGCCAAAAATAAAAGGACTGTCTAGACACTTACATATTAGAAGCTGCTAATATGAGGAGACCCAAGCCTGACATCATTGATTTAGGCTTCATGGCAAGATTGAGGGGTTCAGTTATTTAACAAGAATTGTGCCAGACTTTGTTCTAGGTGCCCGGAGCATACAGTGATAAAACATGGAAGTGACAGGTAATTTACACAGTGACAAGTGCACAGAAATAGTGTAGGGGGCAAGTGATCAGTGTGGCCGTGGTCAGGACACGGTGAGAAATGTCTCTAAGGTGTAAATTGGAACTGAAACCTGCAAACAGTCCCTTATCTGCTCATCCTCAGCTTCACTTTCTGCAGCTTCAGTTCAAGGTCAGCTGGGGTCTGAAAATATTCAACAGAAAAGTCCAGAAATGAACAATTCATAAAATTCAAATTGTGCATCATTCTGAGCAACATGATGAAATATCGTGCACACCACTCTGTCCCACCCAGAACATGACTCATACGTGTCCATGCTGTATATGCTGCCTCCCCAGTCGTCACTTGTAAGCTATGCTGAGGCTAGATCACATTTACATAACTTTTACAACTTCCAATTTATCTGCTCACGTAAGCGTGGGCATGCCTGTGGCAGTGACAGGACAATTTTCGGGTTGGTCCTCGCCTAACCTGCTTCATTTACAGCAGGGTCCCTCTTCCCTACCATTTGCTGTGTTCAACACTAGCTTAGGAGCTTCCTTCTGAGAAATTATCCTGCCTCTGCCTTCTGTCTTACAGCGTGCTGGAATTGCAGAAGCTTGCCACTGCTTCTGGCTTCTTCTTCTCTTCTTCCTCCTCCTCCCCTCCTCCTCCTTCCCTCCTCCTCCTCCTCCTCCCCTCCTCCTCTCCTCCTCCTCCTCCCCTCTTCATTCTCCTCCTCATCCTCCTTCTTCTATTTCTCCTCCTTCTTCTTTTTTGAAATAGCTTGCTTGAAGGCAATGTATTAACAGAAAATAATTTGAGAAGTACTGTTCACAGCTGGTGACCACAGTGACCCTCCCCTTCCTGCAGATGCTGTTAGAAGGGATGGGGTGACATCCTCAATCTGAGGGCTGGCTGGGCACCAGCTCCAGGGGTTTTGGTCCTGTTTCTTCCTGTGGCCTGGAGTTTGATGTATAGGACAGTGATGTCCAGCTCCTTGCAGCTCCGGAGCACATCCTGGGCAGCTCACATGGCAGCTGACAGGGAGGATTCCTGTCAGTCAGCCTTCACCTTCATTCTGCCAGTCATGCGGTGGACAGTTTCCTTGCCAGCCAGAACAGTGGCATGGACAAAGGTCTCATTGTAGGAAGCAAAGATGTGGCAGACACCAAATACATTCTCTTCTTCAGCCACCTGTGGTCTGAGACTGACAATCTGCTCTCCTGTCGCTTCCTTCCTCTTTCGAGGTGCCATTTGTGCACATTATTTCTATCTTTGCACTTGTCAGTATGTAAAGCAAGAACACACTTCTGGCATTTTATGTGGGGGGGGGTCTGGGGATTGGACGTGTGTACTCCGGCTTGAGCTGTGAGCTCTTTATCCACTGAGCCATCTCTCTAGCTCCACATTTACCTAACTTTTATCAGAACACATTAATATAATTGTTCCAGCTCATTAGTTATTGTTAATCTCTTACTGGATCTATTTTACAATTATGCTTTATTGTAGGTATGAATATATAGGAAAAACATATAGAGGTTTGGTACTATCTGTGATTTCAGGCTTCCACTGTGGGGGAGGCGGGTCTTGGACCATATACCCCATGGGTGAGAGGAGACTACAACAGTGAAAAGACAGTGGAAGAGAAGAACTCAAGACACAGGGAACAGCTGCTGTAAAGGCCCTGATGCTAGAACAGTTGACCTGCTAGAGGAATAGAAAAACACATGTGACTGGCACAGAGGGAGAGAGAGAAACAGGAGATGGGAGATGTAGGTAGGAGCTAGTTTTAGACCATGGGAGGGAGTTAAGGTTTCGGTGCAAATGTGCTGATGGAGAGAATAGAGCGGAACACCATTTTCATTTTTAGAACTGGTCTCCATGGGGAGAGCAAATGTGGAGCCAGGTGAGAGGTCCGGGTGAGTGGGGGTCATAGTGTCTTGATCCTTTCTGGTGGCAAGACAGAGGGTTTTGGACTCTTTTCCAGGAGGCCATATCTGGTGCAGATAAAGCCCTTCCCCCATAACTAATGTGCTACAAATGCATGATGATTGAGACTTGTAGAGATTTTTGCTTAATACATCTTAAAGGATTTATGACAATTTTCTTCCCAGTTCAGGAAAGTGGAATAAAAATACAAATCCTCCTTGAGAAAAAAAATTCTATCACTGATCTCATCTCTTCAGAATGTTTTTTTAATTATTAAGAACTTTAGTATATGAACATATTGTAAATTAAAAGTCATAGCAGGAGGAAGGATGAAGAACTGATGTGTATTAAGTGCCAAGTGCATCCCTGCATATCTGATCTCTTCTAATCACACCATAACTGTACAATACTCAGATTCTTAGCATTGGTTTTATGGCTTTAGTTTTTGTTTATTATTGTTTTGGTTTGGGTTTTCTTTTTAGACCAGGGACCTGAAGTTCAGAGAGGTTCGGTAAATTGCCCAAGATCACATAGCTAACAAGTGACAGAGCTGGAATCCAACCCCACATCTGTCTGATTCCAGTTCTTTCCACATCATCCCTGCTGGCAGGACCAGTTCAGCACATCAAGAAGGCCCAAAAACATCAAGACTCCTGGGATTTTAGCTACTCTCTGACTGAAGACTAGTCTCTTCTGAGGGGTCCACTGACGTGTTAAACTATGAGGATGTGCTGGGTGCAGTGGGGTTCAAGGATAACTTTTAAAGATTTTCCCCAAAGGTCAAAATTTAATGATGCCTAATAATGAAGAAAGAGGGAATTTGATAAACAAGCTCATTACCTAGGTGTAAATCAACTAGGCTAAGACTAATTACAGCAGGCTAGAAGGCCGAATTCATGCCATCTGTCTGGACTCTTGACATGAGAAACGGATGGTAGCTACAAGTGTTTCGTGGAGGAATGCCCAGGAACCAAGATGAAAAATTCTAGGGAGAGAAACGCTGCCCTGGGGCCAGTTACTCCATATGAGGGTTTTTTTTTTGGGGATGACCAATGGTTCCAGCAAGACTTCTGGGCCATCAACCAGCAGTACAGGTATGTGTGCTACACCTACTCTCGCCCCCACAATTTGTGTCATCCACATTCACTTTAGACTTCATGACTCTTGACAGCAACCCAGAAAGGAGGTAACTCCTGACTATGTCAGAAAAGGGCCGGGACAGTATTCCTGCTGAGTGAAATTTAGGTGTGATCAATTGCTTGATCTCATTCAGAAATACAAAGAAGGGCATGTATACCATGTAGTCTTTGGTGCCTGTAGCTATCTAGCGGACGAGTATAGATGGTAAGACCCATGGAGGGATTTGTTCTCTTTATTTCTATGACTTTTTTTTATTTGTTTTTTTTCAAGGTAAGGACCTGGAATTCACTATTGTAGTCTCAGAGTGGCCTCGAACTCATGGTGATCCTCCTACCCCTGCCTCCCAAGTGCTGGGATTAAAGGTGCATGCTACCAGTCCTTGCTTATTTCTATGATTTTTGGTGTACTTAAGTGAATGAATTCAGATTGACTGAAAAATTCTATGCCCGCCACAATATGATGTTTCAGCTAGAGTTACAATCCTATAAGGAAGAAACAGAGGCATTCAGAACCACACATTTGGAATCATAGATCTAGCTTCCAGGGGCTGAACTCTGGTTTCTGCATCTGTAGGAGAAAGCAAATGGGGCTCATAGTTGCCCATTATGGCTATGAATAGTAAGTGAGATTATACATAAAAGTGCTTAGCATAGAGCTTGGTACATGGCAACCCTTCAGATTCATAAATAATGTTTCTTTTTTTTTTTTTTTTTGAGGGGGGTTCAAGGTAGGATCTCACTCTAGCCCAGGCTGATCTGGAATTCACTTTTTGGTCTCAGGCTGGCCTCAGACTTACAGCAATTCTCCAATTTCTGCCTCCCAAGTGCTGGGATTAAAGGCATGAGCTGGTATAAGTAATATTTCTACAACTACCACTAATGGCTTCTTTGGTATTTTATGGGTGTTTTAAATGTACTTTATTTATTTATTTATGAGCAAAAGAGAGAGAGAGGCAGATAGAGAGAGGATGGGTATGCCAGGGCCTCTAGTCACTGCAAATGGACTCTATATGCATGCATGACCTTGTGCATCTGTCTTTACATGGGTGCTGGGGAATTAAACCTAGGTTGTTAGACTTTGCAAGCAAGTACCTTTAACTGCTTAGCCATCTTCCAACCCCTCTTTTCTTCTCTTTTCTTTTTTATTTGAGAGAGAGAGAAGAGAGCGAGAGAGAGAGACAGAGAGAGAGAGAGAAAGAGAATAGGTATGCCAGGGCCTCCAGCCACTGCAAATGAACTCCAGGTACATGTATCACCTTTTGCATCTGGCTTATGTGGGTCCTGGGGAATTGAACCTGGGTTCTTTGGCTTTGCAGGCAAGTGCCTTAACCATTAAGCCATCTCTCCAGCTCATAAGCCCTCTTTTCTCTTTTCTTTTCTTTTCTTTTTTCTTTTCTTTTCTTTTCTTTCTCTTCTTCCTTCCTTCCTTCCTTCCTTCCTTCCTTCCTTTTCTTTCTTTCTTTCTTTCTTTCTTTCTTTCTTTCTTTCTTCTTTCTTTCTCTTTTAGTTTTTTGAGGTAGGGTCTCAATCTAGCCCAGGCTGACCTGGAATTCACTATGTAGTCTCAGGGTGGCCTTGAATTCACAGTGATCCTCCTACCTCTGCTTCCTAAGCGCTGGGATTAAAGGCATGCACCACCATGCCTGGCTAGAATTTATTTATTTATTTATTTATTTATTTATTTATTTATTTATTTATTTTTTGGTTTTTTGAGGTAGGGTTTCACTCTAGCCCAGGCTGACCTGGAATTCATTATGTAGTCTCAGGGTGGCCTTGAACTCCTGGTGATCCTCCTACCTCTGCCTCCCGAGTGCTGGGATTAAAGGCGTGCGCCACCACACCCAGCTACTAGAATTTATTTTTAATTTAACTTTTTAAATTTATTTATTTATTTATAAGAGAGCGAAAATGGGTGTGCCAGGCTCTGTAGCCACTTCAAATGAACTCCAGATTCATGTGCTACCTTGTGTATCTGGTTTTACATGTGTACTGGGGAATTGAACCCTGGTCCTTAGGCTTTGCAGGCAACCACCGTAACTGCTCAGCCATCTCTCTGGCTCTAATTTAACTTTTTTTTGTTGTTGCAAGCACAGAGAGAGAGGAGAGAGAATAGGCAGGCCAGGGCCTCCAGCTGGTACAAATGAACTATAAATGCATGCACCACTTTGTACATTTGGTTTTATGTGGGTACTGGGGAATCGAACCTGGGTCATTAGGCTTTGCAGGCAAGCACCTTAGCCACTAAGTTATCTCTCCAGCCCCCTAATTTAACTTTTTATTGACAAGACTCCATACATATAGACAATATTGCATGATTATAATGCCCTCCTACAACCCTCCTCCGCCCCATATTCCTTCGACTGAGTCCCTTCTATTTTGATGTCATCATTTTTTTCCTGAATTAATTTTTTGGGGGAAGGGAGTTTGAGGTTGGATCTCTCTCTAGCCCAGGCTGACCTGAATGTCACTATGTAGTCTCATGCTGGCCTTACGATAGAATGGATATGCCAGGGCCTCCAGCCTCTGTAAACCAACTCCAGGTGTATGTGCCACTTTGTGCATCTGGATTTACACAGATACTAGGGAATCAAATCCGGGTTGTTTGACTATGCAGGCAAGCGCCTTAACCACTGGGCAATCTTTCTAGCCCCTCTGCCCATACTTCCACAAAGGGACCTTCATTAAGCACCCTCAATGAGTTCCATTAAATTACCAGTTTGTTGCCTCCCAGGACCTCTTCTGCAGGCAAGCACCTTAATAGCTGAGCCATCTGCCCAGCCCCCAGGATCACTTCTGAGCCATATCTAACTCACTAACCACTATTCCATCAACAATAGCATTCAGGAGGCAAAGGTAGGAGGATGGCCATGAGTTCAAGGCTAGCCTGGGACTGCACAGTGAGTACCAGGTCAGCCTGGGCTGGAGTGAAACCTTACCAGGAAAAAAACAAAAAACAAAACAAACAAGCAAACAAACAAACAAAAAAAGATCTGTGTTACCATGCTTCGATTTAGTAGCTTTTCATTTATTACAGAGCAGTCACCAAATTCCAGACATTCATCCCTCCAAAAAGAAACTGTACTCATTAACAGTGTGGTGGATTGATTCAGGTGTCCCCCATAAATGTAGGTGTTCTGGACGCTAGGTTCCCCAGCTGATGGCAATTGGAAATTAAAGCCTCCTGGAGGTGGTATATTGTTGAGGGTGGGCTGATGAGTGTTATAGCCAGTTTCTCCTTGCCAGTGTTTGGCACACTCTCCTGTGGCTATTGTCTACCTTGTGTTGGCCAGGGGGTGATGCCCACCCTCTACTCATACCATCGTTTAACCTGCCATCATGGAGCTTCCCCTCGAGTCCATAAGCCAACAGAAACCTCTTGTTCCCCACAAGCTGCTCTTGGTTGGGTGATTTCTACCAGCAATGCGAACCTGACTGCAATAAACAGTCACCCCTATGTTCCTCGTGCGTTTGAACATTTAGCTTCCCACTGGTATCACTGCTTTCGACAGGTGTGGAACTTTTTGGATATGGGGCCTAGCTCACTGACACAGGACCACAGGGGCCAGGCATGAGGGTTATAGGCCCAGCTCTCTGCTTCCCAAGTGCCAAAGCACCAAACACCTAACCCTTCCGCAGCCAGGCCCACTCCTGCCCCCACCATTCCTTGACTACCACGATGGGCCATATCTTCTGAACTGTGAGCCAGAATAAATCTTTCCTCCCTCACGTTGTTTCTCTTAGGTATCCTGTCATAGTGGAGGCAGAAGTAATTAGTACATCCTGACCACCATCCATCTCTTTCTGCATGTAAGGATGAGGAGACTTTGAGGATAGACCAGTTCCTGGGCCTCCAAGTGAGCAGACACACCCACCACCCCCAACAAAGACCTGGACTGGAGTTTCTATGCTTGGGCTAGGTGCTGGATGAGTTCCGAGTGCATGTGAGACATCTGTAAGTGACTCATGCCCTATGTCCCCACTTCCTCCCCGCACCTACCCAAGACGCACTCAGGCCTGTGGGAACTCCTCTGCCCATGGACGGTAAAAATGCTGAAGCACTCAATGGAGAAGTGCCGTTTGAACTCCCCAAGGTTATGGTGGCAAACCCATCAAGAAATGTAAAGAAGGGAGATTTAGGAATGCGTTCAGCAAGGGTGGGGCTAGCACTGGGTTTGGAACTGTGGTGAGAGGGAGGAAGTCCATAAAGATGCTGTGACTGATGGTTTGGAGTTGGAGAGGGGACCTTGTCGGTGACTCTAGGGTGACGTGTGCGCCTGTCCTTATCTTTCTGCTTATCAGGCTCCACCTGGTACTTTGGAAATGCTCCCCACTCACTTTACCCTCACCGACTGGGAAAGGTGTGAATAACGAAGCATCCAAGAACGGGAGCGGGCAAGAAGAAACTGACTCTACATTGACAATGTGCCAAGCTGACCCCAGAGACCTCCACAGCTGGCTTTTAGGGTGTGAAACTGTCGGCAGGGGTGGGGTCAAGCTAGACCAATAATTATCTGGAAAGGGGAAGTTTCAAAAGAGATGTGGAAGTGTCATCAAGTTCTGTCTGGCCCAACAGATGGTGCACACTTTTAACCCCAGCACTGGGGAGGCTGAGGTAGGAGGATCGGCAGAGAGTTCAAGACCAGCCTGGGGCTACGGAGTGAGTTCCAGGTCAACCTGGGCTAGAGTGAGATCCTTTCTCAAAACAAAGACAAAGACAAAGACAAAATAAACCAAAAAAGAGCTGCCTGAAGAGTAAGAGGAAAAAAGTTCTGGGGCTTTAGAATTTTCTTTTCCCAGCCCACATCACCAGAAAGGAAGTTGGGACTCTGGTGATGTGTAAAAAAAGATTACATGCAAGCCAGGGGTGGTGGCTCATGCCTGTAATCTCAACACTCAGGATGCTGAGACAGGAGGATTACTGCAAGTTCCAGGCCAGCCTGGACTACAAAATGAGACTTTTCTCAGTAAGAAAGCAAGGGAGGGAGGGAGGGAGGGAGGGAGGGAGGGAGGGAGGGAAGGAAGGAAGGAAGGAAGGAAGGAAGGAAGGAAGGAAGGAAGGAAGGAAGGAAGAGGCAAGAGAGCTGGAGAGATGGCTTAGTGGTTAAGATGTTTGTCTGTGAAGCCAAAGGATCCCGGTTTGATTCTCCAGGACCCAAGTGAGCCAGATGCGCAAGGGACACATGCATCTGGAGTTCGTTTGCAGTGGCTGGATGCCCTGGCGTGCGCCTTCTCTCTCTTTCTGCTTGCAAATAAATAAATAAAAATTTTTAAAAATTAAAATAAAAAAAAGAAAAAGAAAGAGAGGCAAGAGAGAGAAGAAAGGAAAATGAATGAAAGAACAAATGCATACCACAAGATAAAGCACCTGCAGTGCTGTCACTGGTAAAGTGTGCACTGGGTCACATAGTACCTACGATCCAGGCTCTAAGATCATACGTGTGATTGTGATAGACCCACGCCTGGAAGGATTCACATTAACCTGCCAATAATAACCTTTAGAGACAAGGATTTTGCTGCTGCCTACCATTAGATTTGTTTTAAACATCTACATTCTATTTAAGTAATTAAAAATATATGCAGTCCAGACACATGGTGACCATTGTATTCATGACCTCACAGAGGCTATCCTAACCTGCACAATATTGGGCCCATCATCATGTCCTCATGGATGACACTTGGGAGGCTGAGGTAGGAGGTTTGTCAGCCCCCTGAGGTAGGCTGATTCAAGGCCAGCCTGGGCTACAGAGTGAGCCCAGGTCAGCCTGGTCTAGAGTGAGTCCCCGTGTTGAAAACAAAAATGCAAGACAGAAAAACATCAAAATAATAGAGGGACCCATTGGAGGAATGAAGGGGTTCACTGGAAGGGACTGGGGGAAGGTGGACAAGACAGAGGAATGGGAGGGGACCATGATCAAAATACATTGTGTGAGCTGGAGAGATGGCTTAGTGATTAAGGCACTTGCCTGCAAAGCCCAAGGACTCATGTTTGACTCTCCAGGTCCCATTTAAGCCAGATGCACAGTGACACAAGTGCATAATGTCACACATACACAAAAGGGGGCACACGTCTTGGAGTTTGATTGCAATGGCTAGAGGCCCTGGTATGCCAATTCTTTCTCTCTCACATAAAAAAAAAAAAACCCAAAAACATGCCAGTCAGGGCTGGAGAGATGGCTTAGTGCCTGCAAAGCCAAAGGACCCACATTCAATTCCCCAGGACCCATGTAAGTCAGATGCACATGGCACATGCATCTGGAGTTCGTTTGCAGTGTGTTGCAGTCAGGTTTGCATTGCTGGTAGAATTCACCCAACCAAGAGCAGCTTGTGGGAAAAAAAAAAGAGGTTTATTTTGGCTTACAGGCTCGAGGGGGAAGCACCATGATGGCAGGGAAAATGATGGCATGAGCAGAGAGTGGACATCACCCTCTGGCCAACAGAGGTGGACAATAGCAACAGGAGAGTCTGCCAAACACTGGCAAGGGGACACTGGCTATAATACCCATAAGCCAGCCCCCAACAATAGAATGCCTCCAAGAGGTGTTAATTCCCAAATCTCTATTAGCTGGGAACTAATTCAGAACACCTAAGTTTATGGGGGACACCTGAATCAAATCACCTCACAGTGGCTGGATGCCCTGGCTTGCCAATTCTCTCTCTACCTCTTTGTCTCTCTTAAATAAACAAACAAACAAACAAACAAACAAACAAATAAATAAATAAATAAATAAATATTTTTTTAAAGGCCAGTCTGTTGGGCTTATCTCAAAAGAAAGAAAGAAAGAAAGAAAGAAAGAAAGAAAGAAAGAGAGAAAGAAAGAGAGAGAGAGAGAAAGAAAGAAAGAAAGAAAGAAAGAAAGAAAGAAAGAGAGAGAGGGGTGTGGTGGTGCACGCCTTTAATCCCAGCACTCAGGAAGCAGAAGGAGCAGGATCACCGTGAGTTCAAGGCTACCCTGAGACTACATGGTGAATTCCAGGTCGGCCTGGGCTAGAATGAGACCCTACCTCAAAAAGCCAAAAACAAAACAAACAAACAAAAAACAAAAACAAACACATTGTTAGCGAGGGTACAGTGGCACATGCCTTTAATCCTAGCACTCAGGAGGTAGGTGTGGAAGGATCACTGTGAGTTTGAGGACAGCCTGGGACTACAGAGTAAGTTCTAGGTAGACTATAGCGAGACCGTACCTCAAATAAAAATAAAACAAGCTAACAAAACCTGTGTACATATATAAAAATTGTCAATAAGCCAGGCATGGTGGTGCATGCCTTTAATCCCAGCACTCGGAAGGAAGAGGTTAAAAGGATCGCCATGAGTTTGAGGCTACCCTGAGACTACATAATGAATTCCAGGTCAGCCTGGGCTAGAGTGAGACCCTACCTTGAAAAACCAAAATAAATAAATAAAATAAAATAATAAAAACATTTGAGTATCCATGTGGAGCCAGATGCACAAAGTGACACATATATCTGGAGTTCACTTGCGGTGGCCAGAGGCCCTGGTACACCTTCCACCCCCATTTTGCAATAACTTTCTTTCATTCTTTTGTTGTTGTTGTTGTTTTCAAGGTAGGGTCTCACTGTAGCCCAGGCTGATCTGGAATTCACTCTGTAATCTCAGGGTGGCCTCCAGCTCACTGTGATCCTCCTACCTCTGCCTCCCAAGTGCTGGGATTAAAGGTGTGCACCACCATGCCTGGCTCTTGTATAAGAATTCTTATTTATTTGTGTGAGTATATATGTATGAATGTGTGCGTGCATATACATGTGTGTTTATTTATGTGTATGTATATAGGCATGTGTGTGGAGATCAGAGGAGCTATCTGCTTTTGCATAAGCATTCTTTTTAAAACTTTTTTTTTTTTCTTTTTCGAGGTAGGGTCTCCCTCTAGCCCAGGCTGACCTGGAATTCACTCTGTAGTCTCAGGGTGGCCTCGAACTCACGTCAATCCTCCTACCTCTGCCTCCCAATTACTGGGATTAATTACATGGCGTTTGCCACCATGCCCAGCTTAAAAAATATTTTTATTTATTTGCAAGCAGAGAGAAAGAGAGAGAGAATACACCGGGGCCTCTTGCCATTGCAAATGAACTCCAGATGCATATGCTAGTTTGTGCATCTGGCTTTATGTGAATTCTGGAGACTTGAGCCCAGGCCATCTCAGGCTTTATAAGCAAGTGACTTTAGCTACTGAGTCATCTCCCCAGCTTTATAAACATTCCTTTTTTTTTTTTTTTTTTCCCCAAGGTAAGATCTCCTCTAGCCCAGGCTGACCTGGAATTCACTCTGTAGTCTCAGGGTGGCCTCGAACTCACTGCGATCCTCCTACCTCTACCTCCCAAGTGCTGGGATTAAAGGCGTGTGCCACCACACCCAGCTAACATTCCGTTTTTCAAAACTTCTTTTTTCTTTTTCTTTTTTTCTTTCTTTTTTTTATTGACAACTTCTTTAATTGTAGATAATATCCCATGTTATTTCCCTCCCTCCCCCCACTTTGCCCTTTGAAACTTCACTCTTCATCATATCCCCTCCCCCTCTCAATCAGTCTCTCTTTTCAGTTTGATGTCATGATCTTTTCCTCCTATTATGATGGTCTTGTGTAGGTAGTGTCAGGCATTGTGAGGTCATGGATATCCAGGCCATTTTGTGTCTGGAGGAGCACGTTGTAAGGAGTCCTACTCTTCCTTTGGCTCTTACATTCTTTCCACCCCATCTTCTGCAATGGACCCTGAGCTTTGGAAGTTATGTTTGAGATGTTTCAGTGCTGAGCACTCCTCTGTCCCTTCTTCTCAGCACCATGGTGCCTTCTGAGTCATCCCAAAGTCGCCACCATCTAAAAAGAGAAGCTTCTCAACCAAAAATGAGAGTAGCATTAATATATGGGTGTGGACATTAAGAGAAGTGCTTACTGGGCAGTATGGTGAGCATAGTATATACATTTAACGTGACATCAGCAGATGTTATCAAAAATTTTTTTTATTGACCACTTCCATAATTGTAGACAATAAACCATGAAAATTCCCTCCCCTCCATAAGCATTCTTTTTTTTTTCGAGGCAAGCCCAATGGACTGACTTTTTTTTTTTAATGAGAGAGAGAGAGAATTGGTATGCTGGGGCCTCCAGCCACTGCAATCAAGCTCCAGACATGTGCATTTCCTTGTGTGCATGTGTGACCTTGTGCACTTGCATCACTTTGTGCATCTGCTTATGTGGGACTTGGAGAGTTGAACATGAGTTCTTTGGCTTTGCAGGCAAGCACCTTAACTGCTAAGCCATTTTCTCTGGCCCAAATTCTTTTTTTTGAAGTAAGCCCAACAGACTGGCCTTTATTTATTTATTTACTTACTTATTAAATTTGAGGAAGAGAGAGAGACAGAGAGGGAGAGACTGGGTGCACGAGGGCCTCCAGCCACTGCAGACTCCAGACACATGCATCACCTTGTGCATCTGGCTTACCTGGGTACTGGGGAATCGAACCTGAGTCCTTACGTTTCACAGGCAAGTGCTTTAATTGCTAAGCCATTGCTCTAGCCCTTTATTCTTTTCTTTTATGTGAGAGAGCGAGAGCATGGGGTATGGGGAGAGAGAGAGAGAATTGGCACTCCAGGGCCTTCAGTCACTGCAGTCAAACTCCAGACACATGTGACACCTTGTGTGCATGTGTGAGCTTGTGCACTTGCATCACCTGTGTGTCCGGCTTACGCAGGACCTGAAGAGTAAAACATGGGTTCTTAGGCTAGGCAGGCAAGCACCTTAACCACTTAGCCATCTCTCCAGACTTCCATAAGCATTCTTTTTAAGAAATATTTTTTATTTTTATTTATTTATTTATTACAGATGGAGGGAGAGAGAGAGAGAAGAAGAGAGAGAAAATAGGTGCACAAGGGCCTCTAGCCACTGCAAATGAACTCCAGATGCATGTGCCACCATGTGCATCTGGCTTATGTGGGTTCTGAGGAATTTAACCTGGGTCCTTAGGCTTCTCAGGCAAGTGCCTTAACTGCTAAGTCATATCTCCAGCCCCATAAGCATTCTTAATATGTCTCCACTGAACTCTATCTCTAGGAAGGAAACAAAAATTTAAACTGAGTGATCACAATCAGGTTCTGAAGAGTCCCCATCTTCAGACATTTCTACATGTGGCCAAAGGGCAGAAGTACAATCCTTTAATTAGGTTTTAAAGCAGTAATTGACATGTAAGAGCCATAAAGGAATCAAGAAATACAGCAGGGCCAGGTGTGGTGGTGCATGCTTTTAATCCTAGAACTTGGGAGGCAGAGGTAGGAGGATTGCTGTGAGTTTGAGGTCAGCCTGAGACTATAGAGTGAATTGCAGGTCAGCTTGGTCTACAGGGAGACCCTACCT
Source organism: Orientallactaga sibirica (assembly GCA_036365145.1). NCBI lineage: Eukaryota > Metazoa > Chordata > Mammalia > Rodentia > Dipodidae > Orientallactaga > Orientallactaga sibirica. Next base: position 1,906,135 of record JAEOAD010002806.1, read on the forward strand.
TGAAAAAACAAAAACAAAAACATAAACAAAAACAAAAACAAAAACAAAAAGAAAGAAAGAAAGAAAAATAAAAAATAGAAAGAAAAAAGAAATACAACAGAAAGAAAACCACTTCAAATCCTTCCATTCCAAAATAAGGGGTGATTAGCAGTAATAAAATGAGAGCTGGGTGCTGGCTTTAGTAGCACAAATACTAAAATTGGAAGGTTAGCAAGGCCCCTGCGCAAAGAGGGTACACAAGTTCATGAAGTGTTCCATAAAAAAAGAAAAAGAAGAAGAAAAGAAAAACAACAACAACCAAAAACAAACAAACAAACAAAAGCTAGGAAGATGACTCAGGGATTAAAGGCTCTTGCTTTACAAAGCTTGCAGGCCCAGGTTCAATTCCCAAGCTATTCTCATAAACCAGGCACAAAAAGAGGCACACGCATCTTGCAACAGCAAGAGGCCTGGTGTGTGTGTGTATGTGTGTGTATGCATATGCGCACACACAAATAAATAAATACATATAATTTAAAAAATATTCTGGCTCAATGCTGTCAAGTGGAACTTCCTGAGGTGATGGAAATGTTTTCCATGCCATCAACCACAGTAAGCACTGGCTAAATATGCCTGTGGAGCTTGAAATGTGTCCATTGAAATGGAGGAACTGGCTTAATTTTTAAAATTAACTTTAACCTAAATCTACATAGTCACGCTCAGCTCGTACCTGCTGGAAAGAACAACATGGTTCTGGGCTTGTTCCTGTGCATACATATAGAGGAAGGACATAAAGACAGGCAGGAATGCAGGTCATTTTGGCAATGGCTTTCCCAAACCTGATAGGTGTGGTTATTAATTAACCTACTTATAGAAAATATCCCAAGGAAGCCGGGTGTGCTGGCGCATGCCTTTAATCCCAGCACTCGGGAGGCAAAGGTAGGAGAATCGCCATGAGTTCGAGGCCACCCTGAGACTACATAGTAAATTCCAGGTCAGTCTGGGCTATAGTGAAATCCTACCTCTAGAAACCAAATATATATATTCCAAGGAAGGCTGAGGCAGGAGGATGGACTTTGAGAGGCCAGCCTGTGCTTCAGAGCATAACCTTAACACAAGAAAAAAAAAGTCACAAATTTTCTCAGAATCTAGCTCTGAGAATGTTTATTATCATGGACAACTGGAATGTTGTAGGAAAAATATTTCCCAACATGGGAATAAGTACATGGTTACAATAGCAGAATGATTTCATTAAAATATGTATAGAAATAACTTAGAAAGAGCTCGAATGGCTTATACCTGTAATTCCAGCAATTGGGAGACTGAGGCAGAAGGATTTCCTGGAGTTTGATGGCAAACTAGACTACATAGTAAGTTCCAGACCACCCAGAGCTACAAAGTGAAATCTTGCCTCAAAACAAAACAGGGGGGCTGGAGAGATTGCTTAGTGGTTAAGGCACTTGCCTATGAAGCCTAAGGACCCAGATTCAATTCCCTAGAACCCATGAAAGCCAGATGCACAAGGTGGCACATGTGTCTGAGTTTATTTGCAATGGCTATAGGCCCTGCTGTGCCTATTCTTTCTCTCTGTATATATATCTGCCTCCCTCTCTCAAATGAATAACTAAAATACTTAAAAACAAAACAAAATGGGGGACTGGAGAGATGGCTTAGTGGTTAAGGCACTTGCCTGCGAAGTCAAAGGACCCAGGTTCAATTCCCCAGTACCCACGTAAGCCAGTTCCACAAGGGGGCACATGAGTCTGGAGTTCGTTTGCAGTGGCTAGAAGCCCTGACCTGCCCATTCTCTCTCTATCTCCTCTCTATCTCTCTCTACTTGCAAATAAATAAATGAAATGAAAAAATTTTAAAAATGGGGTGGAGAGATGATTCAGGAGTTAAAGGTGCTTGCTTGCAAAGCCTGCCAGCCTGTGCTTAATTTCCTAGAAAACACAGAAAGCCAGATGCAGGGTGCATGCATCTGGAGTTCGTTTGCAGCACCAAGAGACCCTGGCATACCATACACACACACATGCAAATAAATAGAAAAAATTAAAAAACAAAGATAGTACTGAAGAGATGGCTTACTGGTTAAGATGCTTGCCTGCAAAGCCAAAGGACACAGGTTTGATTCCCCAGGACCCACATAAGCCAGATGTACAAGTTGGTGCATATGTCTGGAGTTCATTTGCAGTGGTTAGAGGCCCTGGCATACCCATTCTCTCTCTCTCTCCCTGCCTCTTTCTCTCTCAAATAAATAACTAAAATATAAAAGAAGCAAAAATTTTAAAAAGAAACAAAACCAGCCTAGAAGTATATATTTCAAACTGCTCAGTCCATAACCGGTACTCAGTATATCTTTTGTTAACTGTGTGAGCAAATGTAGGGAAGAGTTAGCACTGAAAGGTGAAATTATGAGCGATTTTTTTCTATTTTCTTTTGCATCTTTATTTTTGTATTTTCTCTCTATGTTGAACACATATGCCTTTGTAATAAGTAAAAACATGTATTAAAGAAAGAATAATATCATAATATCTCCAGGCTGGCAGGAACTTTGGAGACAAAGGCACATACATGGCCAGTTGGTGGCAGAAACCCAGATTTCCCCGACTGCACACAAACATCTTCTAGAGCCAAAGAGCGAATATTGCTGGATTGTCGCCTGTTCTGGATTACCCACAGCTAGGAGGAACTCAGTGTGACCATTCAGGAGACGATGCAGGGAAGGGGGGGAGGGATGGGTACTAATGATTCCCAATATGATACAAAACATCACGAAAATTCTCAGTAACAAAGGAGGAGCACCAGGCACCACCATCTTCGCTCTAGCTGGGCCTCTCTCACCGGCAGTCCCCAGGTTGGGACGCCAGCACGGACAGCCTCCAGCACTGCCTGTGCAGCCAGCATGTGGGGGAGAAGTCTCTGTCCCTTGCAGGAGGAAGCCCACTGGTTGCCCCCACATTCCTTAAAGCCTGTCCATTTTCAACATCCTTAACTGAATCATTAAGTGCCTACCTCAGATGTCCTTTCTTTTTATTCAGCCTTTGGCACTGGCGTTCACTCTCGCCCTAGGAAGAGGCTGGACTTTATCATGTAAAATGATTGTTGTCACTTCACAGCTCTCAGTTCTGTGACTCAGCTCATTTTCTCTTACATTTTTTTAAATTTTAAAATAGTTATTTATTTGCAAGCAGAGAGATAGAGAGAAAAGATAGAGAGAGAGAGAGAGAATGGTAGCATCAGGACCTCCAGCCACTGCAAACAAACTCCAGATGTATGCACCACTGTGAATCTGGCTTTATGTGGATACTGGTGAATCAAACCCAGGTCATTAGGCTTTGTGGGCAAGCACCTTATCTGCTGAGACATCTCTCCAGCCCGTTCATACATTTTTTGAATACCAGCAAGGTGCTGAGTACAGGTAGATACAAAAATGCACAAAAAGGAATTTATTCAAGTTAAGACAATTTATGCCCATAAAAAAGATTTGTACAAACAGAGCATGGTGACACATGCCTGTAATCACTGCAAGCAGAGCTGAGGCAGGAGGATCAAGAGTGCAAGATCAGCCTGGGCTACATAGTGAGACCTATCTCAAAAATCAGTAGGTAGGTAGGTAGATAGACAGACACACAGAGAGAGGCATGTATAAGAATGTCCACAGCAAGTGCTGGCGAGATGGCTCAGTGGTTAAGGTGTTTTCCTTCAAATCCTGGGTTCGATTCCCCAGTACCCACGTAAAGCCAGATACACAAAGTGGAGCATGCATCTGGAGTTCATTTGCAGTAGCTAGAGGCCCTAGTGCACCTATTCTATCTCTCTGTTTCTTTTCTGTCTTTCTCTGCTTGCAAATAAATGAATAAAATATTTTTAAAAATTAAAAAACCTGTTTAAAAATGTCCATAGCAGCGTTTATTCACAACAGCCCCTAACAATGCACTTGTCCATCAACAAGGGAAGTGACAAGCAAGTGGAAGTACATGTATCTAACGGAACACGGCTCAGCACCAAGAGTCGTTTTGATACACACAGCCCCATAGGTGAACCTGAACACATTATGCTCTAGGAAAATGGCCAAGAAAAATGGAGAAAGAATGCAAAAACATTTCAATTCCATTTACTTGAAGTTTTAGGACAGACAAAACTAATCTCTGGTTTTAAAAAAAATTCGATAGCTAAGCATGGTAGCACATACCTGTAATCCCAGCACTTAGAAGGGAGGAGCAGCACCTGAGGCAAGAGGATTTTTTTTTTTTTCTGAGTTCAAGACCAACCTAGACTATTTAATGAGACTCTGTGTTTAGAAAAAATCAGAATAGGGATTGTCTCTGGATGGGTGGGTGGAGGGGCTAGATGACAACAAACACATGGTGGGAGACCGAAATGTATTCTGTGTCAGAAGAGACACTCAAATAATTATGTGCCAAGTGTTAAAATTGTGCAGGACTGGGGGTGTAGCTTAGTGATAGAAGCCTGGATTTCATTTCCAAAGTAAAAAAAAAAAAGAATAAAGAAATAAAGTATACTACATTTACTCACATCAAAATATATTGTATTGATTTATTTATTGGAGAGAAAGAGGCAGATAGAGAATGGGTACACCAGAGCCTCTAGCTACTGCAAACAAACACCAGACCCATGTGCCCCCGTATGCAGATGGCTTACATGAGTACTGAGGAGTTGAACCTGGGTCCTTAGGCTTCACAGGCAAGAGCCATAACCACTAAGCAATCTCTCCAGCTCATTTACTCATTTTAATATATGTGAGTTCAGGAGGGAGAGATGGGTCAGTGGTTAAAGTTCTGGGTTCTACAGCCTAGATGTCCCTCAACTGATTAGTGGATTAGTGGCACATTTACACAATGGAGTTCTACTCAGCAGAAAAGAAAAATGAAGTTATGAAAATTTCTGGAAAATGGATGGATCTGGAAAGGATTATACTTAGTGAAGTAACTCAGGCCCAGAAAGCCAAATGTCACATATCCTCTCTCATATGTGGAGCCTACCTACAAATGATTGGACTTCTATGTGAGTAGGAATAAAAGTCAGTAGCAGAAGCCAGTAAGCTAGAAAGGAGATATAAAGGGAATAGAAAGGGAGGGAGGGAGGAACTTAATAGGATGGTCCACATGGAGGAGGCTTTCAGCTCAGTTCCAGCAGGTATATATGTAAGTAGAAGAACATATTAATGGGGGTGAAAAGGACTAAGTGAGGTCAGGGGAAGAGATTGAGTAAAGGAAAGATGGAGGGAGGGCTAATCAAAATCTAAGAGGATATAAATAAGTCATATGGAAACCTACTTTTCTGGACAATGGAATACTCAGAAGCCATAGATTATTACTAGAAAATTTTCAGTGCCAGGGATGGGATACCTTCCAGTGAGCTGTTGGCCAGGGAGGTCACAGACACTCCCAAAACATTATAGGTCATTGATGAGACTCTTTGTTTCCCACCAGGAATAGATGGTAAGACCCTATTGCTGAAGACTCCACATACTTGGGCTGCAAGGTCACTGAGAAATCCTGCTGGAGCTGAGCTGAAAGCCTCCTCCATGAGGACCAGCTGACAGAAAGCTGGAAAAAGCTATGCTGCATGCAGTTCAATGGGAGAGATAAAACATCAGTGAAGGTACTCAACAGTGAACACTGCAAGCTTTAAATTTGGCCAGCCAGGCCAAATGAGCCAATGGGTTTAATAGTGGCATGTTTGTTATGGGGGAAACCAATGGCTCTCTAATTGGACTGGAGGCCTGCTCCCTGGGAGGGAATATATCCCTGATACTGAAAACCTACAACAGGGGTAGTCATGAACCCTAGGGGTGTAATGTCTGCTGGTGTCTGGCTAAATATCTATACTATGCTCACCAAACTGCCCAGTAAGCACTTGTCTTAATGTCCACACCCATATATTAATGTTACTCTCACTTTAAAAAATTTTTTTATTTTATTTATTTTTGGAGAGAGACACAGAGAGAGAGAGAGACAGAGAGGGAGAGGGAGACAGAGATGGGCACGCCAGCAGTCTCTCAGGTGCTGTGAACGAAATCCAGATGTGTGTGCCCCCTTGTGGACAAGTGCAGCATTGCGCCCTTGCATCACTTTGCATCTGGCTAAACGTGGGACCTGGAGATTGGAACTGCTGGAGATTGGAACCAGAATTCTTAGGCTTAGGAGGCAGGCACCTTAACCGCTAAGCCATTTCTCCAGCCCTACTCTCACTTTTGGTCAGAGAAGCTTCTCTTTTCAGATTGTGATGACCTTGGGATGACTTAGAAGGCGCCATGGTGCTGAGAAGAAGTGACAGAGGAGTGCTTAGCATTGAAACATCTGTAACACATCTTCCAAGGCTCAGGGTCCATTGCGGAAGAGGGGGCGGAAAGAATGTAAGAGCCAAAGGAAGAGTAGGACTCCTTACAATGTGCTTCTCGAGACACAAAATGGCCTGGATATCCATGACCTCACAGTGCCTGACACTACCTACACAAGACCATCATAATAGGAGGAAAACATCATGACATCAAACTGAAAAGAGAGACTGATTGAGAGAGGGAGGGGATATGATGGAGAGTGACGTTTCAAAGGGGAAAGTGGGGGGAGGGAGGGAAGTACCATGGGACATGTCTACAATTAAAGAAGTTGTCAATAAAAAAATAACTAAAAAAAAAAAGTTTTTCAACTATTGACAAAAAAAAAAAAAAAAGTTCTGGGTTCAATTCCTCAGTACCCAAGTTAAGCCAGATTCATAAAGAGATGTATGCAGTGGCAGGAGGCCCTGGAACACCCATTCTCACTCTCTTTCTCTCTCTGTCTCATTCTCTCTGCTTCTCTCTCTCTTTCTCAATTAAGTAAAAACATTTAAATAAAAATAATGTATGAGAGTCTTATGTAGAGAAAAGGGGGAGTATTGTGGGTAAATAGCAATGATGCAGGGGGTTGAGAAGGAAACGGAGCTACAAAGGGAACAGGAAGGGCAGAATGTCGATCACTGTTGCCACCAGAGGTTGAGTGCACTCCTCTCTGCTCTTTGCACATGTTTGGAATTTTCCACAATAAAGTGATTGAAACATGTTCTCAGTCCGCATGACAGCCAGGGACGAGCAGATAATGTGAGGAGCTTTGAGTCAAGGCGCTGTCTATACAACCGTGTGTCTAGTGCAGAGGAGTTACACACACCGTGACTGGCTTCCACACAGGACAGTTTGGAAGAGGAAGCGGAAAAGCAAGGACTTTATGTGGGGAAATCTGACCTTACATCAGGCAGGCGATCAAGGTCAGCACGTGAGCCGTTGTGACTCATGGTGCTGACGTTCACCTTTCCCGTGATGCGATGCAAATGGTTCTTTACCTCTGGGGTCTTCCTCCTCAAATCAAAACCCATCACCTCAGTCTAACCGGGAGAACAACAGCACACACATTCGGTCCATGTGGTTCCAGGCACAGCTGTGAGTGTGGAGCTGAGATTGCAGTGCAGAGCTATGATCCCAGCACTAGGTAACCTGAGGAAGGAGGATCTTGAGTGCAAGGCCAGGTTAGGGCTATATAATGAGACACTGACATGTTGAACACATTGAAGCCCGTTTTATTTTTATTTTTGGTATGCTAAACTAAAAAATTCTTTTAATGGCAAAAGTAACCAAAACAATGGAATAGTATTCATTCTTTTTAAAACAGGAAGGGATGAGGGGCTGGTTCAGTACTTGCTACAACTAGACTGATGGACCAGGTTTGATTCCCCAATGCCCACATAAAGCCACATGAACAAGGTGGCACATGCATCTGGTGTTTGTTTGCAGTGGCAGAAGGCCTTAGCATGCCTCTTTCTCCTCCTCTCCTTGCAAATAAATTAAAAAAAAATTTTAAAGAAAAATATTTTTAGGGCTTAGCGGTTAAGGTGCTTGCCTGTGAAGCCTAAGGACCCAGGTTTGATTCCCCAGTGCCCAAGTAAGCCAGATGTGCATGGTGACTCATGCATCGGGATTTCATTTACAGTGGTTGGTCGCCCAGGTGTACCTATTCTCTCTCTCTCTCTCTGTCTCTCTCTGCTTCTTTCTCTCTCTCAAATAAATAAATAAATAAATATTTAAAAAATGTTTTTTAAAAAGAAGGAAATTGTGATGCATACTATAGCATAAATAAGCCTTGATGACATTATGGTAAGTGAAATAAGATGATTGCAATATTTTAAATTTAAAAATAAAAATAGGGCTGGGGAGATGGCCCCACAGTTAAAGGAGCTTGCCTGCAAAGCCTGCTGGCCCAGGTTTAATTCCTCAGTACCCATGTAAAGCCAGATGCACAAAGTGGTGCATCTGGCAAGAGGCTCTGGTGTACCTATAATTTCTCTCTCTCCCTCTCTCTAGTGCATAAATAAATAAATAAAGACATTAGAAAAAAAAACCTAAAATCAGAGCTGAGCATGGTGGCGCATGCCTTTAATCCCAGCATTTGGGAGGCAGAGGTAGGAGGATCACCATGAGTTCGAGGCCACCCTGAGACCACATAGTGAATTCCAGGTCAGCCTGGGCTAAAGCAAGACCCTACCTCAAAGAAAAAGAATAAAAGAAGAAAAAAATTATTTAAGGTAAATTATATATATTTCATAATTTAGCCGGGTGTGGTAGCATACATCTGTAGTCCCAGAATTTAGAGGCTGAGGCAGGAGGGTCATAAGTTCAAGATGAGCCTGAACTTCAATAACAAGGCCCTGCCTGGAAAAAAAAAAGGCCCAGGGAGATGGCTCAGTGGGTAAGACTGTTTGCTGTGCAAGCATGGGGACCTGAGGTCAAGCCCTAGAACCTACATGAAGAGCTGGTGTGGCTGCACTTGCCTTTAGCCTCAGTGCTGAGTAGGAGCAGAGTGCTTAGCCACTATAGCCAAAAGCTCCAGGTTCAGTGAGAGATCCTGTCTCTAGAAAATAAGGTGGAAGAGTAGTAGAGGAGAACACCCGACACCCTCCTCTGGCCTCCATGCACGTGTACATGGGGTGCACATCTACACATGCATAAGCCATAGGCACAAGTACACATAAAAAATGATGACAATGGGGCTGGAGAGATGGCTTAGTGGTTAAGTGCTTGCTTGTGAAGCCTAAGGCCCCCAGTTCGAGGCTCAGTTCTCCAGGACCCATGTAAGCCAGATGTACAAGGTAGCACATGCATCTGGAGTTCGTTTGCAGTGGCTGGAGGCCCTGGTGCATCTAATCTCTTTCTCTATGCCTCTTTCTCTGTCTGTTACTCTCAAATAAATAAATAAAAATAAACAAAAATTTTAAAAAATGATGATGAGAATAATAATAATTATTATTTAGGTCCTCTCCTCAAGAAATGTAATGGCTGGGTTCAGCAGTTAAAGCCCTTGCCTGTGAAGCTTAAGGACTCAGGTTCAATTCCCCAGGACCCACGTAAGCCAGATGCACAAAGTGGCACATGCACTGGAGTTTGTTTGCACTGGCTGGAGGCCCTGGTGCGTCCATTCTTTCTATCTCTTTTCTCTGTATCTCTCTCTCTCTGTCTCTCTGCTTGCAAATAAATTAAAAAAAAAAAAAGCCGGGCGTGGTGGCACACGCCTTTAATCCCAGCACTCAGGAGGCAGAGGTAGGAGGATCGCCATGAGTTCAAAGCCACCCTGAGAGTACATAGTTAATTCCAGGTCAGCCTGAACCAGAGTGAGACCCTACCTTGAAAAAAAAAAAAAAAAAAAAAAAGCAATGTAATGGCTGAGGCATGAGGACATAAACTTGGAGTGTGTTTTCTGAGTTCAAACTCTAGTCCCACCTCTACTTGGCTGCGGCCCTTTGGGTGACCATCGCCCTCTTGGAGGATGAGTTTTCTCTCTCTGTTGAGTAGGGATAATACTGGGGTTCCTACATGAGTGTGCTAAGAGGATTTGCTGAGAGGTTCCAGACAGAATGATCAGGATCGTCCTTGGACAGTCATAGATGTTGCTCTTCTGATAAGATGTTTGAAATCCAGACAGACACCACAGTGGTTGAGGCTGGTTCCCAGGAGCAGGCATTTGGTATTCAAATTTGGTTCCTACACCATTCATTTATAAAACCTTAGACAAGTCACCTGGGCTGAGCTTCAGCTTACTTAGCTATAAAATGGGAAGGTTGGAGAAACTGTGTGCAGGAAGCCCCAGCTCAGTCCAGGCTCACGGTGAGCCCCTGGCTAGTTGGAGCTGAAAGGCGAGAGAAGCTGTATGGGAGTTCGGACAAACACAACTTCCTGGGCTTCCAGAAGAGGCCGCAGAAAGGGGCCTGTACAGAGAGTGGCTTTGGGGCTGAGCTGCTGATGGGCCTGCTGCATGGTCTTGCCAAGGGCCTATGTGACCTTCCTCCCCCACCTGGTGCTGTCCTCCCAGGTCCCCAGTGCTGGAACAGACACTTCTCAGTCTGCTGTTCTCCCTGCTCTCTCTTCTGTCTGCCCTCTGATTAGGCCCTTATCTCACTGGCTTTGTCTTGCTTGGCTGCCTGTCACAACCAATTCCACTCCAGGGCATTCATCCTGCCTTGGGCTCAATGTCCCTGAATGTGAGGTTCTGGGGTCTGGGGCCTGTTCTTGATCATCCTGGACTCCCACAATTCTGAGCAGCATTTCTTTCTCTTTTTTTAATATTTTAGTTTTTTTTTTTTTTAATTTGAGAAAGAGAAATACCAGAAATAGACAGGGAGAGAGAGAGAAAGAGAGAGAGAGAGCCAGAGAGAGAGAGAGAGAGAGAGAGAGAATGGGCATGCCAGGGCCTCCAGCCACAGCAAATGAACTCCAGATGTGTGCGCCCCCTTGTGCATCTGGCTTACATGGGTCCTGGAGAATTGAGCCTTGAACTGGGGTCCTTAGGCTTCACAGGCAAGTGTTTAACCACTAAGCCATCTCTCCAGCCCTTGAGCAGCATTTCTGGAACACAACAGCTCTCAGTAAGTGGTGGTGAAGAAAGTAAAATAAATGAGAAAGTAGTAACTGGTCCCTGATGGAGTTGGATTGCAGGGCACTGAGAAACTCCCATGCACTTCCCCTTTCTATTTCTTCCTCAGGACTCTCTTTTGCCACAAATTCTATGATTAAATCTACATTTCTTTGGCTTAAGCCAAATGGAGAGTTTGTACCTGATTAAAAATTTTTTTTCCAGCCCTAAATATATATATATATTTTTAAAAAGTAAAGACTGGGGATGGAGAGATGGCTTAGTGGTTAAGGTGCTTGCCTGTGAAGCCTAAGGACCTAGGTTTGATTCCTCAGTACCCAAATAAACCAGATGCACAAGGTGGTGCATGCGTCTGGAGTTTGTTTGCAGTGGCTAGAGTCCCTGAAGCGCCCATCTTCTCTCTATCTGCCTCTCTCTCTCTAATAAATAAATAAAATATATTTTTTTAAAAAGTAAAGACTGGGGGCTGGAGAAATGGCTCAGCAGTTAAGGTGCTTGCCTGCAAAGCCTAATGACCTGTCTTTGATCTCCCAGTGCCCAACCCATGTAAAGCCAGATGCAATGGCACATGCATCTGGAGTTTGTTTGCAGCAGCTGGGAGCCCTGGCACACCCATTCTCTCTCTCTCTCTCTGTCTCTCTATCTCTTTCTGCTGGTAAATAAATAAAAATATTTTTTTAAAAAAGAGTTCATAGAAAATTAAAACAAACAAACAACAAAAAAAAGTAAAGATTGAAGATATAGCTTGGTTAGTAGAGTACTTGCCTTAGCATGCATGAATCCCTGGGTTTGATCCTGCACCACATAAAACTGAGCATGGTGGTGCACGCCTGTAATCCCAGCACATGGGAGCAGAGGCAGGATATCAGAAGTTAAAGGTTATCAGCTATACAGAGTTGGAGGCCAGCCTGAGTTACATGAGACCTTATCTCAAAAACGAAAAATAGGGGGCTGGAGGGATGGCTTAGCAGTTAAGGCATTTGCCTGCAAAGCCAAAGGACCCAGGTTTGATTCCCCAGGACCCATGTTAGCCAAATGCACAAAGGGGCGCAGACGTCTGGAGTTCATTTGCAGTGGCTGGAAGCCCTGGCACGCCCATTCTCTCTCCCACTTTCTGTTTGACAAATAAATAATAAAATAAAAAAAGAAAAAGAAAATAAAAAAAGAAAAATAGGGCTGGAGAGATGGCTGAGCAGTTAAGGAACTTGCCTGTGAAGCCTAAGGACCCAGGTTTGATTCCCCAGGCCTCACGTAAGTCAGATGCACATGATGGTGTGTGCATCTAGAGCTCGTTTGCAGTGGCTGGAATCCCTGGTGTGCCCATTCTTTATATATATCAGCCTCTTTCTCCCTCCCTCTTTCTCTCAAATAAATAAATAAAAATAAAATATTTATAAAAAACACAAAAATTTAAAAAAGAAAAAGTAAAATATTTACCTAGAGTGCAAAAGGCCCTGGGTTCAATCCCAGGACTATCAGGTGGACAATGTCATTTTCTTTTTTTAATATATTTTAAAAAATATTTATTTGTTTATTTGAGTAAAAGAGGTGCAGGTAGAGAGAGACACACACACACACAGAGAATGGGCACGCTAGGGCCTCTAGCCACTGCAAATAAATTCCAGAGGCATGTGCCACTTTGTGCATCTGGCTTTATGTGGATACTGGGGAATTGAACCAGGGTCCTTTGGCTTTGCCTGCAAGTGCCTTAACCACTAAGCAACCTCTCCAGCCCCTTCCTTTCATTTTTCCTTATGTATTTATTTACATGTGTGTGTGTGTGTGTGTGTGCATGCCACATGCATGCACCAGGGTCTCTTGTGCAAATGGAATGTCAGTTTGTGCCACTTTTTGTATCAGGCTTTATGTGGGTGGCTGCAAAAATGAACCTGGACCAGCAGGCTTTGCATGCAAGCACTCTTGACTACGTATCCATCTTTTCAGCCCCATCTTGTACATTTTATAGTTTGAGAAAGGCCAGCTCTAGCTCGAGCCTGACTGCCCATTTCAATTTAGTATATCTGTTTTTTCCTTGGAGTTTTTTTTTTTTTTTTTTTTTTTTTTTTTTTTTTTTTTTCGAGGTAGGGTTTCACTTTGGTCCAGGCTGACCTGGAATTAGCTATGTAGTCTCAGGGTGGCCTCGAACTCACAGCAATCCTCCTACCTCTGCCTCCCAAGTGCTGGGATTAAAGGTGTGCGCCACCGCGCCCGGCTTTCCTTGGAGGTTTTTGTTTGTTTGTTTGTTTGTTTTGAGGTAGGCTGACCTGGCACTCACTCTGTGGGCCAGGTTGGCCTCCAACTCACAGTGATCCTCCTACCTTTGTCTCCCAAGTAAGTGCTGGGATTAAAGGTGTGCGTCTCCATGCCCAGTGAATTTTTTGTTTTGTTTTGTTTTTTTGCAGTAGGGTGTCACTCTGTCTCAGGCTGACCAGGAATTCACTATGTAGTCTCAGGGTGGCCTTGAACTCATGGCGATCCTCCTACTTCTGCCTCCTGAGTGCTGGGATTAAAGGCATGAGCCACCACGGCCAGCTTGCCCAGTGAATTAAAAAAAAATTTTTTTTTTTCTCTCTCTCTCTCTCTCTGTGTGTCTATCTTTGCTTGATTTTTCTTCTTTTGTTTGTTTGGTTGGGTTTTTGTTGTTGTTGTTTGATTTTTGGTTTTGGGGTTTTAAAAAATATTTTATTTATGTATTTATGAGAGAGAGAGAAAGAGAATAGGGCCACCAGGGCTTCTAGCCGCTGCAAACTCACTCCAGATGCATGCTCCACCTTGTACCTCTGGCTTTATGTGGGTACTGAGGAATTGAACCTGGGCCTTTTGACTTTGCAGGCAAATGCCTTAATGGTTAAACCATCTCATCAGCCCGATTTTTGCTTTTCTTATAATTTTTTAAAAAATTTATTTGTGCCGGGCGTGGTGGCACACGCCTTTAATCCCATCATTCGGGAGGCAGAGGTAGGAGGATCGCCATAAGTTCAAGGCCACCCTGAGACTACATAGTTAATTCCAGGTCAGCCTGGACCAGAGTGAGACCCTACCTTGAAAAAACCAAAAAAAAAAAAAAAATTATTTGCAAGCAGAGAGAGATAGAAGAGTGACAGAATGGGCATGCCAGGGCCTCTAGCCATTACAAACAAACTCCAGATGCATATGCCACTTTGTGCATCTGGCTTTATGTAGGTACTGGGGAATTGAACTCAGGTCGTTAGGCTTTGCAGGCAAGCACCTTAACTACTGAGCCATCTCTCCAGCCCTCTTTCCCCCTACCCCCCTCCCACCCTGAGGTATGGTCTTACTCTAGCCCAGGCTAACCTGGATTCACTCAGGCTGGCCTCAAACTCACAGAGATCCTCCTACCTCTGCCTCCTGAGTGCTGGGATTAAAGGTGTGCCCCACCACGCCTGGTTCCAGCCCTGGTTTTTGTTTTAAAGAGGCAGGGTCTTACTCTAGTCAAGAATGACTTAGAGCTCACTCAGTAGCCCAGTCTGGTCTTGAACTCATGGTGATTCTCCTACCTCAGCCTCTCAAATTCTAGGATTAAAGGCATGCACCATTGCACCTGGCTTGCTTGCTTTTATTTTATTGTTTAAAAATTATTTGTTTATTTATTTAAGAGACAGAAGAGGAGACACACACACACACACACACACACGGAATGGGCACACCAGGGCCTCCAGCCACTGTAAGCAAACTCTAGAAGCATGCGTACCACCTTGTGCATCTGGTTTACGTGGGTCCTGGGTAACTGAACCTAAGTCCTCTGGATTTGCAGGCAAGCGCCTTAACTGCTAAGCCATCTTTCTAGCCCTTGCTTGGTTTTTTTTTTTTTTTTTTTTTTTTTTCGGTTTTTCGAGGTAGGGTCTCACTCTGGCCCAGGATGACCTGGAATTAACTATGCAATCTCAGGGTGCCTTGAACTCACGGCAATCCTCCTACCGCTGCCTCCAGAGTGCTGGGATTAAAGGCATGTGCCACCACGCCCGGCTCATTGCTTGGTTTTTTTGAGGCAAGGTTTCATGTAGCTTAACCTGTCATTAAAGTTGCATGTAGCCAAGGATGACTAAGTTCCTGATCCTCCTATCTCCACCTCCACCTCCACCTCCCAAGTGCTGAGACTACAGGCACCACCATGCCTGGCTCCTAGGAGCCTTTTGCATTGAGAAAGTAATTCAACAAACATGGAGATCATCCTCATCTTCTCACTTGAAATGAAAAAAAAATTAATAACGGACAGGCTGGAGATGTAGCTCAGTGATGGAACATTTGCTTGACATGCACGAGCCCCAGGTTCAATCTCCAGAACTACAAGTTTAAACAAAAAGAATTAATA
This sequence comes from Orientallactaga sibirica, assembly GCA_036365145.1. NCBI lineage: Eukaryota > Metazoa > Chordata > Mammalia > Rodentia > Dipodidae > Orientallactaga > Orientallactaga sibirica. The sequence continues at coordinate 1,921,369 of JAEOAD010002806.1, forward strand.
ACAGAGAAGCAAATAAAAAGCTCAACCCAGTGGAAGAAATGTTGAAAATGAGGATGGAATTAGATAGTGTGATGGTTTATCTTTATTGTCAGTGTGACTGACTTTAGAATCACGTAGGAGACACGCCCAGAGGCAGGTCAATGAGGGCATTTCCAGAGAGGTTTAATGGAGGAAGGAAGACCTGCCCTAAAAATGGGCTTCATGCCCAGACAGAATAAAGAGGGGAAAGGAACTGGAAGCCCTGATAAATACCAGCATTCGCCTCTCTGCTTTCAGACTGTCCACACATATGACCTCATGTTCTTGCCTCGGTGCTTTCCCTGCCATTTTAGACTATAAGTCCCCAAAACCGTGAGCCACAACAAGTCCTTCTTCCTTTCAGTTTCTTTTGCAGATTTTTGTTGTTGTTGTTGTTTGTTTTTCCAGGTAGGGTCTCATTCTAGCTCAGGCTGACCTGGAATTCACTATGTAGTCTCAGGGTGGCCTCCTACCTCTGCCTCCCAAGTGCTGGGATTAAAGGTGTGCGCCACCATGCCTGGCAGATTTTTTTTTTTTTATCACGGCAACAAAAAAAGTTGAAAAACATAAGGCTGTGGAGATGGCTTAGTGGTTAAAGGTGCTTGCCTCTAAAGCTGCCAGCCTGGTTTGGTTTCTCAGTACCCATGTGCATCTGAAGTTCATTTGTAGTGGCAAGAGGCCCTGGCATATCCATTCTCTCTCTCTCTCCTTGGAAATGAAGGAAGGAAGGAAGAAGGAAGGAAGGGAAAGGTAACAGATCTGACAGCCTGCACTTGTAGGTGTGGTCTAGGAAAATGTAAAGCTGTTTCCCTCTTCTCCATTTCATTTGCCCAAATCTTTCTTTTCTAAACCCACCCTGCACTTGATGTCAGCATTGCTGATAGGCTTATAATCTTTCCTTTCTAGCCATTTCACTTTTATTTCTTTGTTTATTTATTGAGACAGAGTCTCATGTATTCTAGGCTATCCTTGAATTTACTCTGTAGCCAAAGATGATTTTAAACTTTTGATGTTCCTACTTTCTTTCTTATTTATTTTTTTCGAGGTAGGGTCTCACTGTCATCCAGGCTGACCTGGAATTCACTATGTAGTCTCAGGGTGGCCTCGAACTCACTGCAATCCTCCTACCTCCACCTCCCAAGTGCTGGGATTAAAGGTGTGCGCCACTACGCTCTGCTGATGTTCCTACTTTCACCTCCCCAGTGCATGCGCCACAACACCCAGTCTTATGCAGTACTTGGGATCAAACCCAGAGCTCTGTGCATACTAGGTAAGCAGCTACCAACTTAGTTATATCCCTACCCCTCATTTTGCTGCTTGTGTGCTCAGTTTCAGTTCATTTGCTCAACTGTATTCCTCTGTTCTTCCCGTAGGAAGAACACCTATTAGGCCCTGAACTCTCAATATGAGAGGACGAATGAATGAATGCCTTCATCAGTGAACCATACTCTACAGAACAAAAGTATAATAAGTTGGGGGCTGGAGAGATTGCTCAGTGGCTAAAGGCTCTTGCTTGCAAAGCCTGTTGGCCCAGGTTTGATTCTCCAGGACCCACATAAAGCCAGATGCACAAGGTGGTGCAGGCATCTGGAGTTTGTTTGCAATGGCTAGAGGCCCTGGTGCTCCTATTCTCTCTCTATCTGCCTCTTTCTCTCTCAAAATAAAATAAACAAATAAAAATATTTTTTTAGGAATTATACAGGAATTATAAAGCACATAGGAGCTGGAGAGATGGCTTAGCAGTTAAGGCATGTGCCTGCAAAGCCAAAGGACCTAGGTTTGATTCCCCAGGACCCACATAAGCCAGATGCACAAGGGGGCACATGCATCTGGAGTTCGTTTGCAGTGGCCGAAGGCCCTGGCACACCCATTCTCTTTCCCTCTCTCTCTCAAATAAATGAATAAAAACAAAATATATTTTTTTTAAAAAATGCTTAGACTGTACTTGGTAAGCACTAAGAATATCTGCAGAGAAGAACTTACTGGGGTGTGCGATCCATATGCCTGCTCACACGTGATCAGAAAAGCTGTGAATGTCACTGTGAGTGGTGACCAGCTGGAAGCCCATCTTTCCCCCACGTGCATAAGAGCTGGAGGAGAAAGGTCTTTGTCCCCAGGAGGAGGCCATCTGGGCTGTGGGCCATCACAGTCACTAACCACTTTCATGGGAACTAGAAAGCTCGGCTGCTGCTGCTGCACTCCCCAGGCGCTCTGTGATCGATTCTCTTGCTGGGGATTTCCCTGACCTCCTGCTCTTTGAAGCCTTGAGCTGAGTGCCCTCTCCACTTCCTCTAGCTGCTAATTGAAAGTCAGTGGGTTGGCTCTTGCAGGCAGATGGTGATACCAGGTCAGACTGGCATTGAACATGTTTTATAGACTTAAGGAGTTCTGAAGGCTGGAGTGCCCATGTGTCTAACTTGGAACTCTTGGGCGGCGATTGGAAGACACACTTCTTTTTTTTTTTTTTTTAAATAAATATATATTTTTTATTTATATTATTCTGATTTTACATTCATAGTATTGGTTCCATTGTCCTCCTCCCCGTCCTCCCACTTTCAAAGGGGCCCTCATCAATGGGGAATGTGGATCGTGCATTGTGAGTTTGCTCAAGAGTTCTGGTGGATAGACCCCAGTCTCTGTGCATAATGCCCCAACTTGTGACTCTAACAATCTTTCCGCCCCCTCTTCCGCGAGTTTCCCTGAGCCACATTGGGGTCATTTTAGTTCTGCTTCCTTGATGAGGTTTTGGGAGCCTCTGTGTCTCTGGATATCTGGCTTAGTTGGAGTTGGATGTTCTCTGTGTTTATCTCCTTCAGCCTTTTTCTGGTGTTGTGATCGCTTTGAGCGCTGTATTCTTGCCCTTCCCCTGCATTGTTCTATGGTTTCAGCTGGTGAGCTATGGTTAGCTGATCCTCCCTTCAGGTTCGTTGTCCACCTGAAAAGAGATAAGCAAATTCTCCAATGGAGAGAGAAGTTAGTACTAGATAGAAGGGATAACCATATATGTTTTAGAGGGAATTTTATATGCATTGGCTCTCTTCTAGCCCACATTTGGTGGCCTCTAGATGTTGGAGACTGAGCTCATTTTTTGTACATGGCTTTGACTTATTTCCCAGTTCCAGCAATGAGTTCCATTCCATTGAATGGATTTATTAGCCAAATCAAGAGCAGTTGGTTACCCACCATGGCTGTTTGCCACTACTGCACTTGTATGAGCATTACATCAGATTGTTTCCTGCTGGGTATCTTAGACTGCAAGTTGTTTGGACCAATGTCAGACATTTTCCCCCAGTTGCTCGTGTAGCACCCTCTGGTACTAGACTAGCTAACTGGGAAGACACACTTCTTATTGTTGGGGGAGCTCCCACCTGCCCGTCTGTTTCCAAAATACTTGCAGAGAAGAGTAGGAATCCAGGCATGGCCAGACATCTGAGCTGAGTTGTGACTTGGGGATGAAGTTCCTCACTTTGGGACTGCTAGTGGTAACTTACATGGACTCTGTGTTTCTGAGATGTTCTTGGAAGTGTAGAGGAGTTTGCCCCAGCCTTTCTAGCCAGACTGCCTTTGATCTGGAGGGGTTGGGAAAGGTTTGTATCTTCTGGTCCAGGGCCCAACTCAGCAGAAGAAAGAACTCGATGTTGAGGAGCAAGCAGGCTCAAGGTGTTACTTCCCAGCCTGAGACGTCATGCAGGAGAGCCACTGATATGGCCCTAGACCTGAAGGAAGGACAGAGGCAAGTTGAGACTGTCACCGTTGGGGGCTGACTCTGAGGTCATAAGGAAAGTATAAAGGGTGGTGCTAGGGTTCCTAACATCTGCCAGTAGATGTTATCAACTCAAACACTTGTCACCTCCAGCACTAACACACAGAGGCAACTAGATCGTGGGGGAAATTGGCAACCATGTGACCGCCACTCCTATTTACTTTTCTATGCCCTATGAAGAAGGGATGACACCAGATGCGTGCGCCCCTTTGTGGGCAAGTGCGGCATTGCACCCTTGCCTCACTTTGCATCTGGCTAAACGTGGGACCTGGAGATTGGAACCGCTGGAGATTGGAACCAGCGTTCTTAGGCTTAACAGGCAGGTGCCTTAGCCGCTAAGCCATCTCTCCAGCCCTGTTTCACTCTAGCCCAGGCTGACCTGGAACTCACTATATAGTCTCAGGGTGGCCTTGAACTCACAGCAATCCTCCTATCTCTGTCTCCCAAGTGCTGGGATTAAAGGTGTATGCCACCACACCCAGTTTACTGGCCTTTAAAAAAAAATTTTTTTTTTAATATATATAGAGAGAATTGGCAGGCCAGGGCCTCACCCACTGAAATCAAACTCCAGACCCTTGCACCACTTAGTAGGCATGTGTGACCTTGTTCTTGCCTCACTTTTGTGTGTCTGGCTTATGTGGGATCTGGAGAGTCGAACATGGGTCCTTCGGTTTTGCAGGCAAGTGCCTTGACCACTAAGCCATCTCTCCAGCCCCCAGACTGGCCTGTTTATTTGTTGTTTTTTCTATGGCCTTTTTTTGTTGTTGTTGTTTTTCGAGGTAGGGTCTCACTCTAGCTCAGGCTGACCTGGAATTCACTATGTAGTCTCAGGGTGGCCTTGAAATCATGATGATTCTCCTACCTCTGCCTCCCAAGTGCTGGGATTAAAGGCATGCACCACCATGCCCGTCTATGGCCTTTTTTAAAAAATGAGGGTGAGAGAGAGAGAATTGGCGTGTCTGGGCCTCCAGCCACTGTAATTGAACTCCAGACATGTGTTCCACCTTGTACATATGTGTGACCTTCTGCATGCATCACCTTGTGTGTCTGCCTTATGTGGGATCTGGAAGGTCAAACATGTGTCCTTAGGCTTTGCAGGCAAGCACTTTAACCATTAAGCCATCTCTCCAGCCTGTACATTGTACTTTTGAAAAAAATTTTTATTTATTCATTTGCAATCAGAGAGAGTTAGAAGAGAGACTGACAGAGAGAATGGGTATGCCAGGGCCTCCAGCCTCTGCAAACAAACTACAAACATATGTGCCACTTTGTGCATCTGGCTTTTATGTAGGTACTGGGGAATTGAACTGAGGTCATTAGGCTTTGTAGGCAAGCACCTTAACTGCTGAGCCATCTCTCCAGCCCCCACACTGTACTTTTCTAGTTATTTTTCCCAGTCTAGGGACTAATTAGGACAAGCTTTGCATTTTGTTATCAGGTACCTTCAGTCTTCTTCAACAGAGAATTGTTCTTCAGGCTTTGTATTTCATGGCCTTGGGAATTTTGTAAGTCTCAATGCATCCTTCTGTCCATGATTTATTCCTCTGAATGCCAACTCAAAGAAAAAGAAAGCAGTCCTGTTCCGTTCCTTGCCTTTGAAGCCTCGGGACAGGTGGGTTTAACAACAACCTATTTTGGTCCTGCCTGGGCATTTTGGCTTCTCCATCTACACTAGTCTCAAATGATCCTGGGATTTGCACTTGAGTACACAGTAGATGCTTCATAAATACTTGCTGATTTGCCAGGAGAGAAAAGAGATTTGGCTACTGTATTCATTCCAGGATTCTGATGTCAATAGGGAGATAAAAGGTTCCTCTTCCGGAGGTGAACACAAGTGTGCCCTACTCCAAGGGCCTGAAATCAGGGTCTTGTAGATCCCTTTGAGACAGGGTCTCATGGGGCCCAAGCTATTGCTCTTCCATTGAGCTATATCTGCAGCTTATTTCCGTTACATAGTATACATAGGCTCTGTCTCTCAGATTCTCTATCACATGAGTTAGGCTATTATATTCTAAATTATAAGCTGTTAGACCCAAGAACAGAAGAAAGAAAATCACAGCGTTGTAAGGACTGTACAAACTTTTTTATGTATGTGTAAGTATACATGGTATGTTCATGTTTCTTATGTATGGGGGAGCACTCATGTGTGCATGTAGAGGCCAGAGGTTGACATTGGGTGTCTTCTTCAATGATTTCCCACATTATTTATTTAGACAGAGTCTCTCACTTGAACCTAGAGCTCATGAGTTGGGCTAGTCTAGCTAGCCAATTTGCCCCAGGTATTTCTTGTCTCTGCATCTCAAGAGCTAGGATTACACGCAGACCACCATACCAGCCCAGTCTTCACATGGGTGCTGGGGATCTGAATTCAAATCCTCATGCTTGCGTACGCAGGTGCTTTACCCAGAGTCATCTTCCCAGCCCCCAAACTTCGTTTGTTTGTTTTTGAGGTAGGGTCTCCTTCTAGCCCAGGCTGACCTCAAACTCACAGTGATCCTCCTACCTTTGCCTCCTAAGTGCTAGGATTAAAGGTGTGCACCACCATACCTGGTTCAAATAAGAATTTTTTTTTTTTTTTTTGGTTTTTTGAGGTAGGGTTTCACTCTAGTCCAGGCTGACATGGATTCACTATGTAGTCTCAGGGTGGCCTTGAACTCATGGTGATCCTCCTACCTCTGCCTCCCAAGTGCTGAGATTAAAAGTATGCACCACCATGCCTGGCAGAAAAAATTTTTAAAAAGAAGTTCAATGTCAAAAATCAAAATGTAAATAAATTCTAGCCAGGCATTAAGCACTAAGGAGGTTGAGACAGGAAGATCAGAAGCTCAAGGCCATCCTCATCTACATAATGAGTTCATGACAAACCTCAGTTACATGAGACCATGTCTCAAGCAAACAAACAAACAACAAATAAACAAACTCCAAAGTAATATTTATTTATTTATTTTTATTTTTTTGAGGCAAGCCCAACAAACTGGACTTTTACTTTATTTATTTCAGAGAGAGAGGGAAATAGGCACAGAGGCACAGAGAGAGAGAGAGAGAATGGGCATACCAGGGCCTCCAGCCTCTGCAAACGAACTCCAGATGCATGCGCCACCTTGTGCATCTGGCTCACATGGGTACTGGGGAATCGAACCTGGGTCCTTAGGATTTGTAGGCAAACACCTTAACAACTAAGCCATCTCTCCAGCCCAGCGTTTTATTTGTTAATGTGAAAGTGAAAGAGGGAGAGAGAGAGAGAAAGAGAGAGATTGAGGATTGACGTGCCAGGGCCTCCAGCCACTGCAATCAGTGCGTCCCCTTGTGCACATGTGCAACCTTGAGTGCTTGTGTCTGTGTTTCTGGCTTCTGTGGAACCTGGAGAGAGTCGAACATGAGACCTTAGGTGTTGCAGGCAAGTGGCTTAACCACTAAGCCATCTCTCCAGCCCCAAAGTAATATTTTAAAATATATATTTTAATTTATTTTAGAGAGAGAGAGACAGAAAGAGTGGGAGAGAGAGAATGGGTGCACCAGGGCCACTTGCCACTGCACACGAACTCCAGATGCATGTGCCACTTTGTACATCTGGCTTTACATGGGTGCTGGGGAATTGAACCCGGACAGACAGGTGTTGTAAGCAAGTACCTTTAATCACTGAGCCATCTCTCCTGCCTTATAATACAGTTTTGATATATGCTTTAATATGGATGAACCCCCAAAACTCTATGTCAAGTATAAGGCAATCAATAAAAGCCACACAAGGCATGAATTCATTTGTATGCAGTGTTCAGAAGAGATCAATCTATATAGAGAGACAGTAAGTGGATATGTGGTTGTATAAGGCAGAGAGAAATGGTGGAATGAAAGGTGGCTGCTAAAAAGTGTCTTTTCATGTTTTTTTTATTATTTTTTTTAATTTTCCGAGGTAGGGTCTCACTCTAGCCCAGGCTGACCTGGAATTCACTCTGTAGTCTCAGGGTGGCCTCAAACTCATGGCGATCCTCCCTACCTGTGTCTCCTGGGTGCTGGGATTAAAGGCGTGCGCCACCACACCCGGCATCTTCTTGTGGTTTTTATTTATTTAGTTTTGTTCTTTTGGGGCAGGAGCTCAGGGCTAGGGAGATGGCTGAGTGGAGGAAGCATTTACTGTGCAAGTGTGAGAACCTGAGTTCAAATTCCTGGAACCCATGGGATGATAGACGAGGTAGCATGGGCATCTGTAATCTTAGTGCTTGTTTGGCAAGAACAGAGGTGAAGTCAAGAGACTCTGAGTGCTCACAGGTCGGCAAGCCCGAAGAATACAGTGAGAATGACAAGAGACCCTGTCTCAAGCACGGTGCAAGGTGAGGACCAACACCCAAGGATATCTTCTGACCTCCACCTGGGTGCTGTGGCTCACACACCTGTACTCACACACAAACACAAGATTAGAAAACACAGCTGGGCGTGGTGGCGCACACCTTTAATCCCAGCACTTGGGAGGCAGAGGTAGGAGGATCACGGTGAGTTCGAGGCCACCCTGAGACTACATAGTGAATTCCAGGTCAGCCTGGGCTAGAGTGAGAACCTACCTCGAAAAACCAAAAACCAAAAACAAACAAACAAACAAAAAACCAGAAAAAAAAGAGAGGGGGTGGTGTATGTAGTTTAGGCTGTCTTCAAGCTTGTTATTTAGCTGACGTTGGCCTTGAACTCCTTATCTTCCTCCCTTCATCTCCCGAGTACTGGGATTACAGGCACGCATCAGCATGCCTGGCATAAGGATTTCTTTTTAGTGTGAAGAAAATTGTTCTAGAAGCTGGGCGTGGTGGCGCACGCCTTTAATCCCAGCACTCGGAAGGCAGAGGTAGGAGGATCGCCATGAGTTCGAGGCCAGCCTGAGATGACATAGTGAATTCCAGGTCAGCCTGGGCTAGAGTGAGACCCTACCTTGAAAAAAAAAAAAAGAAAATGTTCTAAAATTGATTATGATGGTGGCAACCAAGGAAAATCAAGATACCCATCATTATAGAGCATAAATAAAGGAAGAGGTGCAATGAAGGTGTTTCTTGCATTTATTTGCTTACTGTTGGAGATTGAACTAAGCATGCACACTTCCACTGAGCTTTGTTCCCCAGCCCTGTTGCTAAAAGCAACCCCTACACCAGCCTTGCTAGGTTGTCTTCTTTTAATGACATGCTATTGAAGGTAAATTGTAGTCCCATTTCGAAGATGAAGAAAGCAGTCATTTGGTGACTATCAAATCGGTGTGAGTGGTCAGGTATGGTAGTGTGTGCTTGTAATCTAAGCACCCAGGAAGAGACTAGAGAATTTCTAGGGCTCACTGATGGACAGCAGCTCTGGCTTGAGGGAGATACCTCTTTTTAAAAAATATTTTATTTTTATTTATTTATTTAAGAGAGAGAGAGAGAGAGAGAAGGGTGCGCCAGAGACTCCAGCTGCTGCAAATGAATTCCAGATGCATGTGCCACCTTGTGCATCTGGCTTGTGTAGGTCCTGAGGAATTGAACCTGGGTCCGTTGGCTTTGCAGGCAAGCACCTTAACCACTAAGCTATCCCTCCAGCCATCTTAAGGAAAGAAATATATGCATAAGCAATAACAAAAGGATGCCTGATGTTCTCTTCTGGCCTCTTTGCAGCCCGTGTGCACATTCACACACACACATGCAAACACACATCATACATATCACACACATACTCTACATGCACACACACATGCCCACATATGCGAACGCACACACATGTGCATGCACTCACACATACACATAAAAACAACTATGAGATTCCACCTTACTCCAGTCAGTCAAGATAGCAATCATTTAAAAAAAAATCAAATGGGGCTGGAGAGATGGCTTGGTGGTGAAGGTGCATGTTTTAGAGGCCTAAGGACCCAACTTCAATTCTCCAGGTTGCGCATAAGCCAGATGTGGATGGTAGTACACACATCTGGAGTTCGTTTGCAGTGGCTAGAGGCCCTGGTGCACCCATTCTCACTCTCTCTCTCTTTCCCACCCCTCTCTCTGTCTCTAATAAATAAATAAAAATAAATCTTAAAAAAAAATCAAATGAAGCCAGGCGTAGTGGTGCATTCCTTTAATGCCAGCACTCAGGAGGCAGAGGTAGGAGGATCACCATGAGTTCAAGGCTACCCTGAGATTACATAGTGAATTCCAGGTCAGCCTGGACTAGAGTGATACCCTACCTCAAAAAAACAAAAATAAAAATAAATAAATCAGGGCTGGAGAGATGGCTTAGCGGTTAAGGTGCCTGCCTGCGAAACCTAAGAGCACTTGTTCAAATCTCCAGGTCCCACATTTAGCCAGATGCAAAAGTGACACAAGCATACAATGTCACACATGTGCACAACAGGGCTCACGCATCTGGAATTCATTCACAGCAGCTGAGCGGCCCTGGCACGCCCATTCTCTGTCTCTTCCTCTCTCTGTTTATTTATTTATTTATTTGAGAGAGACAGACACAGAGAGAAGGAGGCAGATATATAGAGAATGGGCACTCCAGGATCTCCAGCCACTGCAAACGAACTCCAGATGCATGTGTCACCTTGTGCATCTGGCTTGCGTGGTTCCTGGGGAATCCAGCCTCAAAACAGCATCCTTAGGCTTCATAGGCAAGCACTTAGCCGCTAAGCCATCTCCAGGCCCCTTCCTCTCTCTCTGTCTCTCTCTGTGTCTGTCTCTTTCTCTGTCTTTCTCAAATTTAAAAAAAAAATCAAATGACAATAAATGTTGGTGAATATGTGAGGAAAGAGGAACCCTCATTCACTGCTAGTGGGAGTGCAAACTTGCACAACCAGTGTGGAAATCAATATGGAGACTTCTGAAAAAGATGAAAATAGAGCTACCAGTTGACCTAGCTATCCTCTACTGCACATTTACCCTAAAAGCTCCACTCTTCACTGCAGAGATATTTGCTCAACCATGTTTATAGCTGCTCAATTCAGAATAGCTAAGAACTGGAATCAAATCTTATGCCCATCATCTGATGAATGGAAAATGAAGATGTGGTACACATACACAATGGAATTCTACTCACCAGTAAGGAAAAATGATATAATGAAACTTGTAGGCAAATGGACAGACTTGGAACAGTTCCTGCAAAGTGAACTCACACAAGCACAGAAAGACAAACGCTGCATGCTCTCTCTCATCTGTGGTTCCTAACCTGGAACAGCTTGAGTTGCAGGCATACCTTTCAGGCAACTAGAGAGACAGATAATAGGGATGGAAGGGTTTGGGAGGAGATAATAGGGATGGGGGTCCACACAAAACTAAATCCAAAATGAATTGGATACCATTGAAACCTTCCTCCTGGATAGCAGACTAAAAGATAGAACCTTCGATAGGAGTATGGCATATGCCTCAGGAGTTTGTTTGCAGAGGCAGGAGGCCCTGGTGGGCACATACTCACTCTTGTTTTCTGTCTGCCTTTCTCTCTGTCTCTCTCTGTCTCTCCATCTCTCAAATAAATAAAACTAAAAAAGTTTTACATTTATTTTATTTTACATGCGTATATATAATCATGCGTGATGTGTGTGTGGCATATGTGTGTATTCATGTGTATGTGCTCATGCAGGCTTCCTCGATGCAGAGGCCCCCATAGGCTCACCTGCAGAGTCCAGAAGAAAGTGTCAGGTGTCCCCTCCATCATTCACTCACTCGCTTTTTCCTTGCAGTAGAGTCTCTTACTGATTCCAGACCTTGCTATTTGCAAGTCCCAGCACTTCTTGGGTCTCTACTCCCAGCAGGACTGGGGTTAGAGACATGTGTGGTCATGCCCAGAGGTTTACATAAGTTGAGTTTCAGTGCAGTAAGACAAGAAACCAATTGGAAAGGAAGAAGTGAAGCAATGGCAGATATCGAAATACTGGCGAATCCATAATAAAATTAGCAAGTGGAATTGGCAATTTCATAGAAAACAAAGGTTACCATATTAAAAATCCTTGTATTTGGGCTTGGGATGCAGCCTAGTTGGTAAAGCACTTGCCATGCAAATATGAACATCTGAGTTCATCCCCAGAACCCACGTAAACACTGGGCATGGGCCTGTGATCCCAGCACTCAAGAGGCAGATAGGCCTACAAATAAATATTGATTTTTTTAAAAAAAAATTATTTATTTTTTTATTTTTAATATTTTATTTATTTATTTGAGAGAGAGAAAGAGGCAGAGAGAGAGAGGGAGAGAATGGGAGCGTCAGGGCCTCCAGCCACTGCAAATGAACTCCAGATGCATGCGCCACCTTGTGCATGTGGCTAACGTGGGGTCCTAGGGAATTGAACTGGGATTCTTTGGTTTTGCAGGCAAACGTCTTTGCTGCTAAGCCATCTCTCTAGCCTTTTGTTTGTTTGTTTGTTTTGTTTTGTTTTTTCAAGGTATGGTCTCACTCTAGCCCAGGCTGACCTGGAATTCACTATGTAGTCTCAGGGTGGCCTCAGACACTCTCAGCAATCCTCCTACCTCTGCCTCCCAAGTGCTGGGATTAAAGGTGTGTGCCACTATGCCCAGCTTGAATTTTTTTTTTAAATAGTTTGGGTTATTTTATTTATTTGAGAGAGAGAGACACACAGATAGAAAGAGAGGAGAATAAGCACACCAGGGTCTTCAACCATTGCAAATGAGCTCCAGACATATGCACCACCTTGTGCATCTGGTTTATGTGGGTCCTGGGGAATCAAACCTGGTTCCTTTGGCTTTGCAGGCAAGCACCTTAATCACTAAGCCATCTCCCCAGCCCTAAATTTTTTTTTTTTGAGGCAAGCCCAACAGACTGCCTTTTTTCTTTTATGCAAGGGAGAGCAAGAGAGAGGAGAGAGAATTGGCATACCAGGGCCTCTAGCTACTGCAATCAAACTCCAGACACGTATACCCTCTTGTGTACATGTGCGACCTTGCACGTTTGTGTCACCGTGCATCTGGCTTATGTAGGACCTGGAGAGTTGAACATGAGTCCTTAGACGTCACAGGCAAGTGCCTTAACCACTAAGCCATCTCTCCAGCCCCAGCTTGAATTTTTAAAAAATATTAAAAAAAACACATTTTATTTATTTATTTATTTATTTATTTGAGAGAGGGAGAAAGAGAGAAAGAAAATGGGCATGCCAGGGCCTCTGTCCACTGCAAACGAATTCCAGATAAATGCACCAGTTTGTACATCTGGCTTACATGGGTTCTGGAGAGTTAAATCGGGATCCTTTGGCTTTGCAGGCAAACGCCTTAACTGCTAAGCCATCTCTCCAGCCCTTAAAATATATTTATTTATTTATTTATTTATTTATTTATTTATTTATTTATTTATTTATTTGAGAGATAAAGAGAATGGGCACACCAGGGCCTCCAGCCGCTACAAATGAACTCCAGATGCATATGCCACTTTGTTCTTCTGAATGATGTGGGTTTTGGGAATCAAACCATGGTCCTTTAGCTTTGCAGCCAAGTGCCTTAACCACTAAGCCATTTCTCCAGCCCCCAGCTTGAATTTTTTTTTTTTTTTGAAGTAGGGTCTCACTCTAGCTCAGGCTGACCTGGAATTCACTATGTAGTCTCAGGGTAGTCTCAAACTCACAGCAATCCTCCTACCTCTGCCTCACAAGTGCTGGGATTAAAGGAGTGCACTATCATGCCATGTCCCCCAGATTGAATTTTTTGTTTTTTTTTGTTTTGTTTTGTTTTTTTGTTTTTCAAGGTAGGGTCTCACTCTAGCTCAAGCTGATCTGGAATTCACTCTGAACTCTCAGGGTAGTCTCAAACTCATGGCAATCCTCCTACCTCTACCTCTGCCTCCCTAGTCCAGCTTGAATTTTTAAAAAATATTTAAAAAATTTATTTACAAGGCCCTAGTGTCTCTAGCCACTGCAAATAGCGCATGTAACACTTTGTTCCTCTGGCTTTATGTGTGCACTGGGGAATTAAACTCAGGTTGTTAGGCTTTGCAGGCAAGTGCTTTAACCACTGAGAAATCGCTCTAGCCTGGAATTTATTTTATTTTATTTTTGGTTTTCTTTTTCAAGGCAGGTTCTCATTCTAGCCCAAGCTGACTTGAAATTAACTATATAATCTCTGGGTGGCCTCAAACTTATGTCAAGCCTCCTACCTTGGCCTCCCAACTGATTTTTTGTTTTGTTTTGTTTTTCAAGGTAGGGTCCCACTCTAGCCCAGGCTGACCTGGAATTCACTATGTAGTCTCAGAGTGGCCTCGAACTCACGGCGATCCTCCTACCTCTGCCTCCCAAGTGCTGGGATTAAAGGTGTGTGCCACCATGCCCAGCCTGGCTGAATTTTTTTAATATTAAATGTTTTTCCCTTTTATAAAATTGAGAGTGAGAGAGAGAAAGAGGCAGACACAGAGAGAGAGAATGGGCATGCCAGGGCCTCCAGCCACTGCAAATGAACTCCAGACATATGCACCACCTTGTGCATCTGCATCTGGCTTACATGGGTCCTGGGGAGTTGAACCGAGGTCCTTTGGCTTTGCAAGCAAATGCCTTAACTGCTAATCCATCTCTCTAGCCCTAATACTAAAGTTTTTACTAATGCTACTGAAACAGGATATAGCATACTACTGTGTGCCATTTACTTTGAAATGCATTTTTTAAAAGATGTGTTGGTAGCCAGATATAGTGGCACATGCCTTTATTCCCAGTACTCAGGAGGCAGATTTAGGAGGCTTGCTGTGAGTTCCAGACTAGCCTGGACTACAGTGAGGTCCAGGTCAGTCTGGGCTAGAGTGAGACCCTACCTTAAAAAAACAAACAAAAACAAAAACAAAACAAAACAAAACAAAACAAAAGGATGGACTGGTAGGTAGAGAATAGATTAAATGATAAAGCAAATATGGTAAAGATGTAGAAGTTAGCATAGTGGCTCATGCTGGTAATCGCACTTGGCAGGCTGAGGCAGTGGAATTGCCTCAAATTCTAGGCCAGCCTGGGCTACAAGGTGAGAACTTGCCTCAAAAAAAAAAAAAAAAAAGGAATATGGTGCTACATTGGCAGATATCCACTGTGCAACTATTTCAACTATTTCTCTTTTGAAAATGAACTGGGGCTTGAGAGATGGTTTGACAGTTAAGGTGTTTGCTGACAAAGCCAAAGGACCCAGGTTCAATTCCCCAAGACTCACATAAGCCAGATGCACCAGGTGTCACATATGTCTGGTGATCGTTTGCAGCAGCTGGAGGCCCTAGCACACCCATTCTTTCTCTCTGTTTCTCTCTCAATATAAACAAAAATATTCTAAATAAAGAAAATAATCTATAGAGGGGAGAATTGAATATTAGACGTGTCTAAATATGTTTACAGCAACAATATTTGTAATGGCCTCCAGATGGAAACAATTTAAAGTCTATCAACAGTAGAAGTAATAAACAGATAGGTGTATAATCGTATAATGGGAGAGCGTACAGCCATAAGAATGAAAGATATATGACCATATGTAACAGCATGGATCCATTTATGTAAGTTACAAAAACAGGCAAAACTAGTCTATGCTGTTCCAAGTCAGGATAGCGACAGCCCTCGGGCACAGTCGCAGCTGCAAGAGAGGGTTTCTAAGGGGGTCCCTGAGGTGCCTGCTGATGTTCTGTTGCTTGATATATGTGCTGGTGACATATGCAAAATTTCACTGCGTGGTGCAAGTCCTCTCTATTATTTGTTGTATATGTCAATAAAAACTTTAAAAAATTAATGTTATCCCTCACTGCTCTTCAAACAGGTTCCTCAGCCCCACCTCCGGGGAACCCTTTGCCAGCCATGTTTCTCGCATCTCTCAACTTCCAGCTCCCAGGCTCTGACATGTCTGTCTTCTTCACCTGCCAGGGAAAAAACTCAGTGCAGAGGAATTTAGTCCTCAACCTCTACCCTGGTCTACAATGTAGGATGAATCTAACTAGAAAAGTCTCATTAGTGACCTAAGCTAAGGAGCCAAGCAGCCCAAGACACATTCTTCTGCTTCCTTACAACCACAAAACCGCTGCGGGCATTTTCTTAAGAGCAAATGCGTCTCCCCTGAACCTTCTCCTTACACTCTTAGAGGAGCTCTTCCGGAAATCCTCCTCTCTTTAAAGTGGGGCAGCCGCTTAGTCCTGATGGCTCGCTTGTCTAGGACATTGTTCGAGCTTCAACTCAGTGCTAAAGGTCCCTCTGTCTGGTGACTCTACCTTCAGATTCTAGCAAAACTGGGGTGGGAGAGAGAAGAGGAGGAAGGGAGAGACAGAGGTCTGCGTACAGAAAAGAATACAGAATTCTAGGGCTGAAAATGTAGCTCAGCTGACAGAGTGCTTGCTTGCATAACATGCACAAAGCCCTGGGAATGCTGGTACTTCCCTGTCATCCCAGCGCTGGAGAGGTGGAGGCAGGGGGATCAGAAGTTCAGGGTTAGGGAGATGGCTCCTTGGATAAAGTGCTCATCTCTCGAGTTGGAGTACCAGAGTTCAACCTCCAAACCCTACATTAAAAAGCAGAAAAAAAGCCTGGTGTGGTGGCGTACGCCTTTAGTCCCATTACTGGGGGGGCAGAGGTAGGAGGATTGCTGTGAGATAGAGGCTTCCCTGAGACTACACAGTGAATTCCAGGTCAGCCTGGGCTAGAGTGAAACCCTACCTCAGAACCAAAAATAAAGTCCTGGTGGGCTTCTGTAACCCCAGGACACTGTTGCTGACAGAAAGATGGGATGAAGAGACAGGAGAATTTCCCAGAAGCTCATCGTGAGTACATCAAAGAACCAGACAGCAGAGTGAAAAATCCAGAGCAAGAAACCATGAAGACTGACCCAAAAGTTGTCCTCTGACCTCCACATGTGTGCCATGGCATGCATGAGTCTATGCACAAACATATACGTATGTTGTCCAGCAACTCATCTGGTTGTTTTATAATCAGGTTGGGACCTTCAACCAAAATGTTAAGATCAGAGTCCGTAACCAGACAGGCCATCTCTATGATCTGGTCCTTCTCAGTTATCCAAGCCTGTCATCTCCAGGGCCACCCAGCCCATCTGCTGAGCCATGCTCTCTCCAACTGCCATGGCTCCACCATCTTTACAGACATCGTTTCGCTTCTGAAATGCCCACGACTCTCACCCACACCCCATGACTCCCACTCACACCCTGCAACAGCCTGGAGCCCTGGAAGCTGCCTAGCATCACCCAGCACTAGCTGCCACAGCCTCGGCCTCGCCTCCAAAGCACAGATCCACCAAAAAAAAAAAATTTTTTTTTTTTTTGAGGAAGGATCTCACTCTAGTCCAGGTTGACTTGGAACTCACTCTGTATTCCTAGGCTTGCCTCCAACTCACATTGATTCTCCTACCTCTGCTCACCAGTGCTGGGATTAAAGGCCTAAGCCACCATGCCCAGCCATTGTTTTTCTCCACGACCGCCCCCCCCCCCCCGAGGTAGGGTCTTCCTCTGGCCCAGGCTGACCTGGAATTCACTATGCAGTCTCCAAGTGACCTCAACTCACAGCAATCCCCCTACCTGTGCTGGGATCAAAGGCGTGAGCCACCACGCCTGGCTATTTTTTAAAAGTGTTTTTTATTTATTTTTTTATTTGGAAGCAACAGAAAGAGAAAGAGCAAGAGCGAGAGCGAGAGCGAGAGAGAGAGAGAGAGAGAGAGAATGGGCATACAAGGGCCCCTAGCCACTGCAAACGAACTCCAGATGGATGCGCCCCCTTGTGCATCTGCCTTGAACCAGGGTCCTTAAGCTTCACAAGCAAGCACTTAACAGCTAAGCCATCTCTCCAGACCCTGGCTATTTTTTTAAATGTCTTGCTACGTAGCCCAGGTTGTTCTCAAACTTGCAATGGCCTTCCTGCTTCAGAGGTCCAAGTGCTGGGATTATAGGTGTGTCCTACCATGCCCGATTAAGTATTTCTTATGTTATATGGTGGCTTAAATTTCAGTCCTCTTGTTACTTGCCCTATCAGAAGCATCTGAGTCCATCATTCTTCCCATCTTTCTGAAGCTCCTCTGGGTGTCGGTGTGCTTCCCTGACCCTTCGTATTCTTCTGCTGCTTCATGCTGGCTGCTCGAGGACGTGGTCCTTAAACCTCTTAAAACTACCGTCACTGCCTTGATTTTGTCCCTTTCAATCTCCTCCCAACAGGTAGCCAGGGAACAAGGTTAAGATGGGAATCTGTTCAAATTCCCCCACTCCCGTTTCCATTTAGAATAAATGATGCCTTTGTCCTCATGCGGGGCCCATGGGTTCTGAGTCCCTCTTCTCTCTTGTATCTCATCCCCACATCTCTTGCCCTCCCTTGTTCTATTCCAGCCATAGTGGCCTCCTTGTCATTTCTTGAACACCGCTGGCATCCATGCTTTTGCAGTCACCCTTTCTCTTGTGGCAAATGCCATTTCCCCTACAGTGCCTACTGTTAGAATCTGTTATCACCTTCTAGTAAGGCCTGCTTTGGCCACCCTGCCTAAAATTCTACCTTTTCTTGAACAGTTCCTATCTCCTTTCTCTGCCTTCTCTCTTAAGCACTTATTGGCATCCAATGTGTTTGTATTCTTTAGTGTGATGCACAACCAGGGCAAGGACTTTTGTCCACTTATAAGTCTCCTATAACAGTGCCTGGTACCGTAGGTGCTCAATATTTGTGGCATGTATGCGGGATAATTTCAGAATGATTTGGGAGGTGCTAATAGACAAAAGGAAGTAAGGGAGGGCTCAAAGATAGCAGGGAGGGGGTGGAATTTTCTTCAGGCTTTAGAGAATCGTTGGAAAGGTGAGAAGAAAGACAAACCTATTTTCACAGTGATTATAAGCATGGGATGTGGGAGTCCACCACTTTTGTCCAAGTCCTCACTGAGCCACTTGCCAGCTATGGAAAAGCCAACTAACTTTTCTGGGCCTCAGTTTCCGCATCTTAGAAATAATCATAACACCTAGCTCATAGGTTCGTTTGTTTAAGAGCTATTGAAAACAACATACAGGGGTATGGGGAGATGGCTCAGCAGTTAAAGGGACTTGCTTGTAAAGCAGGACAGCTTAGGTTCGATTCCCTGGTACCCATGTAAAGGTAGGATGCCCAGAGCAGTACATGTACCTGGAGTTCATTTGCAGTGGCTAGAGGCCCTGGCATAGTCACACTCATTCTCTTTCTGTCTTCCTCTTTCTTTCAAATAAACAAAAATAGCTCTTAAAGTTTTTTTTCTATACTTATCTTTATTTTTTTATTTGAGAGAGAGAGAGAGAGAGAGAGAGAGAGAGGGAGAGAGAGAGAATGGGCATGTCAGGGCCTCTAGCTGGCACAAACAAAGTCCAGATGCATGTGTCACCTTGTGCAACTGGCTTATGTGGGTCCTGGGGAATTGAACATGGGTCCTTTGTTTTATCGGCAAGTGCCTTAACCACTAAGCCATCTCTCCAACCCTCAAAATATTTTTTTAAGAAAAGAAACATGAGGCCGGGCGTGATGGCGCACGCACTTGGGAGGCAGAGGTAGGAAGATCGTGAGTTCAAGGCTACCCTGAGACTACATACTGAATTCCAGGTAAGCCTGGCTATAATGAAACCCTACCTTGAAAAACAAACAAAAGAAAGAATGAAAGAAAGAAAGAAAGAAAGAAAGAAAGAAAGAAAGAAAGAGGTGATGGATATTACTGTGTAGAGCCTGCAAGCTAAGAACTCATGTGCAAGCCATCAGGGAGCCTCTTATGCAGGAGACAGAGAAGGAGCTGGCTGAGACCTACAAGTCCAGCATCTAATATGCATAACCCTCTCTCAGAACAATTCACTCTCTGGACTCAGCCAGCTCCACTGAGCCCTGCTACAGAAAAAAGGGAGTTAGAATCAGGCCAGCATGGCGTGAGGCCCCTGCTGGGGACCAAGGAGCTCACAGCTGCCTGTTGCTGATGCAATCGGAGCAAAGAGAAATGATTCATGTCGATCCTGCCATCCACCTCAGGGCTTGGGCCAACTGCAGGTTTGGGGTTGATTGAATGATTATTTTTTCCCTTTCTTGGGTTGAAAGAATAACTTTGTGTCTCCAAAAAACTCTTTCTTTGTGCAGAGAAATTCTGCATGAGGTTTTGCCGTGTCCGTCTGTGACAAACCACTTCTGCTTCTAGGTCTGAGGAGAGAATGAAATCTAGGCTCCCTGTTTTTTCATTTTTATTTTTATTTTTCTTCCCTCCCATCCAGTAAAGACTCAGAGCTGAAAGGTGCCTTTCAGAAGGGTTGGAGACAAGGGGAGTCGACTTGGTAGGTAAGAGGAGGCAGTCCAGGAGGCTGTCAGAGAAGTGGCCTCTTGTTTGTCAGCATAGGCTGGTGGTGAGGCGGCCTGCGGAGCTCTCCTCCAGAGCACCCAAGACTAAACAGAACAAATAGAACCTCTATTTGTTCATCTCTCCCTGGATTTAGATGGCGCTTTATGGCAGGGTTCTTGGGAGCTGCGAAACCCAGGCAGAATGTTTATTCCTGGGATGGCAGAACCGGACAAATGCCTCTCTGTCCTTCCATTTCCAGGCCAGGAGGGCAGGAGACACATCCAATAAGCAGCAGGCAGGGAAGAGTGATTTTTTTTTTTCTTCAGGTGCCCACTGTATCCCCAGTGCTGAGGCACATAAATAAATTTTTCAAAAGTACAAACTTGGGCACCAGCTCTCAAGACACACCAAATCCAATTGGCAGGAGGAGGCTTAATGAGCAAAACAAAGTCAAGAGAACCTTCAACAACAGCCTTGTGAGGTACTAAGAATTCATTTTACAAGGAGGGGAGGAAGGAGATGAATAGGGGCTGTGGTGAGAGCTCGGGCTCGCGAAGGCTTGATGAGAAGGTTTGCAAGGCCGAGAGCAACATGGCGGCAGAAAGTGTGTCTGTTGTCTCCACTGGAGCCCGGCACTTACTTAGCATAATTCCTGCAGTACAGTGGGTATTCAGTAAATATTTGAGAAATGAATGAAGAAGGAGGTGGCTTATATTAGAAGGATAAATAGGTGAAGAAGGGGGAGGAGGGCATTCCAACGTGAGGAAAGGCCCAGAGAAATGAGCTGGATGTCTCGGTGAGACTGGTTTAACCACAGTGGAGGGTGTGTAGTGAGCAGCTGTGGGAAATGAGGTTAGATACAGAGCCAGATGGGGGAAGTCTGGAAAGCCATGCAGGGAAATTTAGTGGCAATAAACATTCCTGTATTAAACAACTTTTTCTCCTTCTCCTCTTCCTACTTCCCCGTTTTCTGCTTTTCTTTGGTTTTGTGCATTGAACCAAAGGCCTCATAGGAGCTACATCACAGTCCCTTTGTTAAGCTTTTGTGAAGAACAGGCTATCTGTTAGATATACAGGTAAGCTAGAGACAGAAACTTGAATATAAAAAAACCTCCACCATCTATTGGGGAATGGCAGAATAATTATTGTCATAACTCTGATAATGACATGAAAAAAAAATCAGTTAGGTTGCCAAAACTGAGGCCATGTAAAACTTGATCAAGTGAACCGAGGGGTGTATTGAAAGGCATGCCAGATAGCCAGTGTTGGGCAGAGGGGCTCCAGGGGCTTGTCCTGGTAAATTGATACTGCCTTCCCTTCTCTTCCTTCCGGTGTCTCATGAATGATCTCTTACCTCTGCTCTTTCCTGTTTGTAAGCTTCCTTCTCTTAGTAGGATTTTTAAAAAAATGTATTTATTTATTTGCAAGGAGACAGATACGGAGGGAGGAAGGAAGGGAGGGAAAGAGAGAGAGAGAGGATATGAATGGGCATGCCAGGGCCTTTAGCTGTTGCAGACGAACTTTAAATGCATGCACCACCTTGTGCTGCTCGCTTTACATGGGTGTTGGGGAATTGAACTCAGGTTGTGCCTTAACCACTAAGCCATCTCCCCAGCCTTTTTATTATGATTTTACCTGATGTGAACTTGACACTTGAAGGCCACAGTTCCCTCCATACTAGGGCCAACCATATTTTCTCTCAGAAACAAAAAAGAAAAGAAAAGAAAGAAAGAAAGAAAGAAAGAGCAAGAAAGCAAAAAAGAAAGAAAGAAGAATCTTAAGGACAAGGTACATGCATATAATCTCATCACTCAGGAGGCTTAGACAGGAGGAATGCCAAGAAGTCAAGGTTAGCCTGGGCTACATATCCTGTACTAGGTAACTAAGGTTATATGGTAAGACCCCGTCTAAAAACAAACAAACAAATTAAGAAAAAGAACCTGCTTGGCTCATTTCAGCTTATGGATGAATACTCCTGCATCAGGTCATAACCTATCAGCTATGATTAGGAGGCAGGTTAAAGTAAAAATAATAATAATAATAAAAATGGCCGCTGGGCTGGAGATGTAACCCATTTGGTCCAATGCTTGCGTAGCACGCATGAAGGCCTGGTTTTGACCCTGAGCACCACATAAAATCAGACATGGTGGTGCATACCTGTAATCTCAACACAGTGGAGGTAGAGTCCGTAACCAGACAGGCCATCTCTATGATCTGGTCCTTCTCAGTTATCCAAGCCTGTCATCTCCAGGGCCACCCAGCCCATCTGCTGAGCCATGCTCTCCAACTGCCATGGCTCCACCATCTTTACAGACATCGTTCGCTTCTGAAATGCCCACGACTCTCACCCACACCCCATGACTCCCACTCACACCCTGCAACAGCCTGGAGCCCTGAAGCTGCCTAGCATCACCCAGCACTAGCTGCCACAGCCTCGGCCTCGCCTCCAGCACAGATCCACCAAAAAAAAAAATTTTTTTTTTTTTTTGAGGAAGGATCTCACTCTAGTCCAGGTTGACTTGGAACTCACTCTGTATTCCTAGGCTTGCCTCCAACTCACATTGATTCTCCTACCTCTGCTCACCAGTGCTGGGATTAAAGGCCTAAGCCACCATGCCCAGCCATTGTTTTTCTCCACGACCGCCCCGAGGTAGGGTCTTCCTCTGGCCCAGGCTGACCTGGAATTCACTATGCAGTCTCCAAGTGACCTCAACTCACAGCAATCCCCCTACCTGTGCTGGGATCAAAGGCGTGAGCCACCACGCCTGGCTATTTTTTAAAAGTGTTTTTTATTTATTTTTTTATTTGGAAGCAACAGAAAGAGAAAGAGCAAGAGCGAGAGCGAGAGAGAGAGAGAGAGAGAGAGAATGGGCATACAAGGGCCCCTAGCCACTGCAAACGAACTCCAGATGGATGCGCCCCCTTGTGCATCTGCCTTGAACCAGGGTCCTTAAGCTTCACAAGCAAGCACTTAACAGCTAAGCCATCTCTCCAGACCCTGGCTATTTTTTTAAATGTCTTGCTACGTAGCCCAGGTTGTTCTCAAACTTGCAATGGCCTTCCTGCTTCAGAGGTCCAAGTGCTGGGATTATAGGTGTGTCCTACCATGCCCGATTAAGTATTTCTTATGTTATATGGTGGCTTAAATTTCAGTCCTCTTGTTACTTGCCCTATCAGAAGCATCTGAGTCCATCATTCTTCCCATCTTTCTGAAGCTCCTCTGGGTGTCGGTGTGCTTCCCTGACCCTTCAGATTCTTCTGCTGCTTCATGCTGGCTGCTCGAGGACGTGGTCCTTAAACCTCTTAAAACTACCGTCACTGCCTTGATTTTGTCCCTTTCAATCTCCTCCCAACAGGTAGCCAGGGAACAAGGTTAAGATGGGAATCTGTTCAAATTCCCCACTCCCGTTTCCATTTAGAATAAATGATGCCTTTGTCCTCATGCGGGGCCCATGGGTTCTGAGTCCTCTTCTCTCTTGTATCTCATCCCCACATCTCTTGCCCTCCCTTGTTCTATTCCAGCCATAGTGGCCTCCTTGTCATTTCTTGAACACCGCTGGCATCCATGCTTTTGCAGTCACCCTTTCTCTTGTGGCAAATGCCATTTCCCTACAGTGCCTACTGTTAGAATCTGTTATCACCTTCTAGTAAGGCCTGCTTTGGCCACCCTGCCTAAAAATTCTACCTTTCTTGAACAGTTCCTATCTCCTTTCTCTGCCTTCTCTCTTAAGCACTTATTGGCATCCAATGTGTTTGTATTCTTTAGTGTGATGCACAACCAGGGCAAGGACTTTGTCCACTTATAAGTCTCCTATAACAGTGCCTGGTACCGTAGGTGCTCAATATTTGTGGCATGTATGCGGGATAATTTCAGAATGATTTGGGAGGTGCTAATAGACAAAAGGAAGTAAGGGAGGGCTCAAAGATAGCAGGGAGGGGTGAATTTTCTTCAGGCTTTAGAGAATCGTTGGAAAGGTGAGAAGAAAGACAAACCTATTTTCACAGTGATTATAAGCATGGGATGTGGGAGTCCACCACTTTTGTCCAAGTCCTCACTGAGCCACTTGCCAGCTATGGAAAAGCCAACTAACTTTTCTGGGCCTCAGTTTCCGTGATCTTAGAAATAATCATAACACCTAGCTCATAGGTTCGTTTGTTTAAGAGCTATTGAAAACAACATACAGGGGTATGGGGAGATGGCTCAGCAGTTAAAGGGACTTGCTTGTAAAGCAGGACAGCTTAGGTTCGATTCCCTGGTACCCATGTAAAGGTAGGATGCCCAGAGCAGTACATGTACCTGGAGTTCATTTGCAGTGGCTAGAGGCCCTGGCATAGTCACACTCATTCTCTTTCTGTCTTCCTCTTTCTTTCAAATAAACAAAAATAGCTCTTAAAGTTTTTTTTCTATACTTATCTTTATTTTTTTATTTGAGAGAGAGAGAGAGAGAGAGAGAGAGAGGGAGAGAGAGAGAATGGGCATGTCAGGGCCTCTAGCTGGCACAAACAAAGTCCAGATGCATGTGTCACCTTGTGCAACTGGCTTATGTGGGTCCTGGGGAATTGAACATGGGTCCTTTGGCTTTATCGGCAAGTGCCTTAACCACTAAGCCATCTCTCCAACCCTCAAAATATTTTTTTAAGAAAAGAAACATGAGGCCGGGCGTGATGGCGCACGCACTTGGGAGGCAGAGGTAGGAAGATCGTGAGTTCAAGGCTACCCTGAGACTACATACTGAATTCCAGGTAAGCCTGGCTATAATGAAACCCTACCTTGAAAAACAAACAAAAGAAAGAATGAAAGAAAGAAAGAAAGAAAGAAAGAAAGAAAGAAAGAAAGAAAGAGGTGATGGATATTACTGTGTAGAGCCTGCAAGCTAAGAACTCATGTGCAAGCCATCAGGGAGCCTCTTATGCAGGAGACAGAGAAGGAGCTGGCTGAGACCTACAAGTCCAGCATCTAATATGCATAACCCTCTCTCAGAACAATTCACTCTCTGACTCAGCCAGCTCCACTGAGCCCTGCTACAGAAAAAGGGAGTTAGAATCAGGCCAGCATGGCGTGAGGCCCCTGCTGGGGACCAAGGAGCTCACAGCTGCCTGTTGCTGATGCAATCGGAGCAAAGAGAAATGATTCATGTCGATCCTGCCATCCACCTCAGGGCTTGGGCCAACTGCAGGTTTGGGGTTGATTGAATGATTATTTTTTCCCTTTCTTGGGTTGAAAGAATAACTTTGTGTCTCCAAAAAACTCTTTCTTTGTGCAGAGAAATTCTGCATGAGGTTTTGCCGTGTCCGTCTGTGACAAACCACTTCTGCTTCTAGGTCTGAGGAGAGAATGAAATCTAGGCTCCCTGTTTTTTCATTTTTATTTTTATTTTTCTTCCCTCCCATCCAGTAAAGACTCAGAGCTGAAAGGTGCCTTTCAGAAGGGTTGGAGACAAGGGGAGTCGACTTGGTAGGTAAGAGGAGGCAGTCCAGGAGGCTGTCAGAGAAGTGGCCTCTTGTTTGTCAGCATAGGCTGGTGGTGAGGCGGCCTGCGGAGCTCTCCTCCAGAGCACCCAAGACTAAACAGAACAAATAGAACCTCTATTTGTTCATCTCTCCCCTGGATTTAGATGGCGCTTTATGGCAGGGTTCTTGGGAGCTGCGGAAACCCAGGCAGAATGTTTATTCCTGGGATGGCAGAACCGGACAAATGCCTCTCTGTCCTTCCATTTCCAGGCCAGGAGGGCAGGAGACACATCCAATAAGCAGCAGGCAGGGAAGAGTGATTTTTTTTTTTCTTCAGGTGCCCACTGTATCCCCAGTGCTGAGGCACATAAATAAATTTTTCAAAAGTACAAACTTGGGCACCAGCTCTCAAGACACACCAAATCCAATTGGCAGGAGGAGGCTTAATGAGCAAAACAAAGTCAAGAGAACCTTCAACAACAGCCTTGTGAGGTACTAAGAATTCATTTTACAAGGAGGGGAGGAAGGAGATGAATAGGGGCTGTGGTGAGAGCTCGGGCTCACAAGGCTTGATGAGAAGGTTTGCAAGGCCGAGAGCAACATGGCGGCAGAAAGTGTGTCTGTTGTCTCCACTGGAGCCCGGCACTTACTTAGCATAATTCCTGCAGTACAGTGGGTATTCAGTAAATATTTGAGAAATGAATGAAGAAGGAGGTGGCTTATATTAGAAGGATAAATAGGTGAAGAAGGGGGAGGAGGGCATTCCAACGTGAGGAAAGGCCCAGAGAAATGAGCTGGATGTCTCGGTGAGACTGGTTTAACCACAGTGGAGGTGTGTAGTGAGCAGCTGTGGGAAATGAGGTTAGATACAGAGCCAGATGGGGAAGTCTGGAAAGCCATGCAGGGAAATTTAGTGGCAATAAACATTCCTGTATTAAACAACTTTTTCTCCTTCTCCTCTTCCTACTTCCCCGTTTTCTGCTTTTCTTTGGTTTTGTGCATTGAACCAAAGGCCTCATAGGAGCTACATCACAGTCCCTTTGTTAAGCTTTTGTGAAGAACAGGCTATCTGTTAGATATACAGGTAAGCTAGAGACAGAAACTTGAATATAAAAAAACCTCCACCATCTATTGGGGAATGGCAGAATAATTATTGTCATAACTCTGATAATGACATGAAAAAAAAATCAGTTAGGTTGCCAAAACTGAGGCCATGTAAAACTTGATCAAGTGAACCGAGGGGTGTATTGAAAGGCATGCCAGATAGCCAGTGTTGGGCAGAGGGGCTCCAGGGGGCTTGTCCTGGTAAATTGGATACTGCCTTCCCTTCTCTTCCTTCCGGTGTCTCATGAATGATCTCTTACCTCTGCTCTTTCCTGTTTGTAAGCTTCCTTCTCTTAGTAGGATTTTAAAAAAAATGTATTTATTTATTTGCAAGGAGACAGATACGGAGGGAGGAAGGAAGGGAGGGAAAGAGAGAGAGAGAGGATATGAATGGGCATGCCAGGGCCTTTAGCTGTTGCAGACGAACTTTAAATGCATGCACCACCTTGTGCGGCTCGCTTTACATGGGTGTTGGGGAATTGAACTCAGGTTGTGCCTTAACCACTAAGCCATCTCCCCAGCCTTTTTATTATGATTTTACCTGATGTGAACTTGACACTTGAAGGCCACAGTTCCCTCCATACTAGGGCCAACCATATTTTCTCTCAGAAACAAAAAAGAAAAGAAAAGAAAGAAAGAAAGAAAGAAAGAGCAAGAAAGCAAAAAAGAAAGAAAGAAGAATCTTAAGGACAAGGTACATGCATATAATCTCATCACTCAGGAGGCTTAGACAGGAGGAATGCCAAGAAGTCAAGGTTAGCCTGGGCTACATATCCTGTACTAGGGTAACTAAGGTTATATGGTAAGACCCCGTCTAAAAACAAACAAACAAATTAAGAAAAAGAACCTGCTTGGCTCATTTCAGCTTATGGATGAATACTCCTGCATCAGGTCATAACCTATCAGCTATGATTAGGAGGCAGGTTAAAGTAAAATAATAATAATAATAAAAATGGCCGCTGGGCTGGAGATGTAACCCATTTGGTCCAATGCTTGCGTAGCACGCATGAAGGCCTGGTTTTGACCCTGAGCACCACATAAAATCAGACATGGTGGTGCATACCTGTAATCTCAACACAGTGGAGGTAGAGGTATGAAGATTAGGAAATCAAAGTCATCTTCCTCGACTACATAGTGAGTTTTAGGCCATCCTGGACTATATGAGACCCTGTCTCAAAATGCCTTTAATCCCAGCACTCAGGAGGCAGAGGTAGGAGGATCGCTATGAATTCGAGGCCATCCTGAGACTACGTAGAGAATTCCAGGTTAGCCTGAGCTAGAGTGAAACCCTACCTCAGGAAAAAAAAAAAAAAAAAACAGCTGGGAGTGGTGGCACATACCTTTAATCTTAGCACTTGGGAGGCAGAGGTAGGAGGGTCACCCTGAGTCTAGATAGTGAATTCCAGGTCATCCTGAGCTAGAGTAAAACCCTACCTTGAAAAAGCAAAAAAAAAGAAAAAAAAAAAAGCTGGGTGTGGTAGTGCACGCCTTTAATCCCAGCACTCAGGAGGCAGAGGTAGGAGGATCACCATGAGTTCGAGGCCATCCTGACTACATAGTGAATTCTAGGTCAGCCTGAGCTAGAGTGAAGACCCTACCTCAGAAAAGAAAAAAAAAAAAAAAAAAAAAAAAACCAAGGCTAGGGGGATGGCTTAGTGGTTAAGGTGTTTGCTTGCAAAGCCAAAGAACCTTGGTTCTGTTCTTCAAGACAGATACACAAGGTGGCACATGTGTCTGGAGTTCGTTTGCAGTGGCTGGAGGCCCTGGCGTGCCCATTTTCTCTGTCTCTTTCTCTTTCTGACTCTCTTAAATAAATAAAACTTAAACAAAAACCCACATAGCTGCCTACACCTACAAGAACTATGGACAGGGACTATTGATATAACTTAGTAGAGTACTTGTCTAGCATTCATGAGGCCCTGGGTTTGGCCCCCAGTACCACACAAAGAAAAGCAAATCTAATTTCTCCAGTTTAACAATGTGGGGATCAAATCTAATCCCTTGGGTGCTGGTGGTATAGGCAGAAGGCTTCATTTGGGTCTGCTGTAGGAGCAACGAGGAAGAATCCTCCTTTTCAGTCCTTGACGGAGGAAGCAGTCTGGAGCTAATTGGACTGCTGTGTTCCATAGGAGAAGTTAGAAACTTCAGAACCCCGGGCCGTCAAGAACGCTCTGACTTCACCCAGAAGAGAGCAGTTTAGGGTAAAAGTTATTTTATTTTGTCTATAAAGTTCTTTTTTGGGACAGAGTCTGCTTTTCATTTATTGCTATAATCCCCAAACACACAGTTGGGTTCAGCATTAAAAACTTGGTACACATTTTTTTTCAATTGAATGAATTCCCCTAAACCCATACAACTAACAAACATGTTGCTCTTTATATTGTGTTAGGGACAGAGTCTAGACCAGGAACACAAAATCACCAAAACAATAAAAACACAACATAAATTTTCTGATTACTGATGCAGGGCTCTGGTCACTGGAGCCAGACTTGGTGAGGAACAAAACTGCAAGCAGCAAGAGAGTCAGAGCCAAGGTGCCTGGCAGAGGGCTAGATAAACAGATAGCGCTGTGCCCAGTGGCTCCCCGGGCAGATCAAAGCCAACTTCCCCAGCCCAGGCAGCAAGCGTGGCAGGAATCCGAGGACCTCTCACCTAGTCCTCCACCCACTCTCATAGATGGAAAGCCACAGTGTGAGTGGTCATACCTTTCTTTGAACACTTACCAGCGCCTGGGCATTTGTGACAAACCCTTTTGAGTCTCTCCTATATAGCTCTCTTTGGTAGTCAGCTGCGATATGACTGAGTGTGTATGATTTCTGGCCAGACAACTTGGGTTCACAGCCCAGGTCTGCCGCTTATGCAAGTGTCTCAACTACTTAACTGCTTAGTTTCTGCATTGATAAAACAGCGCTGCACTAACAAACCCCTTTCAGGAGCAAGGGTGGGAGACTGATTAATGGAATAATGTGTTTTTATGAGTATGCATTTAATATACCAAGCAATGAATACAGTGTAAGCAATAAGCACAGGGTAAGTAATCATGATTACTATAGTAAGTCCAAAAAAAAAGGGAGGGGTGCTGGAGAGATGGCTTAGCATTTAAGGCACTTGCCTGCAAATCCAAAGGATCCAGGTTCAAATCTCCAGGACCCACAAAAGCCAGATGTGCAAGGTAGTGCATGAGTCTGGAGTTTGTTTGCAGAGGCTGATGGCCCTGGCATGCCCTTTCTTTCTCAGATAAATAAATAAAATATCTTTAAAAAAATTTTATTTATTTATTTGAAAGCTACAGAGAGAGAGAGAGAGAGAGAGAGAGAGAGGCACAGAGAGAGAGAATAGGTGCACCAGGGCCTCCAGCCACTGCAAACGAACTCCAGATGCATGCGCCACCTTGTACGTCTGGCTTAAGTGAGTACTGGGGAATCAAGCCTTGAACCAGGGTCCTTAGGCTTCACAAGCAAATGCATAACTGCTAAGCCATCTCTTCAGCCCCAGATAAATAAATAAAATATCTTTTAAAAAAGAAAGAGGAGATGAGCATCCCAACCTGGAGGACTCTGGAGGTCATTAAACCCACAGAGAATAAGCAATTTGTTAGTGGCTATGATTTGGGCCTGCCTACATCCATCTCTTTTTTAAAAAAAAAAAAATTACTCATTAGCCAGGTGTGGTGGCACACACCTTTAATCCCAGCACTCGGGAGGCAGATGTAGAAGGATGGCTGTGACTTCAAGGCCACTCTGACACTACATAGTGAATTCCAGGTCTGCCTGGGCTAGAGTGAGACCTTATCTTGAAAAACGAATAAGAAACAAAAACAAAAAAATATTTATTTTCATTTGTGCTTGTGTACATGTGTGTGTGTGTGTGTGTGTGTGTGTGTGTGTGTGTGTGTATGAGAGAGAGAGAGAGAGAGAGATTTGGTACACCAGGGCCTCTTGCCACCTCAAACAAACTCCAGACATGTGCCACTTTGTGCATCTGGCTTTATGTGGGTACTAAGGAATTGAACCTGGGCCGGCATTTTAACCATTGAGCCATCTCCCCAATCACCATCTCTTTTCTTTTGGAAACAGACCCCTGATTGGTTCAGGTACAGGAATCAAATCTCAGCCAGATCAATCATTGTTCTTCTGGAATTTTCCCTTCTGGTAGGGAAGGGTATCCACCTCCTCACTGCCCCCATCTTTGGGTCTGACACTAAGGCCGGGAGCTCAGAGCAGCCATTGTTCATTTTGCTCATTTTTTTTTGCACAGGAGAAGCTGGCCTGAGAGCATAGTGCTGACAGACAGAGCTGCCGTGGCGGGGCAGAGCACTCTCTGAGGCCATTTGCCAGGATCTTGACATCTACTCCCACCCCTGATCTACAGTTTGATTGCAAAAGTCATTAAATTAATCTCTCTCGCCTTTAAATTTTAGTTTTTCTTTCAACTAGAATTTGTGCTTGAAAGTTATTCAGAAGGAAACCATCTGGGTTTGTTTTTTTTGTTTACATTAGACAGTTCTTTACATTTTATGGAAAATGAGGTAGATGCTCACCATTTATATTATTATTATTTTTTCTTTTTTTGGTTTTTGAGGTAGTGTCTCACTCTAGCTCAGGCTGACCTGGACTTACTATGTAGTCTCAGGATGGCCTAGAACTCATGGCGATCCTCCTACCTCTGCCTCCCAAGTGCTGGGATTAAAAGCGTGCACCACAATGCCCAACTATTTTTTAACAATAGTTATTTTATTTTACTTTTTATATTTTTTATTTATTTATTTTTGGGTTTTTTGAGTTAGGATTTTGCTCTAGCAAAGGCAGACCTGGAATTCACTATGTAGTCTCAGGGTGGCCTTGAACTCACGGCGATCCTCCCACTTCTGCCTCCTGAGTGCTGGGATTAAAGGCGTGCGCCAAAACTCACGGTGATCCTCTTACCTCTGCCTCCTGAGTACTGGGATTGAAGAGGTGTGCCACCTCGCCCGGTTATATATTTTTTTAAATAAAGAATATTATGGGGTGCTGGAGAGATGGCTTAGCAGTTAAGGCACTTGCCTGCAAAGCCAAAGGACCCTGGTTTGATTCCCCAGTACCCACATAAGCCACATGTACAAGGGGGCACATGCATCTGGAGTTCATTTGCAGTGGCTGGAGGCCCTGGTGTACCCATTCTTTCTCTCTACCTGCCTATTTATGTATCTCTCTCTCTCTAAAATAAATAAATAAAAATAAATAAAATATTTTTTTAAAAAAGAGGCCAGTCCAAGGAGGTCCCGGTAGCCTCCAAAACATTAAAGGCTTTTGCCAAAGCCCTTGGTTTCCCCTGAGAAACAGATAGTAAGACCCTATTGCTGAAGACATCTCTTGCCTGAGAGGCAAGGTCACTGAGAAAGCAAGCTGGTGCTGAGCAGAAAACCTTCTCCTTGTAGACCAGCCAACTGAAAGCTGGAAAAAGCTGCACTGCATGCAGAGTATGGGAGACAGAAGTCATCAGCAGTGAAAACAGTGGACGCTGAATATTCAAATTTGGCCAGACAGGCCCAAAGACTGAACGGGTGCAATAGTGGCATGTCTACTCGTGGGGTAACCAACTGCTCTATAATTGGACTGAAGGCCCTCTCTACTGGAGGGAATACATACCTGGTACTGAAAAACCTAAGCAAAGTCTATGGTAGGTAAGGTCATGAGCCTTAGGGGTATAAAGCATGCTCTTATCTAAATGTATATACTATTCCCACCAAGCTGCCCGGAAAACACTACACTTAATGCTCATATTCACATATTAATGCTACTGTCACTTCTGGTTAGAGAAGCTTCTCTTTTCAGATGGTGATGACCACTGGGATGATCCAAAAGGCAACATAGTGCTGAGAAGAAGGGATGGAGAAGTGCCCAGCACTGAAACATCTCTGTCACACCCTCCAAGGCTCAGGGATCATTGCGGAAGAGGGGGCGGATAGAATGGAAGAGCCAAAGGAAGGGTACGACTCCTTACAATGCAACTGCCCAGACAGAAATTGGCCTTGATATCCATGACCTTGCTGTGCCTAGCAATACCTCCGCAAGACCCTCATAATAGAAGTAAAAGATGATGACATCAAATTAAAAAAGAGACTAATGGAGAGAGGGAGGGGATATGATGGAGAGTGGAGTTCTAAAGGGGAATGGGGGAGGGGAGGGAAAACTATGCACCTTTTGTATGTAAGTATGTTTTGTTGTCAATAAATATTAAAAAAAAAAAAAAAAGAGGCCAGTCTGTTGGGCTTGCCTCAAAAAAAATATATTATGAAGAAAATTGATGGCGCTTTGTAGCTCATTAAAACATTCCTACCTTGGACCATTTGGAAAGCTAAGAACAGCTTTAAAAAACTTCATTTCAAAAGCTGGGCGTGGTGGCGCACGCCTTTAATCCCAGCACTCGGGAGGCAGAGGTAGGAGGATTGCCAAGAGTTCGAGGCCACCATGAGACTACATAGTGAATTCCAGGTCAGCCTGGACCAGAGTGAGACCCTACCTTGCAAAACCAAAAAAAAAAAAAAAAAAAAAAACTTCATCTCTTGAAAACGTTTTTTGAGATGAGGTTTCCATCTGTTGTCCAGGCTAGACTCAAACCTCAGATTCACTATGTAACCCAGGCTGGTATTGAAATCAAGGCCCTTCTCCTGCCTCAGTCTCCCAAATGCTAAGATTATAGGCATGAGCTACCACAGCTAGCTTTTTTTCTTTTGGTTTTTCGAGCTGGGGTCTCCCTCTAGCTCAGGCTGACCTGGAGTTTACTCTGTAGTCTCAGGGTGGCCTTGAACTCATGGCAATCCTCCTACCTCTGCCTCCCAAGTGCTGGGATTAAAGGTGTGCGCGCCATCACGTCCGGCTTTTTTTTTTTTTTTTTTTTTTTTTTGGTCAGTATTTCATGTAGTCTGGGCTGTCTTTGAACTTATTATCCTTTTACCTCAGCCTCTGAGATTATTGATGCATGCCACCATGCTGCTGAGTCATTCCCTAAATCTTTAAGCCCCACAAAGTTTAGCATGTTTACATACAGGGTTGCAAAGCAGTGCTACAGGAACCAGGCCAGTAGTTCAAGGAATGAAGTGGACAGGTGGGTGTAATAGGGACTGTGGCAAGATGGTGTTTGCTCGGTCTTCAGAGAAGCTGCTACCCTTAAGCCCTGCCTACTCTTGCCATGTGCCACATGGGCAGAATGGTTGGATCCTTCAGGTTTTACAAAATTCTGGACATTTTGAGCTAGGCATGGTGGTTCATGTCTATAATCCTAGCACTAGAGGGGCTGAGGCAGAAAGATGGTAAATGTGTGGCCACTCTGGCACAATACATAGAAAGATCTTGTCACAAGTAAACAAAACAAAAGAGGTTTATAATTCCAGCTACTAAGGAGCTGAAGCATGAGGATTATGAATTTGAAGTCAGTCTGGGCTAAGTAGTTAGACTATCTTAAAAAAAAAGAAAGAAAGAAAACAAGGGCTGGAGAGATGGCTTAGCAGTTAAGGCATTTGCCTGCAAAGCCAAAGGACCTAGGTTCAATTCCCCAGTACCCATAGGAGCCAGATGCACAGGGTAGCACATGTGTCTGGAGTTTGTTTGCAGTGCTTCTCTCTCAATAAATAAATAATATTTTTTTTAAGTTTAAGGTAACCAACTGAGTTTGCCTAAGATTAAGAGATTTCCTGAGATGTAGAACTCCCGGTGCAAATAAAGACCAAGGTAAATTGGTCTCTTTATGTATAAACCAAATGGAATTCATGTGAGACTTCTAGCCAAGACACATAGCTTGCACCCAAGACACATATCTAAGAAGGGTATCTGTGTCTCTAGGGCCCCACGTCACATCTAAGGAGTCAGGTGCAATTGTGATTCCCACTTTAAAGACCCGTAAGTCTTCATAACCTGTGTGTGAGACAGAGAACCCACTTATTGTTGGGTCCAGTGCCATATTCCCTCAGTATCCTTCATGTGACTATTCATGGATCATCAGTAAGACTCAGGCATCTCCCAGCTGCTTCCAGAAGTTTCTCCATGATTGTAACATCTCATTTCTGTTTGGGGAGGACAAGACTTTGGGAAAGCCAAGAGATTAAGGATTTATTTCCCTTATCCCTCTGTTTCATCTGGGAAAAACAAAACCCACTATTATCATTCCACTCCATACAGTGCATCTGGACCTAGTCCACTTTTCTGAATGTGGAAACTGAAGGTGCAGAGTGGGGAGGTGACTTCCGTAAACACACAGCTTGTTGGTAGTACTCTCACCTCCTGGGGTCTTAGTATGTATGTCTTTTACTTTTAGGAAAAGTGAAGGAAACTCATTTTCTGCCTGCCTCCTGGGTGCCAAGCCTCACACGAGACATTCATAGATATCTCTGTAAGTTCCCCAAATCAGGAGGGAAGACCAACGTTCCAGGCTCCTGGGCTTTCCAGGTCACCACCCTGGCAATCCAGGCGTGCCAGGAAGGCGTATGGAATTGCCAGGTTGTCGTTGCATAAGGGGAGGGCCGTGAAGCTTAGAGCAGAGTGAAATAATAAGGGTCACAAATAGGCTGCCTTGGCACACAGCTGGCCATGTGTCCGTGGTTCTGTGGGCGGCTTACAGGGAGAGACAGGCCCACCCTGAGTTATCATTCTCGGGCGAGATGATGCATGTTAAGAAACTATAAACTTTCAAGAGCACATGCAGTAGCCACTACAAACATTCGAAATCATTGTCCTTGGGAAATCTGGTAGTCTCCGTGCAGTAGAACGTAAGTGTCCCCCCCCCTCCAGGATTTCCTCCCAGCACATCAGAATTCTTGTAGGGAGCCAAAATTAGAAAGTGAGGTTGAGGTTTATGTGTTACTAATCTCTTTAGCCCTGACTTTATAGGTGTGCTTGGCCTCCTTGAACTTGAACATAATGGCAAGAAATCAGAATCACATCTCAGGTCCTGGCAGGAGGATTTTGTTGTTTTGTTTTCAGATCTGAACTTAACTCCCATCTCTGTCACTTATCTGGCCAGTGAGGTGGAAAAGCTAGTCGCTGAAACTCGCTTGCCCGGGAATGTCTCCTCTAGGAGGAAGGCTAACAGAGCAGGTAACCCGGCTATTGTAACGATAAAACCTGAGATACGGAAGATGATCCTTGCCCCAACCCTCAGCCCTTCCATTCTCTTGTATTCAAACAGAAAACCTACACAAACTGTAAACAACAGAACTGTCCTCTCGCACAGTCCAGACAGACCCTGAACTTGTGATCCTCCTGCCTCAGTCTCCTAAGAAGCTGTAATTATTGAGGTGGTATATTCTATTAGGTGGAAGTATCATTGTTAGTTCATATAGCAATTAAAAGACATTTGCTGCTGGGTATGAAGGGTCAGGAACTATTGTTTTGTTACTGTTTTGTTGAGACAGTCTTACTCTGTGGCCCAGGTTGGCCTTAAACTTATGATCTTCCCACTTCAGCTTCCCAAGTGCTGAGATTACAGCCGTACCCCACTGTGCTAAGTTTAGGAACTACTGATGAGTGCAATACGCATTTCAACAGGAATGAATTTCAAATATAAAATTCCAAGTGCAAAATGCCAGACACAAAATTTTGCTTTTTTTTTTTTTTTTCTCAAGGTAGGGTCTCACACCCAGGCTGACCTGGAACTCATTCTGTAGTCCCAGGCTGGCCTCCAACTCACAACAATCCTCTTACCTCTACTTCCCAAGTGCTGGGATTTAAGGAGTGCACCACCATGCCCAGCAAATATTGCATTTTATATGCCTTCATTTGTATGACATTCTGGAAAAGGCTACCAATTTGAGGCAGTAAGAATGACCACAAAGGGGCCTAAAAGAATTAGTTTAATGTCTTAGTTGTGGTAAATGGCTATATGACTGCCACATGCTACACCAATAGGCATTTGTCAAACCCTGCATCTTGTCCACTAAAAACAGGTGATTTAATATATGTAAATTATGCCCCGTTAAACCTGACTTTAAAAAATGCAAAAATAGGGCCAGGCTTGATGGCGCACACCTTTAATCCCAGCACTTGGGAGGAAGAGGTAGGAGGATCATCGTGAGTTCAAGGCCCCCCGAGACTATATAGTGAATTCTAGGTCAGCCTGGGCTAGAGTGAGACTCTACCTCAAAAAAAAAAAAAAAAGCAAAAACATAGGGGAGGGAGGACAAAGGAAAGTGGTAGGAGGGGATTGTGACCATGGTATATTGTGTTATCAATAGAAAGTTAACGAAAACTGCAAAAACAAAATAATACAAAAACAAAGAAAGGTGCTTTTATGAAAAAGAATCACCTCTAGATTCCTTTCCTTTGAAGTGTGAGTTAATAACCCTTCCTTCCTTCCTTTCTTTTTTTCTTTCCTTCTTTTGAAACATCGTCTCATATGTGATCTCAAACTGTCTACATAGCCTAGAATGACCTTGAACATTAATACCTCCTAAGTGCTGGGATTACAGGCATGTATTACCATACTGGGGACTGAAGCCAGGGCTTTGTGTGTGTTAGGTAAGTATCCCACCAACTGAACTCTATCCCCAGCCCCAACAATGCGGTCTCACACTAGCATTTTAATGCCTACAAACAGAGCCTGGTACTTTAGTATAAAAAGAAGTGTGGTGGATACACATGAATAGGTTTGCATTTATTTAATATATATAAGGAAGCTGAAAAATATACAAAGAATTAATAACACTTAAGATTATGAAGGCAGAGTAGGAACTGGGTAGAAAAAGAAGCTGGTAAGAGATATTTTCCACTATAGTATATGTGTGCGTCATGTATATCACTTTTGACCCGTGTGAATGGATTCTGTATTAACACATTTCAGTTCAGAATGGAGGAGAATGCTTAATCCCCAGGCATGACTGTGGGCTGGTGGAATCTGTGAGGGGGTGGCATTCTTGTGGCGGCCACATCACATGAGCATCTGCTTACTTGAGTCTGGCTCTACCCACTTCAGCTAATAACCGAAAGCAAGACTAGGATCTTGGGTAGATGGCTGAGAGTGGCTTGTGGCCTGGTTCGGGAGGGGGTAGAAGTATAGGCACTCTTGTCTCCTAGACATCTCTTTCATGCAGTTCTCAGAAATTCCTTTTAGTCTCCCACCTCACAATGGAAAGAACTTTACCTGCAGGTCCTTTTTCAAGGAGCTAAGGATGGGCCTACATTCATACTTTTGTATAAAATACCATGGACTCTTTTTTGTGTGTGTGTATGTGTGTTTTCAGTGTGGAAATTCAAACCTAGGGCTCCTTGCATGCTAGGCAAATGCTGTACCACTAAAAGACAGCCCTGGCCCCGAATATCATCAGTCTCTTATACTCTTTCCCAAAGACATGTTCCTTTTTTTTTTTTTTAAATGTATTTTTATTTTTTTAAAGACATGTTTCATAAGACGGCAAGAAGACCACATGGGCACCCTGGACAAATTTGAATATCAGGTGATGGAAATCTGGAAGACCACAGGTTCTTTACTTTCCAGTCATGTCTGGAGCAGACCTAGGTAAGAGCTCTACAGCCTAGCACAGTGTGTTCGACTAGGTTTGGAGCTCAGGCTCTAGGGACAGGCCCAAGTTTGAATCTCACCTTAGTCTTGTCCTTGTTGTGAGTCTTGAGCCAAGTATTTCGCCTCTAGAGGTTTCAAGTTCCCCCCTCTTTAAAATGAGAGGTCAAATAAAATCCAAATGGTCGATGGGAGGTGAGAGGAGAGCTTGTAAGTGACCATGGGCAGTGTCATGAATGACCTATTTTTCATGCTCGGCTGCCAAGAACCCTTCTCCGAGAGATCTGCCTAGGCCACCTCAAGGCCACACATGTGGTGCAGGGGAAAGGGGTGACAGAGAGGAGCAGCCGCATGGAACAATACCAAGAATGAAAGCAGGGCGGTGGGGCTGACTCATTGGGTGACTCACTTCCTTGCCCAGGGATGTGCTGAGCTTCTACTGGGCTGCTTCTCACACTCCTCATACCCTGAGTTCCCTTTTTGTGGAAACGTCCCTGCCCCCACACAAAGAGGGAGTGGGACGTCGCGCCATCTCGTCCATACCCAGGTCTGAAGGAGGGTTCCAAAAGCTTGGAACCTCCTTTTTAAATTCATAGTAACAATCCTATAAGAGGCAACCATTGGAAGAAAGAACAGTTTTTAGCTTGGGGTTCAGAGGAGATTCTAGAACACCTTTTTCCTTTTTCCAAATCGTCGTAAGGATGTCTGCACCCTGAAGAACATTTGGAAGGCACAGAAGAGTGTCAAGAAGCTGAGAAAGTCAGACATAACCCTACCGTGTGGACTCAATCGTAGGCATGAGTTTGGTATTTTTCCACTTAGTTTTTTTTTTCCCTTTTGTTTCATCTTACACCCAAGTTTATATTTTCTATCTATATCAACATTATTCAAAAGCAATGAACTTGAGGAGGTAGAAACAAGAGGATCAAGAGTTCAAGGTCATTTCAGGTATATAATGATTTGGGGGCCAACCTAGAATACATGGGATACAAGAGACCCTGTCTCAGAAAAGAAATGACAAAAATAAATAAATAAATAAATAAATAAATAAATAAATAAAAAGACATGGCAGATGTGAGTCATGTATGTAAAGTGTTTCAATAACCTCATTAAAGAAAAATTAGAGATTGCTTAGTGGTTAAAGCCCTTGCCTGCAAAGCTTAAGGACCCAACTTTGATTCCCCAGTACTTACATAAGCCAAATGCGCAAGGCAGTGCATGTGTCTGGAGTTCATTTGCACTGGCTGGAGGCCCTGGTGTACCATTCTCTATCTTTCTCAAATAAATAAATATTTTTAAAGGGGAGGGGCTAGGAAGATGGCTTAGTGGTTAAGGTGACTGCCTGTAAAGCCTAATAACCCTGGTTCTATCCTCAGTACCCACATAAAGCCAGACGCACAGAGTGGTGCATGCATCTGCAATTTATTTGCAGTGGCTGGAGGCCCTGGTGCACCATTTTCTCTCTCTCTGTATCTCTTTTCTCTGTTTCTCTCTCTTTGTTTGCAAATAAATAAAACAAAAATATTTTATTTTTACTTTTTTGGCTTTTTGAGGTAGGGTCTCACTCTAGCCCAGTCTGACCTGGAATTCACTATATAGTCTCAGGGTGGCCTTGAACTCATGGCAATCCTCCTACCTCTGCCTCCCAAGTGCTGGGATTAAAGGCATGTGCCACCATGCCCAGCAAAAATATTTTTAACAAAAATAAAAATGAAAACTTTTAACAAAAATAAAAATGAAAAGAACAGATGAAATTCACTTGAATATCTTCTTTAACCTAAAATATCCCAAATATTTTCATTTTATCATAATCAATATAAAAACAGTTAATGAAGCCAGGCATGGTGGTACATGCCTTTAATCTCACATTCGGGAGGCAGACATGGGAGGATCGTTGTGAATTCAGAGCCAACCCCTGGAACTGCAGAATGAGTTCCAGGTCAGCCTGGGATACAGTGAGACCTACCTCAAAAAAAAAAAAGGAGGTTAAGGGTGCAGGGCATGGTGGAGCACGCCTTTAATCCCAGCACTTGGGAGGCAGAGGTAGGAGGATCGCCGTGGGTTCGAGGCCACCCTGAGACTACATTGTGAATTCCAGGACAGCCTGAGCTATAGTGAGACCCTCCCTCGAAAAACAAAAAACAAAAACAAACAAACAAAAAAAGTTAAGGGTTAGAGAGATGGCTTAGTGATTAAGGCACTGGCCTGCAAAGCCAAATGATCCAGGTTTGATTCACCAAGACCCATGTAAACCAGATGCACAATGTGGCACATGTGTCTGGAGTTTGTTTGCAGTGGCTGAAGGCCCTGATGTGCCCATTCTCTCTCTCTCTCTCTCTGTCTCTCTCTCTGTCTCTATCTACCTATGTATCTATCTAATCTATCTATCTCTATATAATGATTTCTAGGCCAGCCTGGGCTGCATGAAACTAACTCTGTCTCAATCCTTCCTCTTTTAAAAGAAGTAAAATACCAGGTATAAACTAGTAGCAAAGGTAATGAATTTGGTTTTCTTGTGTGTTTTATTTTAGGTGTCTCCCCACTCAAGGACAATGTGTGCCAGCCATTTCATGTGACTGCTTTCGTCTATTTTCTCGGCAGATACTCATATTGAATAAAAATTGGGCATATATAATCTGTACTTCTCTATAGCACTCTCTTCACTTTGTGCTGCATTGTGGACATACAAATGACAATTGTGACATCAGCAGCAACATGAGCCTCTACACAGGGCCAAGCTCACTCGAACACCTGTTCCCTTCTCTCCATCCATTTCTCAAATGTGGAAACTGAGGCTCTAGATAAATAAAATGATTTTGATTCTTGCAAAATTGGGATCCAACCCAGATCTGATTTTAGCCCCAGAGCCTCTCATTTTCACCATATGGTCTCCTTCTGGTGGGAGGCGGGCAGGGGATCCAAGATATGCCAAAGAAGCAATTTACAAATTAACTTTTGCAGTGGGAGTCTCAGGAAATTGGGACTTTCTCTACCCATCATTTTGCCTAACAACTTCCATAATCCCCCAGGTAAATCAATCCTTTCCTCCCTGGGCCCATTTGCTCCTGGGCTGCCGTTCTCCCCTTGTGGAACATTCCCCCCCCCCCTCCAGGTTTCTTCTCTTTAACTTCCAAGAAAGAGTCCTGACAGTGTAAGTGAGGGTTTCTCAGTCACAGTGCTATTGGTGTGTACATTGGAGGATGCTTCCCAGCACCCTTGGCCAGATGCCAATCACTCGTCCCTTCTGGCTGGGGATCATCCCCTTCAGTTGAGAATCACTGCTTTATATATCAGCTAGAGGAGATGTTTCATTTTGTTTGAGACATTATCTTGCTATATTGTCCAGGCTGGCCTTATACAAAATAGCAATCCTCCTACCTGAGACTCTCAAGTGCTAGGGTTACACGTGTGTGTCACTGTGCCCCATGAGCAGCAGTCTCTGCTCAGCTAATCATTTGATGCTACCCAGGGATGAGACGACACAAGTCCTTCCCATATACACTATAATGCCCACAGAGCTAGGAGCCCTTTCTCTCCACCATTGTATCTCCAGTGTCTGCGCGTAGTAAGTGCTCCAGAAATGTGGGCACCATGAAGGACCCTGGTGACTTCTTTTTTTTGTGTATATGTATGTGTATGTGTGTGTGTGTGTGTGTGTGCATGTTTGAACACATGTATGTGCATCATGTGTGTCTGAATGAGTGTGGAGATGAGAAGTCAATGTCAGGTGTCTTCCTCATTTGCTCTTTACCTTATTTTAAAATTTTTTCTTTATTCATTTATTTAAGAGAAAAAGAGAGAAAAGCAGCCCGGCGTGGTGGCACACGCCTTTAATCCCAGCACTCAGGAGGCAGAGGTAGGAGGATCACCATGAGTTCGAGGCCACCCTGAGACTACATAGTGAATTTCAGATCAGCCTGAGCTAGAGATCCTACCTTGAAACCCCCCTCCCCAAAAAAGAGAGAGAGAGAGAATGGGCACACCAGGACCTCCAGCCACTGCAAACAAACTCCAGAAGCATGCACCCCCTTGTGCATCTGGCTTCTGTGGGTACTGGGAAATTGAACCTGGGTCCTTAGTCTTCACAGGCAAGTGCCTTAACCACTAAGCCATCTCTCCAGCCCCCCCCCTTTTTTCAAATTTATTTTTATTGACAACTTCCTTAATTGAGGACAATAGCCTATGGTACTTCCCTCCCTCCCCCCACTTTCCCCTTTGAAATTCCACTCTCCATCATATCCCCTCCCCCTCTCAATCAGTCTCTCTTTTCAGTTTGATGTCATGATCTTTTCCTCCCATTACGATGGTCTTATGTAGGTAGTGTCAGGCACTGTGAGGTCACGGATATCCAGGCCATTTTGTGTCTGGAGGAGCACGTTGTAAGGAGTCCTACCCTTCCTTTGGATCTTACATTCTTTCTGCCCCCTCTTCGGCAATGGACCCTGAGCCCTGGAAGGTGTGATAGAGATGTTTCAGTGCTGAGCACTCTTCTGTCACTTCTTCTCAGCACCATGGTGCCTTCTGAGTCATCTCAAGGTCACTGCCATCTGAAAAGAGAAACTTCTCTAACCAAAAGTGAGAGTAGCATTAATACATGAGTATGGACATTAAGAGAAGTGCTTACTGCAGCCCTTATTTTTTGAGATAGGGTCTCTCAGTACTTAGAGCTCACCAACTTGGTGAGACTAGCTAACCAGCAAGTCCCAGGGATTGTCTCCCCAGTGCTAGAATTACAGGTGCATGCCACCACAACTGACCCTAGCGCTTCTATCTCTTCCTATCCAGCAGTGGAATTATAGCCGTGCCTCATAGCCAGCTTTTACATGGGTGCTGGGGATCAGAACTCAGGTCCCCGTGCTGGTACAGCAAACACTTTACTGACTGAGCCATCTCCCCAACTTCATGTTGTTTGTTTGAGACTGATTTCTCATGTAGTGCAGATTGGCCTCAAACTTGTTATGTAGCTGACATTGATCTTGATCCACTGATCCTTCCCCCTCCTTGTCCTGAGTATCAGGATTATAGGTATTCACCACCACACCCCGCT
The DNA here is from genome assembly GCA_036365145.1 of Orientallactaga sibirica. Classification (NCBI taxonomy): domain Eukaryota; kingdom Metazoa; phylum Chordata; class Mammalia; order Rodentia; family Dipodidae; genus Orientallactaga; species Orientallactaga sibirica. Next base: position 1,964,450 of record JAEOAD010002806.1, read on the forward strand.
TATTTTCTTATATCAAAGAGAATTAGATGTAGTCTTAGTAATTACATCTCTGAATGGATAATGCATACATCTCTTAGGCTACATTGCAATTATTTCTGAGGCAAATGAAAGGCAATTGATTTTTATTTTTTAAATGTTTCTTTTTATTTATCTGCAAGGAGAGAGAGAGGATGGACCAGCCAGGGCCTCTAGAGACACATGTGCCACTTTGTGCATCTGGATTTATGTGGGTACTGGGGAGTCAAACCTTGGTCCTTAGGCTTTGCAGGCAAGCACCTTAACCATGGAGCCATCTCTCCAGTGTGTATAGTATGTGTGGGGGGAGGATGTGGTATATGCATGTGTGTGTAGATGTGTTCAACCTGTGCAGATGTGTGTGTGTGTTGGCCACAGGAGGATGTGGGGTGTCCTCCTCGTCTGCTGTTCCACCTTGCTTCCTTGAGACAGTCTCACACTGACCCTGGAGCTCCCCACTTTTTCAGTAAGATTGGCTGACCTGGGACCCTCAGAGAGCCTTTCACCTCCCTCAGCACTGGGGTCACAGGCATGCATGACCATGACAGGCTTCTTACATGGGTACTGGGCATCTTCCCAGCCCCAAGAAAGATATATATATATATTTTTAATTTATTTATTTAATTATTTAAGAGAGGGAGAAAGAGGCAGAGAAAGAGAGAGAGAGAGAATGGGCATGCCAGAGTCTCTAGCTACTGCAACAGACTCCATGTGCCACCTAGTGCATCTGGCTTTACCTGAGTACTGGGGTATCAAACTTGGGTCCTTAGACTTTGCAGGTAAGTGCCCTAACTGCTGAGCCATCTCTCCAGCCCAAAAGACATATGGATATAGATATATTTGTTGTTGTTGTTGTTATTTTTGTTTTTCGAGGTAGGGTCTTACTCTAGCCCAGGCTCACCTGGAATTCACTATGTAATCTCATTGTGGTGATCCTCCAACCTCTGCCTTCCAAGTGTTAGTATTAAAGGCATACACCATCATGCCCAGCTAAAAGATAATTTTTGCCTTTGAAGACTTGCTTTTTTTTTTTCTTTTTTTTTTTTGGTTGTTTAGGCTGACCTGGAATTCACTATGTAGTCTCTCAGGGTGGCCTTGAACTCATGGTGATCCTCCTACCTCTGCCTCCAGAGTACTGGGATTAAAAGCATGCCCCGGGCTGGAGAGATGGCTTAGTGGTTAAGGCGTTTGTCTGCGAAGCCTAAGGACCCCAGTTCAATTCTCCAGGTCCTACATAAGTCAGATGCACAAGGGGGTGCATGCATCTGGAGTTCATTTGCAGGGCTAGAGGCCTTGACACGCCCATTCTCTCTCTCTCTTTCCCTCTCTCTGTCCCTAATAAATAAATACATAGAAATAAAATATTAAAAAAAAAAGCATGCCCCACCACGCCTGGCTAAGACTTGTTTTTTTAATATATATATATATATATATATATATATATATATATATATATATATATAGAGAGAGAGAGAGAGAGAGAGAGAGAGAGAGAGAGAGAGATTATTTATTTATTTATTTATTTATTTATTTATTTATTTATTTGAGAGAGAGAGAGAATGGGTACGCCAGGGCCTCTAGTCACTGCAAATGAACTCCAGATGCATGTGCCCCCTTGTGCATTTGGCTTACTTGGGTCTTGGAGAGTCAAACTGGGACCCTTTGGCTTTGCAGGCAGTCACCTTAACCACTAAGCCATCTCTCCAGCCCTTGTTTTTGTTTTTTTGAGATTGGGTCTTGCTCTAACCCAGGCTGACCTGGAATTCACTATGTATTCTCAGGCTGGTCTCGAACTCACAGGAATCCTCCTACCTCTGCTTCCCAAGTGTTGATATTAAAGGCATGTACTACCATGGCTGACCAGAGAGATAATTGCTAACATCTACATTATATACTATTTTGAGTATATTATAATAAACTATTTTTCACGTTCTAGGCATTTAGAGTGTTTCCATTTTTTTTTTTGCTTAATGTTTCACTTTCTAAAATATTTTATTTATTTATTATTTATTATTTATTTATTTATTTATTTATTCATTTATTTATTAGCTGTCGGCTGGGCTTGGTGGGACATACCATTAATCCCAGCACTTGGGAAGTGGAGGTAGAAGAATCACTGTGCATTTGAGGCCAGCCTGGAACTACAGAGTAAGTTCTAGATCAGCCTGGACTAGAGTGAGACTCTACCTCAAAAAAAAAAAAAATTGTGCCTATTTATTTGCAAGGAGAGAGAATGGGCACGCCAGGTCTCTAGCCTCTGCAAATGAACTCCTAATGCACACTCTTTTTGTGCATCTGGCTTTACCTACTGGAGAATTGAACAAACTCTGGTGGTTAGATTTTGCAGGCAAGTGCCTTACCACTGAGCCATCTCTCCAGCCCCTCTTTTTTTTTTTTGTTTGTTTGTTTTTTTCGAGGTAGAGTCTTGCTCTAGTTCAGGCTGACCTGGAATTCACTATGTAGTCTCAGGGTGGCTTTGAACTCATGGCGATCCTCCTACCTCTGCCTCCCAAGTGCTGGGGTTAAAGGTGTGCACTACCATGGCTGGCTTTTTTTTTTTTTATATATAGGGTATTGCTACATAGCCCTGCCTGGTCTGGAACTCATAACAATCCTCCTGCCTCTGCCTCTTGAGTGCTGGGATTAGAGGTATGAGCCAATATTCATTACAACTACAGTGAACATATTTGTGTATACATTTCTCCTTATGCTTTTTTTTTTTTTTTTGTCTCAGAGAAAACTATCTTTGGAATCCTTTCCTGCTTGGCACATAGACTCTTTTACTGAGTTTTACACCTGGAGACTCCTTTTCTGACTCAGAAACCAAATATCCAGCATTAACTGAACTAAATTCCATTAAATTCAGCTCAGGCTGGCCTTCCAAAGCAGTGGCTTTGTGAATAGTGGCTTTGTAGACACTTGTCTGCCACTCCAAGTCTTTAATCTTTATCATCCATTAAATGGGAGTGAGAATGGTACCAACTTCAAAGAGTTCTTTCAAGGATTATGTGAGATAATCAATAAAATTCCTGGCACATATTAAACACATTAAAAAGTTTCAAACAATGTAGTGAAATGTCAACAGCAATACCTAAGAGGCAGGTTCTTAGGTCCTACACAGTTCTTGGAATTTGTCTGTGTTTAATATTTTTCAGAATAAAATAGTGGAAACAGAAAACAAGCTGGGGTGTGGTGGTGCATGCCTTTAATCCCAGCACTTGGGAGGCAGAAGCAGGAGGATCACTGAGAGTTCAAGGTCACCTGAGACTACAGAGTGAATTCCAGGTCAGCCTGGGCTAGAGAGAGATCCTACCTCAAAAAACTAAAAAAAGAAAGAAAGAAAGAAAGAAAAAAAGAAAGAAAGGAAGGAAGGAAGGAAGGAAGGAAGGAAGGAAGGAAGGAAGGAAGAGAGAAAGAAAAAAGAAAACTAAAGTTTTATGTTGTTGATATCATAATTATTACTAAAAAGTAAATGGAAGCCAGGCGTGGTGGTACATGCCTTTAATCCCAGCACTCGGGAGGCAGAGGTAGGAGGATCGCCATGAGTTCGAGGCCACCCTGAGAATACATAGTGAGTTCCAGGTCAGCCTGGACTAGAGTGAGACCCTACCTCGAAAAACCAATAAATAAATAAATAAATAAATAAATAAATAAATAAATAAATAAATAGGGGGACTGGAGAGATGGCTTAGTGGTTAAGTGCTTGCCTATGAAGCCTAAGGACTCCGGTTCAAGGCTCGATTCCCCAGTACCCACATAAGCCAGATGCACAAGGTGGTACATGCAGCTGGAGTTTGTTTGCAGTGGCTGGAGGCCCTGGTGTGCCCATTCTCTCTCTCTCTCTGCCTCTTTCTCTGTCGCTTTCAAATAAATATATAAAAATAAACAAAAATTAAAAAAAAAAAGTAAATGGGGGCCCGGGAAGAGGGTTCAATGGGTAAGAGCACTTGCTGCAAGCAAGAGCACCTGAGAGGGTCTGAGACTGCCTGAGTTTCATTCCTCTGGGTGTGGGCACTATATGTCTGCGACTCCAGTCCCGTGGGGAGCCGAGAACAGAAAATCACTGGGGCTTTCAAAACCTCAGCTGCACTTGTCTCAAGGAAAGTCATGGATGAATAATGAAGGAAAAACATTTTCATCTGGCCTGCGCAGGTGCATAGGCATATATACCTACACATACATATGCATATACCCCACATACATGTGAATGGGGCAAATATTAGAGAAAGTTACATGAAAAGTAAACACATTACATCAAATTTAAAATGTGGAATGTGAGGGGGTTGGTGAGATGGCTTAGTGGTTAAGCGTTTGCCTGTGAAGCCTAAGGATCATGGTTCGAGGCTCAATTCCCCAGGACCTACGTTAGCCAGATGCACAAGGTGACACATGCATCTGGAGATCGTTTGCAGTGGCTGGAGGCCATGCTACACCCATTCTCTCTCTCTCTTTCTCTCTCTCTCTGCTTCTTTGTCTGTCCGTTGCTAATAAATAAGTCAAAATAAAAAATTAGAACATGTGGAATGTGAGTTGGGCATAATGGCCTCACACCTGTAATCCTAGCACTTGGCAGGTGGAATTAGGAGGCTCAGATGTGTCTTTAGCTGGGTGGTGAGTTCAAAGCTGGCGGGAGCTACATGAGACCCTTTCTCAGAAAACAAACACACGCACAAAGCAAAAGGGGGCACTTATACTTGGCTATCACATTGAGTTCATTCCTCTTTGAGTATAGAACTTATGTGAGTGCTGGGAAGGACTGCTAGGTTTTGTTTTACCATCTGCTCTCAGAATATAAACCACAGTGTGGGGATAGCATATGCTATGGAACAATTTGATGTTTTTTTTTTTCTTTTTGGAGATTAAAATATAGGGTTTGTTTGCAAAGTTACTTTGAAACATTTGGAGCAAACACCTGCTTTGGAGTCCAAAGCGAAGAATTTGAGTTGGAATCCTTCCACAGCTGGTTTTGGAATGTGACATTTAGGCGCAACACCTCCCAATTTTAGGCTCGGTTTCCTCGACTGTGAGATGGGGATGAGTACATTCCCCAGAGCGACGTGAAGATTAAGTGAGAGCACATAAAAGTGCTTAATGCAGGGCTTGGCACGGGCAAGGCTAACGCAGCTTCCTCCCTTCCAAAGGGCAGCACTTACCGTTTGTTTTGCTGTGGAATTATTCAGAATGCTAGTCTGCTAATGGACACAAAGGTGGCTTTTCTGTTGGGAGGGTCACAACAAGGCTCAATATCCTGAGCTGCCAACAGTGCGCATGGTGAAAAAAGAAAAAAAAAAAAACCAACATATTATTTCAATTTCCGCCCATTCAGAGTCCCTGCAAGTGGTGACTGGCTTTATGATTCACTGAGATCCCTCTCAAAAATTTCACTTTGACCTTAAATGTGTGAAAATTCCATTCCTGGCAAGTGGAACACATTGCCTGGAGAAAGAGGCCTGAATGTATTTTGTGTTTTGAATCTTCTGCTATTCCCCTGGGAGCAGAATGGATATTGCCCTGTATTAGTTGCGACTTTGAGCTTATCAACTAACCTCTCTGAACTCCAGTTTCTTCATTTGAGCATAATGCCAATTTCTTATGATTGTTTGAAGGGTTAAATGAGATACAATATTTAAAAAAATATATCTTGTTAAGTTTAGGCTGGAGAGATGGCTTAACTGGTAAGGTGCTTGCCTGCAAAGCTTAAGGACCCTGGTTCTATTCCCCATTACCCATGTAAGCCAGATGCACAAGGTGGTGTGTGTGTCTGGGGTTTGTTTGCAGTGGCTGGAGGCCCTGGTTCACCAATTCTCTCTGACTGTCTCTCTATCTATCTCTCTCTGTTTACAAATAAATAAATACTAAAAAAGAATTGAAAAAAATTTTTTTTATTTATTTGCAAACAGAGAGATAAAGAGACAAAGAGAATATGGGCACACCAGGGCCTCTAGCCACTACAAAAAAACTCTAGACACGTGCACCACCTGTGCATCTGGCTTATGTGGGTACTGGGGAATCAAACCCAGGTCATTAAGCTTTACAGGTAAACACCTTAACCACTGAGCCACCTCTCCAGCCCTGAGATACAATTTCTTTATTTTTTCCTTTTTTCTTTTTTTGGTTTTTCAAGGTAGGGTCTCACTCTAGCTCAGGCTGACCTGGAATTCACTATGTAGTCTCAGGGTGGCCTTGAACTCAAGATGATCCTCCTACCTCTGCCTCCTGAGTGCTGTAATTAAAGGTGTGTGCCACCACGCCTGGCTGAGATCAATATTTTAATACATATTTTTGAAGATGCATAAGGTTGAAGAGAGTCACACAGTAAGATATTAATTGATGTTAGAATTTAGGGGCAGAATTGCAAGGCAGAAAAGAAAGATTTTAATTCTTTTTATTATTATTGCCTTAAATACTTCTGCTTCCTTTGAATTTGTTTTAATGTGTCTTTACTACCTTATTTTTTAAAATGTGTCTTTGCTTTAGAATAATTTTAGATTTATAGAAAAAGATGCAGAAATAGTGCAACAGATTCATTATATCCCCTACCCATCTTCCTCTATGTTAATATCTTTTTTGGGGGGAGTGGTTCGAGGTAGGCTTTCACTCTAGGAGAGGCTGACCTGGAATCCTGGAATTTACCATGTAGTCTCAGGGTGGCCTCCAACTCACCATGATCCTCCTACCTCTGCCTCCCGAGTGCTGAGATTAAAGGCGTGCACCACCACAACTGCCTATGTTATTATCTTACGTAACATTTGTCAAAACTGAGAAAACAAGTTGGTATGGTAACACATGTCTATAATAACAACACTTGGGAAACTGAGGTAGAAGGATTAGGAGTTCAAGGCCAGTCTGAGCTATATAATGAGACCTCCTTTCAAAAAACAATCAAGAAAAAGTAGGTGGTGCATGCCTCTCATGCCACCATTTAGAAGTTTGAAGCCAACCTGGGCTCCATGAGACACTGTCTCAAAAAACAAAACAGGAAAAGAAAAAAAAAAACAGCAACAACAAAACAACGAGGGGCTGGAGAGATGGCTCAGTGGTTAAGGTGCTCACCTGCAATGCCTAATGATCCAGAATCAATTCCCCTGTACCCACATAAAGCCAGATGCACAAAGTGGCGCATGCATCTGGAGTTTGTTTGCAGTGGTTGGAGGCCCTGACACACCCATTCTCTCTGTCTATCTCTCTTCCATCTCTCTCGGTGCTTGCAAATAAATAAATAATGTTTAAAACAAAGCAAAACAAAACAGAGCTGGGCATGTTGTGCACACCTTTAATCCCAGCACTCTGCATGCGGAGATAGGAAGATCTCTGTGAGTTCAAGGCCAGCCTGGGAATACAGAATGAATAGCTGTTCAGCCTGGGCTATGGTGAGACCCTACCTCAAAACAAAAAACAAACAAACAAACAAACAAACAAACAAACAAACAAACAAACAAACAAACAAAACAGCAACAAATGGGTAGGCTAGGACAACAGTAAACTCCCTCTCTCATAGTCCAGACCCACTGTTCTTCAGAGGAGGAGACTTGAAGGTTATGGTAGGATGCAAAGGTGATTTTAAAACAGAATTCTCAAAGTATTAAAATAGATTCCATCACTCTTAAAGAGTCCCTTTTGGCCTCGTTAAGGAAAGGAATAGCTAAAGATCTAACCACATCTTCCAACTAGAGAGCCCTGACTACTGTGGTCACTAGGGATAGAGGTATTTGGGGATCTAACAGGTCTTTCCATTTCTATCTACAGGCACTTATTCTTATTACAGTCTTAGAGGGAGGCAGAAGGACATTTTGCTTTATACAGAATTCTTTGAGAAATGAAAAGTGGTAAATCTTGATTCTTGTTTTCCTTTATTTTTATGACCTGCAGATCTGTGTTGAAGAAGATAGGATCTGAGGCTGGTCTCTGCTTTTTACTAGCCATTTTAGTCTTAACTTCATGGCAGCTTGCCCAAGCTGTGCCAGTTGAGTGAGCTTCACATAACAGGATCTGAAGTGGATAATTATGCAGGAAAATCAAGTGGACTGTGGTGAGGGTATAGCTCAGCGCTAGATCATGACCTAAACATGTGTGAGGTCCTGCCTGGGTTCAATCTCCAGCTCCAAAACCACACACACACACACACACACACACACACACACACACACACTGAGCCCACCTTTGTGTCCCAGTAAGAACATGACATCTGACTTCCTTTTCCCCACTCTATTGGCATGGACCTGTTTATTCAGACTGTGTCCATGGCAGGCAGATTCTGTCTGTGTTTGGCTAAAAGAAGAGCTGACATCTACCCCTAAAATAAAGATCAGTCCAGGGATGAAGAGATGACTTAGCAGTTAAGGCAACTTGCAAAGCCAAAGGACCAGGTTCAATTCCTTAGGACCCACATAAGCCAGATGCACAAGGTGTCACATGCATCTGGAGTTCGTTTGCAGTGGCTGGAGGCCCTGCCATGCCCATTCTCTCTCTCTCTCTCTCTCTCTCTCTCTCTGCCCCTCTTTCTTTCTTTCAAATAATAAATTTTAAAATATCTTTAAAAAATCAGTCCAGGAAAAAAAAAAGAAAAAAAAAATCAGTCCAGGTCCCTGGTAAATGCTTTCAGACAAGATGGGGCACTGTCAGGGTGGTATGGCCATAGGCAGGTAAATATTTTCAAAGTGTCCTTCTCATTTCCATGTGGTCAGAAGTTTTGTCATCATCTAATCACTTCTCTATCTTTTCAGTCTTTCCTTGTGGTTCTCAGTGGGAATCGTTTTATACCTAGGGGCATTTGGCCATGTCTGAAGATATTTTGGGTTGTCACAATGGGGCCAGGAGAATGTTGTTGACATGTAGTAAGTAGAAACCAGGCATGCTAAACATCCCACAACGGACAGAACAGTTTCCTACAGCACAATTAAATTATCCAATGGACATGTTCAGAGTTCTGAGAAATTCTGTTGCTGATTATGAGGTATGTGAGGATGGGGTCAAGTCTCTCTCTCTCTCTCTCTCTTTTTTTTTTTAGGTAGGGTTTCACTCTAGCCAGGGTGACCTGAAATTTACTATGTAGTCTCAGAGTGGCCTCAAACTCAAGTCAATCCTCCTACCTCTGCCTCCCAAGTGCTGGGAACAAAGGTGTGTGCCACCACACGTGGCCTAGAGTCTCTCTCCTCTCTCTCTTTAAAGTGTCCTCAAAACAGTTTCTGTGTCAACATGGAGTCACTTTAAAAAAAAAAATATTTATTTATTTGTTTTATTTAATTGAGAGAGCAAGAGAGGGAAAGAGGCAGACAGACACAGAGAGAGAGAGAGAGAATGGGCATGACAGGCCTCCAGCCACTGCAAATGAACTCCAGAAGCATGCGTCACTTTGTGCATCTGGCTTATGTGGGTCCTGGGGAATTGAACCTGGGTCCTTTGGCTTAGCAGGCAAGTGCCTTAACCACTAAGCAATCCTTCCAGTCCAAGACTCTTTTTTTTTTAAATTATTTATTATTTGCAAGGAGAGAATGAAAATGGGTGTGCCAGGACCTCTTGCTACTGCAAACGAACTCCAAATGCATACACCATTTTGTGCATCTGGCTTCACATGGGTACTAGGGAATTGAACTCAGGGCATCAGGCTTTGCAAGCAAGTGCTTTTAACCGCTGAGCCATCTCTTTAGCCCAGGGTGAAGTCTCTTCAATATGGACCTCTCATACCTCTGCCATAGAAAAGGTATTCGGGGTTGGGGGAGAGATTGATTGCTCAGCGGTTAAGGGGCTTCTCTATAAAGCCTAACAATCTGGGTTTCAGTAAAGGCCAATGCATAAAGTGATGCATGCATCTGCAGATCATTTGCAGTGGCTAGAGGCCCTGGCATGTGCGTTCTCTCTCTCTCTCTCTCTCTCTCTCTCTCTCTCTCTCTCTCTGTCTCTCTCCATGCAAATAAATAAATAAAATGTAAAAGAAAAAAAGAAAAGGCATTTGCTATCTAGCTAAGAAGTGACACCTGCCTAATCTGTCACCTGACATTTCAATGGCTCTGTATTGAATTTTATTTCTTTCTCAATCTCCTTCTCCCTCTCCCTTTTTCTGTTTTTTGTTTTTCTTGAGACAGGCTGTCCATGTATATGCCAAGCTGGCATCAAACTCACCACCTTCCTGCTTCAGACTATCAAGTGCTAGGATTAGAGACATATGAGACACTCTCGCTTGAATTTTGATTCTCAAACAGTAACATAGAGTAAGTAACATAAAGTAGGAAAATGATGCAAAATGACTGAAGAACTTATGAATAAATTAATGAACCTATCCATTACTTTTCCATCAATCTGTAATCTAAATCAGCCCTCATGCCGACACACTTTAGTAGTCGCCTTTGGATGCTAGTTTTGGTTTGACCCCATAAGTGATCTTACGAATGTGACATGTATTTTTCTAGAATGGTTTTCATCCATGGACTTGAATACAATCATGAAAGAAAATGTTTTATATCTAATCTCCAGTATTGCGAGAGGGAGGGAGAGAGAAGGAAGGAAGGGTGTATATCTATGTGATCCAATATAATGGTACCAGCCACATGTGGGTACTGAGCACTTGAAATGCTTGTGGTTTAAGATGGCTGGACGTCATGGCATAGTCTGAAATCTCAGTACTCATGAGGCTGAGGCAAGAGGATGATTAAGGCCAGCTTGGGCTGCCTAGTGAGACACTGTTTCAAAAAACATCCCCAGATCTGGGTGTGGTGGCGCAGGCCTTTCTTCCCAGCACTTGGGAAGCAGAGGTAGGAATATCGCCCTGAGTTCAAGGCCACCCTGAGACTACCTAGTGAATTTCAGGTCAGCTTGAACTAAAGTGAGACTCTACCTCAAAAAAAGAGGAAAAAGAAAGTCCTCCAAAAGCCGGGTGTGGAATCACACACCTTTAATCCCAGCCCTTGGGAGGCTAAGGTAAGGGGATTGTCATGATTTGAGGGCAGCCTGGGCAACAGTGTGAGTTTCAAATCAGCCTGGACTAGAATAAGACCCTGCCTCAAAAGCGGAAGAAAAAAGGAGGAGGAAAGGAAGAAAGAAATATGGCTAATGCAATTAGTTTACTTAAGTTAAATTTAAATAGCCATAGGTGGCTGATAGCGACTATATTGACAAGCACAGTGTTAGACCCATATCACATGTGAAAAATAATACCGTGTGAGTTTTTAGATGCCTATACATTCAGAGATTTTGCAACTTTGCTCCTTCACTTATATCCTCTGCATGGAGTTTTGGTATGACTATTTTATGTCTTATTGGCCATCCCCCTATGATTTCTCCAATTGTTTTAAATTTTTTTTCCATGTTATAAACAATGCTTCAATCTTTGCATGTCTCTTTTCCTCAATACTGGTCAAGTGGAAATGCTGGGTCATGGTGTACATATAAGTTTAATTTCATTATCTCCTGTCAAAATTATAACCTAATTTTTTCACCTATAAAAGGAGAGCGATCCAGTCACCTAAGGTTCCTTCCTGTAGTGTTAAAACCTTCTGGAACGCCAGAGGTGAGAGGCAGTTTAAGCTCTTGGCAATGACCTAATCTACACTCTGCTCAGTCAGATGCAGCGGAAACAGATAACATTCAGGGTCATGTGTTCCCAGTTGTTCCCTCTCTAGGTCCCTGGGAAGAGAAAACTTTCTAAAATACCAGATCAAATTTTCTTTTAATCCTCACTAATAAGTGGATAAAAGTTCCTGGCAGTGGAAAACTCCCGTTATATTCAATTTCATTAAAATAAATCTGTCACTAGAGTTGGAAACTCAAGCTTCTCTTGTTCAGATAGCTACAAAAGTAAAAAGCTTTCCATGTTACGCACGATTTTTCTAACTTCCCCCATGTGACTGGGATTTAGAGTCATTTTTACCCATTCACACCTGCTGTTACCCAACTGTTAATATCAACACGTTGAATGATAAAACAGCCTGTAAGAGGAGCCTTATCTAATTCCAGCAACTACCTCATTGCTCACTGTAAAAATGCCAATTGTCTTTGGATAGGAATCACAAGTCAGTAGTTCAGAATGTGCACACGTGCAGACAAACATATTCGATTCCTTGGAAATTAAAGGTATAATAGACCTTGACATCCTGGCCATGACTCATGTCCACATGATGCCTAGCTCATGAGAAGACTTGAGCCCGTTCATTAGGGTGGGGCAATACTGTTGTGAAGATCTGGGCTTTTCCATCATCTATTCAATTGTAAAGACTTGCTATTGAGCAGCACATTAGTAAGAATGTATATAAAAATGCCCAAGATAGCCCAGTGTTGCTTCTGTACTGATTCTAACTACCTGTATCTGTGAGGATTAAATTTGTTAAAAATAAAACTTAAGAATAAAAACAAAATGCTTTGGTGGCTTCACTCTCATTTATAGGTTTCTTTATTATGAAAACTGGAAGTCATACAGAAGCAGAAGGAAGAATAAAAGGATGACATTATTACTATTTTGGTGTAGTTCCCTTTTTTTTCCTTTAGAAATTCTTTTTTTTTCTTTTTTGGGGGGAATTTTTCGAGGTAAGGTCTCACTCTAGCCCAGGCTGACCTGGAATTCATTATGTAGTCTCAGGGTGGCCTCGAATTCACTGCAATCCTCCTACCTCTGCCTCCCTAATGCTGGGATTAAAGGTATACACCTGTCTTTTAAAAAGACAGAAAAGTAGAGCTCAGTTTAGTGGAGCATGCCTGTCTGTAATCACAGTACTCTGGAGGTAAAAGAAGGAAAATTGAAAGTTCAAAGCCAGTCAAATTCCAGGCCAGCCAGGGTTGTCTAACAAGAATTTGCATTTAAAAAGGGGGGAGTGCTGGAGAGATGGCTTAGCGGTTAAGATGATTGCCTGCGAAGCCTAATGACCCAGGTTCGATTCTCCAGGTCCATTGTAAGCCAGCTGTACATGGTGGTGCATGCATCTGGAGTTCGTTTGCAATGGCTAGGGGCCCTGGCATGCCCCCTCTCTCTCTCTCTCTAATAAATAAATAAAAATAAATTTAGAAAAAATTTTTTTTAACTCACAAGGGTTTGGGGATGCAGCTCAATTGGAAAAGTGCTTGACTAGCAGGTGTGAAGCCTGAGTTCGATCCTGGACAGCTTATAAACTAGGTGGCACAGGCCTGTGATCTCAGCACTCAGGAAGAAGGGGCAGATGAATCAGAAGTTCCAGATTAATCTCAGCTACACAGTGAGTTTGAGGCCAGTCTGGGAAATGTAAGACTCCATCTCAAAAGAAAACAAAGAATTTTCAAAAAACTAGACCCATATTCCACCATCTAGAATCTTGTCACATTTGCTACCAGGTTTTGTTTTGAGTAGTCTTTCTCAAACAATAGACCCACAAAATGGTACATAATGCTAAAGACAGATTTAACCACCATCCCCAGACATAAAAGCTTGAATTTTTCCTTCTAGTTTAATCAGAATCTTATATAACACAAAAGCCTATGTAGAGGGCTAGGGAACTAACTCAGCAGTTAAAGGGTCAATTCCCCAGGGCCCACACCAAGCCAGATGCACAATGTGATACATGTAACTGGAGTTCATTTGCAGCAGCAACAGATCCTGGAGCACCCATACTCTCTCTCTCTCTCTCTCTCTGTTTCTCTTGCAAAGAAATAAATAAAAATATTTGTTAAAGCTGGGTGTGCTGGCACCCAGCACTTGGGAGGCAGAGGTAGAAGGATTGCTATAAGTTTGAGGCCACCCTGAGACTACATAGTGAATTCCAAGTCAGCTAGGGCTAAAACGAGACTCTAGCTCAGGGGAAAAAAAACCAGTGAAGAGATGGTTTAGTGGTAAAAGTGCTTGCCTACAATGCCTAATGATCCGGGTTTGATTCCCCAGTACCCACATAAAAACAGATGCACAAAGTGGTGCATTCATCTGGAGTTCATTTGCAGTGGCTAGAGGCCCTGGCGTGACCATTCTCTCTCTCTTCTTTCTCTCTCCTTGCAAATAAATAAGCAAATAAATAAATAAGTAAATAAATAAATAAATAAAATAGTTGTTAAAAAACATATGCAGAAAGATACATATTACAATAATATCTGAAGGTTCTCTGTAGGGGCTTTATATTCAAGAACTCAGCCAACAATGAATGAAAACTATATAAGCTTACAATGGTCACGTATATTCTGAACTTGGTACAGATTTTCTTTTTATGTAAAGAATATAAGGCCCAGCATATCTCTAATCCTGGAACTCAGAAGGCTGAGGCAGAAGGGTAGCCACGAATTTAAGGCCAGCTTAGGCTACAAAGCAAGACTGTCTCAAAACAAACAATAGGGCTGACAAGATGGCTTAGTGGTTAAAGTGCTTGCTTGCAAAGCCTGATAGCCTGGGTTCAATTCTCCAGTACCCACATAAAGCCAGATTATGTGTGTCACTTTGTGCATCTGGCTTACGTGGGTACTAGGGAATTAAATCTTGGTCCTTAGGCTTCATAGGCAAATGCCTTAACCACTAAGCAATCTCTCCAGCCCATGATTTTTTTTTTCAATTAAAAAATTTTTTTTTATATATTAAGCTGAGAGGGAGAGAAGGAAGCAGAGAGAAAGGCAAAGAGAGAAAGAAGGGGCACACCAGGACCTTCAGCCACTGCAGACAAACTCCAGATGCATGTGCCACCATGTGTATCTGGCTTACGTGGGTCATGGAGAATCCAACCTAGGTTCTTTGGCTTTGCAGGCAAGCGCCTTACCATTAAGCCATCTCTCCAGCCCTGATATTTATTTATTTTATTTATTTATTTATTTATTTATTTATTTATTTATTTATTTATTTTTGAGGTAGGGTCTTACTCTAGCCCAGGCTGACCTGGAACTCACTCTGTAACCCAGGCTGGCCTCAAACTCACAGTGATCCTCCTACCTCAGCCTCCTGAGTGCTGGGATTCGAGTCACAGTACTTAATTTATTTGTTAATTTTGTACTTCCTTTCATCCCTCATGTCTGCAGTGCTCTGCACATTGTAAACAGCAGAAATGTTGTGGTTTAATTAGCCACTGGGGTCTGGAGTATAAGCATTCAGGCTTTGCTGAATAGTTGTTGTCTTTTTCCTTTTTTAAAGAAAACCTGGGAGGGCTGGGGATATAAATAGCTTAGTGGTAAAGTGCTTCTGTAGTGTGCCTGAGGTTTGATTCCTAGTACTGAAAGAAGTAAACTACAAGCGCCGAGTGTGATGGCACACGCCTTTAATCCCAGCACTCGGGAGGCAGAGGTAGGAGGATTGCCGTGAGTTCGAGGTCAGCCTGGGCTGGAGTGAGAGACCCTACCTCAAAAAAACAAAAACAAAAAAAAACCAAAAACAAAAAAAGTAAACTATAATTTCTGGGTGTGGATTGTATGGATTTAGATCAATTTAATGATATATGAATCAGGTGCTTATCAGTCTGACTCAGTGAAGTTTCAAGAGCCAGAAAAATCATCTGAAACATTTTTTAAATTTTTTAAAAATATTTTTATTTTTATTTATTTATTTGAGAGAGAGAGAGATACAGAAATAGGCATGTAGAGAGAGAATGGGCACACCATAGCCTCCAGCCACTGCAAACGAACTCCAGATGTGTGTGCCCTCTTGTGCATCTGGCTTATGTGGGTCCTGGAGAATAGAGCCTCAAACCGGGGTCCTTAGGCTTCACAAGCAAGCATTTAACCACTAAGCCATCTCTCCAGCCCATCTGAAACATTTTAAAGACAGATTTTGTTTTGTTTTGTTTTGTTTGTGAGGTAGGGTCTCACTCTAGCTCAGGCTGACCTGGAATTCACTATGTAGTCTCAGGGTGGCCTCAAACTCATGGCAGTCTTCCTACCTCTGCCTCCCAAGTGCTGGGATTAAGGGCATATGCCACCATGCCTGGCTCAAAGACTTTTTTTATTTGAGAGAGAGAGAAAGAAAAAGAGAAGGAGGGAGACAATGGGCACGCAAAGATCTCTAGCCACTGCAAAGAACTCTAGACACATGCGCCACCTTGTGCAGCTGGCTCATGTGGGTACTGGGGAATCGAACCTGGGCAAGTGCCTTAGCTGCTAAGCCATCTCTCTAGCCCTAAGACAGAATTTTATCTAGACTTGTTACAGAAGAGTTTGGGTTGTAGGAAAATTGGCCACATTTTAGTACTATAGTAGATTTTATTTTTAATGTTGGGACCAAATACATGACAAAAAGCCACTTAAGAAGGATGGAGCTGGGGAGATTGCTCAGCAGTTAAGATTCTTGGCTACAAAGACAAATGACCTGGGTTTGATTCCCCAGTACCCACATGAAGCCAGATGCAGAAAGTGAGGCATGTACCCGGAGTTCATTTGCAGTGGGTGGAGGCCCTGGAGGGTCCATTCATTCTCTCTTTCTCTCTCTCTTTCTCTGCTTGCAAATAAATAATTAGGAACCGGAGAGATGACTTAGCAGTTAAGGCACTTGCCTGCAAAGTGTAAGGGCTCATGTTCAACTCTCCAGTCCCACGTAAGCCAGATGCACAGTTATGCAAGTGCATATGGTTGTACATGCGCACAAGGGGGCATGTACACATATGGAGTTCTACTGCAGTGGCTGGAGGCCCTGGCACGCCAATTCTTTCTCTCTCTCTCTCTCTCTCTCTCTCTCTCTCTCTCCATCTCTTACTCTCACATTTAATAAAAGGCAGTCTGGGCTGGAGAGATGGCTTAGCAGTTAAGGCACTTGTCTGCAAAACCTAAGGACCTCAGTTTGATTCTCCAGGTCCCGTGTAAGCCAGATGCACATGGTGGAGCATGCACCTGGAGTTCGTTTGCAGTGGCTAGAGGCCATGGCGTGCCCATTCTCTCTCTCTCTCTCTGTCTTTCTCTCACTTTCACTCTTCTCTCTGTCTCTAATAAATAAATAAATAAAAATAAGAAATTTTTAAAAAGGCAGTCTGTTGGGCTTGTCTCAAAAAATAATTAAATACAATTTTTATGAGACTAATGTGCTGCCTACTGCACTAAGGATGAGCCTTAAAATATTTTTTAAAAAGAAAAGAAGGGGGCTGGAGAGATGGCTTAGTGGTTACGGCACTTGCCTGCAAAGCCAAAAGACCCAGGTAAGCCAGACGCACAAGGGGCACATGCATCTGGAGTTCTGTTGCAGTGGCTACAGACCCTAGCATGCCCATTCTCTCTGCCTCTCTCTTTCTCAAATAAAAATAAATAAAAATAAATTTAAAAAAAAGAAAAGAAAAGAAGGTAGGGGAGGCTTAAAGCTGTGGCAGCAGAAGCATGAAGCTGCTTGCTCACATCTCAGTAGACCAAGAAGCAGAGTCAAAGGAAATGCAGGTATTCAGCTGGTTTCTCCTTTTCCTTTTTATTCAATCTGGGCTCCAGACCATGAATGGTGCCACCTACATTCAGGCCTTCAGATACATTGCTAGGTGTACATCTATGTTCTGGATCTATCTCTCCTGTCATTCCTTCCTTCCTTTCTTTTTTCCCCCAAGAAGGTTCTTACTCTAGCCCAGGCTGACCTGGAACTCACTCTGTAGTCTAAGGCTGGTCTTGAACTCACAATAATCCTCCTACTTCTTCCTCCCAAGTGCTAGGACTAAAGGCATGTGCCACCATACCTGGCCCTTTCTGTCTTTCTTTCCTTCTGCTTTTTTTTTTTTTTTTTTTTTTTTTTCTGATAAGGTAGGATCTCACTCTAACCCAGGGTGACCTGGAATTCACTATGCAGTCTTAGGCTGGTCTTGAACACAAGGCAATCCTCCTATTTCTCCTTCCCAAGTGCTAGGACTAAAGGCTTGCGCAGCCACCATGCTCACCCAGCGTTTTATGTGGGTGTGGGGGATTCAAACTCCAATCTTCATGCTTTTGTGGCAAGCACTTTACCTCCTGAGCCATCTCCTCAGCCCTACCTAGGCATTTATTTTATATATATACATACATACACACAAGGGGGAAAGGAGTAGAAATAGAACTGGGAATGCCAGGGCTTTCTGCCACTGCAAATGATGCAAATATGTGCCACTTTGTGCATCTGCCTTTAAATGGATACTGTGGCATTGAACCCTGACCTTCATGCTTTGTAAGCAAATGCCTTTAACCACTGAGCCCTTTCTCCAACCCCCCCTCAGGCATTTCTTTTTCTTTTTCTTCTGTTTTGGGGTTTTCAAGTTAGGGTCTCCTTCTAGCCCAAGCTGACCTAGAATTCATCATGTAATCTCAGGGTGGCCTCGAACTCATGACGATCTTCCTACCTCTGCCTCCTGAGTGCTGGGATTAAAGGCATGCACCACCGTGCCCCATTGCATTTCTTAATCCAATCAATTTGATAATTGAAATGAGCCATCACAGGTACCAATGGACTCAGGGTCTTAAATGACAACACCTCCCATTTTCTAGTTTTTCATTGTTACAAGTGATGCTGCAGTAGATATGTCATCTTACACAAATGAGAAAAACTTTCTCAAACCTAGAAGCAGAATTGCCAGCTCAAGAGTATAGACATTTCCAAATTGGACGTGGTGGATCAAACCTCTAAACTATGATCCATAATCCCAGCACTCAAGAGGCTGAGGTAGGGGGATCGTTGTGAGTTTGAGGATAGCCTGAGACTACAGAGTGAGTTCCAGGTCAGCCTGGGCTAGAGTGAGACCCTACCTCAAAAAAACAAAACAAAACAAACAAACAAACAAACATAAAACCAAAACCAACCAACCAAGCAACAAGAATGTAGATATTTCTGCTGGGCGTGGTGGCGCATGCCTTTAATCCCAGCACTCAGAAGGCAGAGGTAGGAGGGTCAACTTGAGTTTGAGGTCACCCTTAGACTGCATAGTGAATTCCAGGTCAGCCTGAGCTAGAGTGAGACCCTACCTCGAAAAACAAACAACAACAACAACAACAAAGAGTATAGATAGTTCTAATTTTTTCAGGTATTGCCAAATTTCTAGACAAAGATTTTTTCTCCTCAATTTCTACTTCTACTAACATCAAGAATATATGAAAGTTCTCATTTCCTACACACCTGCCTCCACTTATTTTGAGACAAGGTCTTGCTATATGCTTATGTTATCCTGAGTGGCCTTGATCTTGGTACTCTTCATGCTTTTTAGCCTCTGTAGTAGCTTGAATATATGTACCCCATAGACTCAGGTGTTTTATTAAGCTTGTAGCTTGAATCTCCAGTTGCCTTCGCTGGAGGAAGTATCATTGGGGCAGATCCTGGAGTCCAGCCCTAAGGTGTCACTGGGGCAGATACAATTCGGCCCAAAGATATAGAGATCAGTGTGAGCTCTGGGGTGGGGTAGGTCTCTGCAGTTTGCTGCTTTTGGTGTTTGCTGGCTGCTGGTGGTGTCTCTCTGCTTGGATTTATGAATGGGAGCCAACTTCTTCTGCCATAGATGGAACTTCCCCTGGATCTATTAGCTTGAAATAAATCCCTTCCTCCCATAATTTGTGTCTGGTTTGGTTGTTCATCCCAGCAACATGAAGCTGGTCTATTAAAGGCCACTTAAGAAGGATGGAGCTGGGAGATTGCTCAGCAGTTAAGATTCTTGGCTACAAAGACAAATGACCTGGGTTTGATTCCCCAGTACCCACATGAAGCCAGATGCAGAAAGTGAGGCATGTACCCGGAGTTCATTTGCAGTGGGTGGAGGCCCTGGAGGGTCCATTCATTCTTTCTTTCTCTCTCTCTTTCTCTGCTTGCAAATAAATAATTAGGAACCAGAGAGATGACTTAGCAGTTAAGGCACTTGCCTGCAAAGTGTAAGGGCTCATGTTCGACTCTCCAGTCCCACGTAAGCCAGATGCACAGTTATGCAAGTGCATATGGTTGTACATGCGCACAAGGGGGCACACACATATGGAGTTCTACTGCAGTGGCTGGAGGCCCTGGCATGCCAATTCTTTCTCTCTCTCTCTCTCTCTCCATCTCTTACTCTCACATTTAATAAAAGGCAGTCTGGGCTGGAGAGATGGCTTAGCAGTTAAGGCACTTGTCTGCAAAACCTAAGGACCTCAGTTTGATTCTCCAGGTCCCGTGTAAGCCAGATGCACATGGTGGAGCATGCACCTGGAGTTCGTTTGCAGTGGCTAGAGGCCATGGTGTGCCCATTCTCTCTCTCTCTCTCTGTCTTTCTCTCACTTTCACTCTTCTGTCTGTCTCTAATAAATAAATAAATAAAAATAAGAAATTTTTAAAAAGGCAGTCTGTTGGGCTTGTCTCAAAAAATAATTAAATACAATTTTTATGAGACTAATGTGCTGCCTACTGCACTAAGGATGAGCCTTAAAATATTTTTTAAAAAGAAAAGAAGGGGGCTGGAGAGATGGCTTAGTGGTTACGGCACTTGCCTGCAAAGCCAAAAGACCCAGGTAAGCCAGACGCACAAGGGGCACATGCATCTGGAGTTCTGTTGCAGTGGCTACAGACCCTAGCACACCCATTCTCTCTCTCTCTCCCTTTCTTTCTCCCTCTCTCTGCCTCTCTCTTTCTCAAATAAAAATAAATAAAAATAAATTTTAAAAAAAAAGAAAAGAAAAGAAGGTAGGGGAAGCTTAAAGCTGTGGCAGCAGAAGCATGAAGCTGCTTGCTCACATCTCAGTAGACCAAGAAGCAGAGTCAAAGGAAATGCAGGTATTCAGCTGGTTTCTCCTTTTCCTTTTTATTCAATCTGGGCTCCAGACCATGAATGGTGCCACCTACATTCAGGCCAGCCTTCCCCCACAGGTTTTTTTCTTTTTTTTTTTTTCCTAGAAATGCCTTCAGATACATTGCTAGGTGTACATCTATGTTCTGGATCTATCTCTCCTGTCATTCCTTCCTTCCTTTCTTTTTTCCCCCAAGAAGGTTCTTACTCTAGCCCAGGCTGACCTGGAACTCACTCTGTAGTCTAAGGCTGGTCTTGAACTCACAATAATCCTCCTACTTCTTCCTCCCAAGTGCTAGGACTAAAGGCATGTGCCACCATACCTGGCCCTTTCTGTCTTTCTTTCCTTCTGCTTTTTTTTTTTTTTTTTCTGATAAGGTAGGATCTCACTCTAACCCAGGGTGACCTGGAATTCACTATGCAGTCTTAGGCTGGTCTTGAACACAAGGCAATCCTCCTATTTCTCCTTCCCAAGTGCTAGGACTAAAGGCTTGCATGAGCCACCATGCTCACCCAGCGTTTTATGTGGGGTGGGGATTCAAACTCAATCTTCATGCTTTTGTGGCAAGCACTTTACCTCCTGAGCCATCTCCTCAGCTCTACCTAGGCATTTATTTTATATATATACATACATACACACAAGGGGGAAAGGAGTAGAAATAGAACTGGGAATGCCAGGGCTTTCTGCCACGCAAATGAATTCCAGATGCATATATGTGCCACTTTGTGCATCTGTCTTTAAATGGATACTGTGGCATTGAACCCTGACCTTCATGCTTTGTAAGCAAATGCCTTTAACCACTGAGCCCTTTCTCCAACCCCCACCCCCTCAGGCATTTCTTTTTCTTTTTCTTCTGTTTTGGGGTTTTCAAGTTAGGGTCTTCTTCTAGCCCAAGCTGACCTAGAATTCATCATGTAATCTCAGGGTGGCCTCGAACTCATGACGATCTTCCTACCTCTGCCTCCTGAGTGCTGGGATTAAAGGCATGCACCACCGTGCCCCATTGCATTTCTTAATCCAATCAATTTGATAATTGAAATGAGCCATCACAGGTACCAAATGGACTCAGGGTCTTAAATGACAACACCTCCCATTTTCTAGTTTTTCATTGTTACAAGTGATGCTGCAGTAGGTATGTCATCTTACACAAATGAGAAAAACTTTCTCAAACCTAGAAGCAGAATTGCCAGCTCAAGAGTATAGACATTTCCAAACTGGACGTGGTGGATCAAACCTCTAAACTATGATCCATAATCCCAGCACTCAAGAGGCTGAGGTAGGGGGATCGTTGTGAGTTTGAGGATAGCCTGAGACTACAGAGTGAGTTCCAGGTCAGCCTGGGCTAGAGTGAGACCCTACCTCAAAAAAACAAAACAAAACAAACAAACAAACAAACATAAAACCAAAACCAACCAACCAAGCAACAAGAATGTAGATATTTCTGCTGGGCGTGGTGGCGCATGCCTTTAATCCCAGCACTCAGAAGGCAGAGGTAGGAGGGTCAACTTGAGTTTGAGGTCACCCTTAGACTGCATAGTGAATTCCAGGTCAGCCTGAGCTAGAGTGAGACCCTACCTCGAAAAACAAACAACAACAACAACAACAAAGAGTATAGATAGTTCTAATTTTTTCAGGTATTGCCAAATTTCTAGACAAAGATTTTTTTCTCCTCCAATTTCTACTTCTACTAACATCAAGAATATATGAAAGTTCTCATTTCCTACACACCTGCCTCCACTTATTTTGAGACAAGGTCTTGCTATATGCTTATGTTATCCTGAGTGGCCTTGATCTTGGTACTCTTCATGCTTTTTAGCCTCTGTAGTAGCTTGAATATATGTACCCCATAGACTCAGGTGTTTTATTAAGCTTGTAGCTTGAATCTCCAGTTGCCTTCGCTGGAGGAAGTATCATTGGGGGCAGATCCTGGAGTCCAGCCCTAAGGTGTCACTGGGGGCAGATACGAATTCCGGCCCAAAGATATAGAGATCAGTGTGAGCTCTGGGGTGGGGGGGGTAGGTCTCTGCAGTTTGCTGCTTTTTGGTGTTTGCTGGCTGCTGGTGGTGTCTCTCTGCTTGGATTTATGAATGGGAGCCAACTTCTTCTGCCATAGATGGAACTTCCCCTGGATCTATTAGCTTGAAATAAATCCCTTCCTCCCATAATTTGTGTCTGGTTTGGTTGTTCATCCCAGCAACATGAAGCTGGTCTATTAAAGCCTCCCAAGTAAATGGGCTTATGCATGCAGCTCTTCCCTTTGCCCTTTTATACTTGGAATTTTAAGACTAATTTTTCTTTTTCTTTTTTTTTTTTTTTTTGGTTTTTCAAGACAGGGTCTTGCTCTAGCCCAGGCTGACCTGGAATTCACTATGTAGTCT
The DNA here is from genome assembly GCA_036365145.1 of Orientallactaga sibirica. Lineage (NCBI taxonomy): Eukaryota > Metazoa > Chordata > Mammalia > Rodentia > Dipodidae > Orientallactaga > Orientallactaga sibirica. Next base: position 1,987,441 of record JAEOAD010002806.1, read on the forward strand.
AAGGGTGGCCTCGAACTCATGGCAATCCTCCTACCTCTGCCTCCCCAGTGCTGGGATTAAAGGTGTGTGCCACCACGCCTGGCTGCTGCTGCTGCTGCTGCTGCTGCTGCTGCTGCTGCTGCTGCTGCTGCTTCTTCTTCTCCTTCTCCTTCTCCTTCTCCTTCTTCTTCTTCTTCTCTTCCTCTTCCTCCTTCTCCTCCTCCTCCTCCTCCTTCTTCTTTTTGTGGTTTTTCTAGGTAGGATCTCACTGTAACCCAGGCTGACCTGGAATTCACTATGTAGTCTCAGGGTGGCCTCATACTTATGGTGATCCTCCTACCTCTGCCTCCCTAGTGCTGGGATAAAAGGTGTGTACTACCATGCTAATTTTTCTATTCTTTAGCCAGTTTGACCAAGGTCAACATCAATAGCCATAAATCATGTACTCTTAATATGCTGTGATAAAAATGAGAGTTTGCCTCTGTGGTTTTCCTTGTCAAAACCCATTCCTTCCAGCCTAATAACAACAACAACAAAAATCAAATGCCATAGCTGGGCATGGTGGCGCACACCTTGCTACAGCAAGACCCTACCTTGAAAAAACAACAAACAAACAAACAAAATCAAATGCCAATGTCTAGTTGTTGTAGTCAGCTCCTCATTGCTGGGGCAAACATCTATGACACAGCTTATGGGAGGAAGTGGGTTTATTTCAGGATTACGGAATTCAGAGGAACACCATCACTGGTGGAAGAAGCTGGCTCCCTCTCATAGATCCAAGCATAGATACATCACCAACATCTAGCACAAACTTCCAGACCTCAAACTTCTCTCTACACACCTAGTAGGGTTGGACTTAGATCTGTCTCTAAATACACCTTAGGTCTGGACCCCAGGATCTGTTTCCACTGACACCCCCCATTGTAGCAGGGATCTGCCAGCTAGGGGCTCAAGTAGGAAGTTTAATCAAAAATGACTGAGTCTATGGGGTCATACATTCAAACGATCACATTTAAACTACCACGTCACTGTTTTTTAGAACTGTTAAAGTCATCAAACACACTGAAAGTCAGGCTGGGGAGATTGTTCAGTGGTTAGAGGTGCTTACTTGCAAAGTCTGCCTGTTAGGGGTTCAATCCCCAGGTACCTACCTGAAGCCTAATACAAAAAGTGGCACAAGCATCTGGCATTCTGTTTGCAGTAGCAAGAAACCATGGTGCACCTATACATCCATGCACATGCAAATAAATAAATTTTAGAAAAGAAGTTGATGGGCTGGAGAGATGGCTCGGTGGTTAAGGCGCTTGCCTGCAAAGCCTAAGGACCTAGGTTCGACTCCCCAGAACCCACATAAGCCAGGTACTCAGGGTGGCAAATGTGTCTGGAGTTTGTTTGCAGTGGCTAGAGGCCTGGTGTGCCCATTTTCTTTCTCTCTTTCTCTCTAATAAATAAATAAAAATAAAATATTTTTTAAAAAGAAAAGAAGTTAATAATAGGAACTGGGGATATGGCTCAGTTGGTAAAATGCTTATCCCACAATCATGAAGACATGAGCTTGCTGCCTAATACCTACATAAATGCTGTGTGTAGTGGTATGCACCTGTAATCCTGGCACTGGAGAGGCAGGAGCTAGGAAGATCCCGGACCCAGTCAGCCTAGCCTAATAGGTGAGCTCCAGGCCAATGAGAGGTGGATAGTGTACCTGCGGATAATACTCAGTGTTGTCCTCTGGTCTTCACATGCATGCACATGTCCCTCCACACACACATGCACCCACACATATAGGAACACACATACACACATACCAAACACACATACACATGTAAAACAAAGCACTAAAAAAGGTTAATGAGAGGGAAATGAGCTAACCAATGTGACATATACCTGTAATAACAGCACTAGGAAGACAGAGACAAAGGGCCGTGAGTTTGACACCAACCTGGGCTACATCCCAAGATCCTGTCCCCAAAACAAACAAACAAAAACAAAAATAAAAACAAAAACACAAAGCCGGGCGTGGTGGTGCACACCTTTAATCCCAGCACTCAGGAGGCAGAGGTAAGAGGATCACCGTGAGTTCGAGGCCACCCTAAGAATACAGAGTGAATTCCAGGTGAGCCTGGGCTAGAATGAGACCCTACCTCGAAAAACCAAAAAAATGGCATGAGATATTTGGGAAATTCTGTTTTATTTTCTGTATATCTAACTCTTTAATATCCTGATTACTGGTGAGGTTGAGTAGCTTTTTCTTTTTAACTTTTTTTTTTAAAGTTTTATTTATTTGAGAGAGAGAGAGAATGGCATGCCAGGGCCTCCAGCAACTGCAAATGAACTCCAGATGCATGTGCCACCTTGTGCATCTGGCTTACGTGGGTCCTGGGGAATTGAATCAGAGTCCTTTGGCTTTGCAGGCAAAGGCCTTAACAGCTAAGCCATCCTGGGGCTGGAGAGATGGCTCAGAGGTTAAGGTGCTTGCCTGCAAAGCCAAATGACCCAGGTTCAATTTCCCAGTACCCATGTAAGCCAGATGCACAAGGTGGCACATGTGTCTGGAGTTAGTTTGCAGTGACTAGAGGCTCTCATGTGCCCATTCTGTGTGTGTCTCTGTGTCTGTCCCTCTCTCTGCTTGAAAATAAATAAATGAATAAAACATTTTTAAAGACTATTATTTAGGGCTGGAGAGATGGCTGAGCAGTTAAGGCACTGCAAAGCCTGCAAAGCCAAAGAACCCAGGTTCAATTCCCCAGGACCCACATAAGCCTAATGCACAGGGTGCTGCATGCATCTGGAGTTTATTTGCAGTAATTGGAGGCCCTGGCATGCCCATACATTCTCTCTCTCTCAAATGAATAAATAATTTTTTTTTTGTTTTTGTTTTTCGAGGTAGGGTTTCACTCTAGTACAGGCTGACCTGGAATTCACTATGTAGTCTCAGGGTGGCCTCGAACTCATGGTGATCCTTCTACCTCTGTCTCCTAAGTGCTGAGATCAAAGGCGTGCCCTACCATGCCTGGCAAAATAAAATATCTTTAAAAAATATTTATTTATTTGTGTTTGTGTATGAGACAGAGTGCAGGTACGTTTAAGACAACACAGATGTGGAGGTCAGGATATTTAAGTCTATCCTACCAGTCTGTCTCATTTGAAGCATAGTTTCTTCGAATCTTGCTCTGCTGTTATTCTTTTTGCTACACTCACTGAGTGCTTCTGGATAATTCTCCTGTCTTGGCCTCCTATCTCAGTCATCTTGCTGGGACTATGAAAACATGCCACAGCTTCCAGCTTCTTGCGTGGGATCTGAGGATTGAGCTCAGGTTTGAGCACACACATACACATCTCCCCTGCCCCAATAAAGTCCTCTTGAAAACTTGATGGGAGGGGTCACCTGTAATCTAGCACTGGGAAGGTAGCGGCAGGAAGATCAGGAACTATGACATAGTGAGTTCCAGGCCAGATGCCCATCAATGGATGAATGATTGATGAAGATGTGGTATATATACACAGTGGCATTCTACTTAGTGGACCATGGTAAAATGAAGCAATGAAATTGTCAGGATAATGGATGGACTTAGGAAAAAAAAATCATACTAAGTGAATTCACACAAGCACAGAGACAAATCCCACATGCTCTCCCTCATGTGTGGTTCCTCACTTGGAAGAGCTTGGGTTGCATGTGAGTGGCAATAAGCATCAGGAGTGTTGACAGGGAACTAGAATGACGCTAGGAGAACGGGGAGCTAGGGGAGAAGGGGAGTTGTTACCTGACAGGCAACTCGAGGGGCAGTATACAGGGGGTGGAAGGGTCATAGTGGGAGGGGGCAATGAGGGTGTGGGGAGATTTACACAAAACCAAGCATTAATCAGTACTATAGATAATTTCCTTCTGGATGGCAAAGTAAAAGATAAAACCCTTAATGAGCCAGGAGGCAGAGGTAGGAGGACTGCTGTGAGTTCGAGACCACCCTGAGATTACATAGTAAATTCCAGGTCAGTCAGAACTAGAGATCCTACCTCAAAAGGCAAAACAAACAAACAAAAGAACTTGGTGTCAAGGCTAGCTTCTTCCTGAGGTTGCCCCTAGCCCTAACCAACCAGCTGTCCCTCTGGTTCACCTGAGCTGGAAGACAGCCCACCACTATAAGGTTATAAATACCTTTGCAAGGGGAGGGCAGGCTCCCTAGTCACTTGGGAACTTTTAGCTGTGGGTGAGTTCTTCCCTCGGAGAACCCCCTAGCCCCTATTCTCTACATGGGCTCCTTTATCCCTTCCAACTCCCCACATGGCAGGAGCTCCTTGAACTTTCTTTTCTCTCTTCTTTCTGCCCCTTTTTTCCAGGCCCTCCACATGGGATCTCTAGCCATGTGGTGCCTTTCCTTGGCTCTGTACTTCCCTCAATAAATATAATAATTTAATTAAAAAAAATAAAATCCTTAATAAGAGAGAGGGAGGATTGCCCAGACAGAAGGGCCCAAAGAAGGCAGAGAACGCCTAATTCTAAAACCATGGGTGCTGGTTTGTAATTCCCAGCACCAGAATTGGGTTATGTACCCTATAGTGAGCTGTTGGTTGAGGAGACCTATGAGGTCCCCAACACAATGCAGACTATTTGTCAAATCACTTGGTTACCTGCCAGAGTTAAATGGTATTGCTGAAGACACCACAGTTTTCAGACGCAGGACATCAAGAGAACACGCTGGAACTAATTAGGAAGCCAACTCCCTGCTGGCTAGTCCTCATCGTGCTGGAAAGTGCTATGCGAGCTCCGGCGGCAGGGGGAATAATGCCACCATTGGTGGGAACAAGCAGGGGACCCTGCAAGCTACGAAATCACCAACCAGACAAGATGTACACACCTGTGTAATAGTGGCCCACAGCCTTGGAGGATAATTAATTGCTCTCTGATTGGATATGAGGCCCACTCCGTGGGAGAGAACTCATACCTGGTACTGAAAACCAGATCCGAATTCTAGGGATCTGGTAGTCATAAACTCCAGAAAGATGCTCCCGATAGTCTTTGGCCAAGAAGAGTGACTACACCCATCAAAAAGTCCCTTACAGCTGGGTGTGGTTGTGCATGCCTTTAATCCCAGCATTGGGGAGGCAGAGGTAGGAGGATTGCCATGAGTTCAAGGCCACCCTGAGACTCCAAAGTGAATTCCAGGTCAGACTGGGCTAGAGCAAAACCCTACCTAGAAAAAGAAAGAAAAAAAAAAAAAAAAAAAAAAAAAAAGGTCCGCCAGGCGTGGTGGCGCACGCCTTTAATCCCAGCACTCGGGAGGCAGAGGTAGGAGGATCGCTGAGAGTTCCAGGCCACCCTGAGACTACATAATGAATTCCAGGTCAGCCTGGACCAGAGTGAGACCCTACCTTGCAAAACCAAAAAAAAAAAAAAAAAAAAAAAAAAAAAAAAAAAGGTCCCTTAGGGCTGGAGAGATGGCTCAGAGGTTAAGGCATTTGCCCTCAGAGCCTAATGACCTGGGTTCAATTCCCCAGTACCCAAATAAAAACAGATGCACAAAGCCAGGCATGGTGGCGCACGCCTTTAATCCCAGCACTTGGGAGGCAGAGGTAGGAGGATCCCCATGAGTTCGAGGCCATCCTTAGACTACATAGTGAATTCCAGGTCAGCCTGGGCTACAGTGAGACCTAACATCGAAAAACAAACAAACAAACAAAAAACAGATGTCCAAGGTGGCACATAGATCTGGAGTTCATCTCTCTCCTTGCAACTAAATCAACAAACTCTCTTAGCTAGCCATGGAGGTGCATGCCTTTAATCTTAGAAGCATTTAGAAGGCAGAGGTAAGAGGATTGCCATGAGTTTGTAGACCCTGAGACTATCTAGTGAATTCCAGGTCAGCCTGGGTTAGAGGGAGACCCTACCTTGAAAAACAAACAAATAAAGTCTCTTAAATAACTATGCATATCCTCTTTAATCCACGCTGCTCTCACTCTTAGAGAATCTGATTTTTTTTTTAACAGATGGCAGTGAAATCTGGGGAGGACCCAGATCTATTAATCTATCAAGAAGAGATAGGGACTAATTAGCATGAGACAAGCCATCTGTAGCACATCCACCAGGGCCCAGGAGACATCACACAGGAAGTGGTGATTTAAACACCAGTGTTATGCTGGAGAGATGGCTTAGTATGTAAAGTGTTTGCCTACAAAGCCCAAGGTTCAATTCCCCAGTACCTACAGAAGCCAGATGTACAAGGTGACACATGTGTCTGGAGTTCATTTGCAGTGGCAGGGGGCCCTGGCATGCCCATTCTCTCTCTATCTGCCTCTTCCTCTCTTTCTCACTCAAATAATAAATAAATAAATAAATAAATAAATAAATAAAATATTTTTTTTAATACCAGTGTTGCTCTCACTGCTATTCTAACAACCTGCTCCTGAGAAATGGCCACAGACACTGAGGACACTCAAAACTCATCAGAGCAGAAATCCAGAGGATACAGAGAGCTCAACATTAAAGTAGACTTATAACACACCCACCAAGGCTCAAGGCACATTGAGGAATAGGAGACAGAAAGATTGTCAAAGGCATAGGATGAGAAGGAGTATTCTGAGTAATTGCCCATCCCCAACAGAGACTAACTGATGCATTCATAATCCCATGGTGAATACAACAACCCCACTGAGGATAATACAAGGGGAATGGGACCAACACATGAGTTATTTATATTGTAAAGTTCATAATTAACTTTTTATGTGAGAGAATCGGCACGCCACAATCTCCAGCCACTGCAATCAAACTCCAGATGTGTGTGCCACCTTGTGTGCATGTGCAACCTTGCATGCTTGTGTCACCTTATGGGTCTGGCTTACATGGGACCTGGAGAGTTGAACACAGGTCCTTAGGCTTCACAGGCAGTGCCTTAACTGTTAAGCCATCTTTCTAGCCCCATAATTTTTTAAAAAGCTAGAAAATGAGCCAGGCATGGTGGCACACGCCTTTAATCCCAGCATTTGGAAGGCAGAAGTAGGAGGATCGCCACCCTGAGACTACATAGTGAATTCCAGGTCAGCTAGAGTAAGACCCTACCTCAAAAAACAAAAAACAAACAAGCAAACCAACAAAACAACAACAACAACAACAACAAAAAAAACCCAAAAAGCTGGAAAATGGAATCAGTGGAGATGCCCATAAAAAAAATGTCTGGGTCTGGTGTTGCACACTTAGTTCCAAGCACTTGGTAGGCAGAGGTAGGAGAATGCCATGAGTTCAAGGTCATCATGGACTAGAGTGAAACCTTACAAAGAAAGAAAGAAAGAAAGAAAGAAAGAAAGAAAGAAAGAAAGAAAGAAAGAAAAGAAGAGAGAGAGAGAGAAGGAAGGAAGGAAGGAAGGAAGGAGAGAGAGAGAGAGAGAAGGAGAGAGAGAGAAGGAAGGAAGGAAGGGAAAGGAAAGAAAGAAAGAGAGGAAGGAAGGAGGAAAGAAAGAGAGAGAGAAAGAAAGAAAGGGAAAAAAGAAAGAAAGAAAGAACAAAGAAAGAAAGAAAGAAAGAAAGGAAGGAAGGAAGGAAGGAAGGAAGGAAGGAAGGAAGGAAGGAAGGAAGGAAGGAAGAAAGAAAGAGGGAAGCACCTCTGCCTCTTGGCTGAAAGCAACAAGATGCACAACTTCTCAATGTATCTCAAGGTCAAGGCGGCTTTACCTCCAGATTAGGGCAATTTTTTTGTTTTTGTTTTTGTTTTTTGAGCAAAACTCCATTTTGATGAAAGGTGAATTTGAGTATATATTTTTTTGGTTGGGGAGAATGAGAGGTTACAACATAAACAGCTAAAGGAGAACCCAGCATATTCATTCATGAAGCCAGCAAGGCGGTCAGGGCCAGCTGCCCCTCTTCTGCCCACTTGCAGCCTCTCTGGACAGGCAAAGGGAGTTGGCGCAGTTGAGGATGAAGGCAACCACGAGACGTCCACAGCACCGAGGCTGTCATTAGTTTTTCTCTGAAGTGCCTGAAGGTAGGAATGGGACAGAGGTGGGGACCAGCCGATCCCCTCTCAGGGCCTCGCCAGGCAAAGTGCCAGCAGCCCTGCACTCCACGCTGGCCAGGAAGGCCTTCCACGTCGAGTGAGCAGACTGCAAAATCCAGTGTGCTTCCTTCCCCACTGCGGTCCACGTCCAGTCGCGGAGCTGCTGCTCCCTACGCCCTCACCCCACGCCCTTGGCCCTAGTCCCCACCAGTGGATCGAAGACCTTTCAGTCAAGAGCAGGGGATCCTAAACAAATGCCTTCTTGCAGACATTAGGCCCCATAGCCTAAAGGGCTCCAGGGCAACTCCCCCCAATCTGAAGGTGGGGGAACTATGGCTACACATTCCACAAAGTGCTGGCACTTACCCCCATAACCTGGAAGGCTGTTGACCGATTCTCAGAGGGTGGTGACCTCCCATTACCAGCTGATGTCGTGATTTGGAGTGTTCATTATGCCAAGGACCAGATTAGAGGTATAAAGATCTTTTTTTCACTGTTACCTAGTTCTGTTTTGTTTGTTTGTTTGTTTTTTTTTTGCCTCTGACAATTTTCTTGGTGTGTTGTACAGCAGTATAATTTTTTACTTATTAATTCCATCAGTAGATATGATTTGTACAATGTACAATGGTTCCATTTCAAAGAAGATAAATTCAAATAATAATTAAAAAAATAGAAACAGGGTCATGTTCCCTATATTGAAGGCCCAAAAGGCCATTGTATGAGGATGGAGTGTGGTTTGCAATGGGGATCCAAGGATGTTCTGGATATACCAGGATTGTGCACTATTGGCTGGGGTTGAGAGGTTCTGCCTGCTTACTCATCACAACTAGAGGGATGGAACTGGAAAATCCAGAGACTGTTATCACTGGTTGTTTATGTAGAGCCGACTTGAAGTACAGATTTTTGATGTTTTATTAATTTTTTTTTTTTTTAAGTTTTTTTTTAATCTTTATTTTATTAGAGACAGTGAGGGAAAAAGAGAGCAAATGGGCACACTAGGGCCTCTAGCTACAGCAAACAAGCTCCAGACGCATGTGCCATCACTTGCAGCTGGCTTACATGGGACCTGGAGAATTGAACCTGGGTCCTTAGGCTTTGCAGGCAAGTGCCTTAACTGCTAAGCCATTTCTCCAGTCCCAGATGTTTGATGTTTACCTGACGATTATTGATTTTGTATTGGTCCAGCCTCTTGTTACACCTTTTTTGTTGTTGTTGTTGTTGTTGTTTGTTTGTTTGTTTTTCAAGGCAGGGTCTCACTCTAGCTCAGGCTGACCTGGAATTCACTATGTATCCTCAGGGTGGCCTCAAACTCACCGCTATCCTCCTACCTCTGCCTGCCAAGTGCTGGGATTAAAGGCATGCGCCACTATACCTGGCTTGTTACGCCTTTTAAAAATAATTTGATTTTGTAATTTTATTTGAGAGAGAGGGAAAGAGGCAGATAGAGAGAATGGGCAAGCCAGGGCCTTCAGCTGCTGCAAATGAACTCCAGGTGCATGCACCATCATGTGCATCTGGCTTATTATGTGTGTCTTGTGGAATCAAACCTGAGTCCTTTGGCTTTGTAGGAAAGTGCCTTAACTTCTAAGCCCTTGTTACACCTTTTTGAAATGGAAATATTTATTCTGTGCCATTATATGTTGGAGGTATGTAACTTGTTTTGATTTTGCAGGACTTACAGTTAAAAGATAGTCTTAAATCTCAGATGAGACTTGGGACTTTGGAACAGTCTCAAAGTTGGTAAAGCTTATGGGGATCTTTAAAGTTGGACTGAATACCATTTGTATTGTGGTTTAGTCATGCGTCTATGGGGACCAGGAGCAGAATGTGGTAGTTTGAATGTGATAATTTAAGATGTATGGCCCCATAGACTCATGTGTAGCAGGTAGATTCCTGCTACAGGGGTGTGTGTCAATGGAGGCAGATCTGATTCCAGCCCAAAGGTATAGAGAGCAGTTCAAGCTCTGGTGGTTCCTGCTTGCTGGTGGCACTGGCGGTTTAGTTTTGGTTTCTCTTTGCTTGGATCTATGAAAGGGGCCCAGGTTCTTCCACCAATGATGGAACTTCCCCTGGGTTTCTAAGCTAAAATAAATCCCTTCCTCCCATAAACTGTGATTGGATGTTCATACCAGCAATGAGGAGCTAACTACAACAGAATTTTGCTCATCTTTTGTTATTTATTCATAGCCTCTTCAGTTTTGTTGGTTTTAAAATTGTAGTTGAAAAAAAACTATACTTTCTATCCTTAACATTGTTGATTTTGGAAATGTTTGCCTCGTAATTTCAACACGTTACTAAATGGTTTTAATATTTTTCTCAGACTTCCTATGTAAACAATGATTTCAACGGCAAATCACGTATACATTTTCTTTCTTGTTCTCTCCCATGGTATAGAGATTGAAGCCAGGATCTTGCACAGGCTAGGCTGGACTCTACCACTGAGCTATATCCATAACCTGCTGCACTAAGTGCTTTCTTATTTCCAGATCCTCAGTCTTCTCTTCATGTATGTTTTTCTTATTATGTTAACTAGAACCTCTAGGATAATATTTAATAGTTTCCCAGACTGGCCTCTCACTCACTTTGTAACCAAGGATGACCTTGAACTTTGGACCCTTCTGTCTTTGCCTCCCAAGCACTGGGATTTCAGATATGGTCACATGTTTGACTTCCCCACCCTCCCTTACACAGGGTCTTACTGTGTAGCCTAGCCTGGCCTCAGACTTGAAGTGATCCTCCTGCCTCAACCTCCTGAATTCTCAAATTACAGATATGAGCCACTATTTTTGGCTTGTCTTCTTCCTCTTCTTTTTTTTTTTTGATTTGTGAGGTAGGGTCTCACTTTAGCCCAGGCTGACTTGGAACTCACTCTGTAGTCTCAGTGTGGCCTTGAACTCACAGTGATCCACACCCAGTATTGTCTTCTTCTTTTTAAAACAATATTTTTATTTATTTATTTGCAAGCAGACAGAGATAGAAGAGATACAGAGAGAAAGGGTGTACCAGGGCCTCCAGCCACTGCAAACAAACTCCAGATGCATGTACCACTTTGTACATCTGGTTTTACATGGGTCCTGGGAAACAACTCGGGTCATTAGCCTCTGCAGGCAAGAGTCTTAACTGCACTTTAACTGCTAAGCCATCTCTCCAGGCCCAGAATTGACTTCCTTTTGGCTGTTGTTCTTCCTTTCTTTCTTCCACCATGCTCCATTTTATGAAGTGGTGGGAATTGAACCCAGGGCTTCCTGTATGCTAGGCAAGCACTCTACCAACTGAGCTATATATCCCCAGCCCCTTATTGTCTGTCTTATTTTGATGAAATTATTCTAATTTTTAAAAAATTATTTATTTATTTGAGAGAGAGAGAGAGATTGGGCGTGCTATGGCCTCCAGCCACTGCAAACAAACTCCAGATGCATGCGCCCCCTTGGGCATCTGGCTTACATGGGTCCTGGAGAATCAAACTGGGATCCTTTGGCTTTGCAGGCAAACACCTTAACTGCTAAGCCATCTATCCAGCCCCCCCCTTTTTTTTTAAAGAATCTGGCCAGGCGTGGTGGCACATGCCTTTATTTTTTATTATTTTTCTTTATTAGTTATGTATATATTCAGTGTGTAAACAGCACATGTTGATACTATCCTCACCCTCTCATTCTGATTTTTTTTCTCATTATGATTTTGTAGGTTTACTGTAGGTTTTTCATAAGTCTCATTATCTGTTCTATTCCCCTTATAGTAAGAGAGCCCCAGATTTTTAGCTGGTCATCTGAAATACCTCTTTCTCAACTTCTCTTACAATTAGTAAATGTGGTTACAGCTCTAAATTCTGGTTAATATGATATAATTAGAAGTAGTTCTTGTCCTTAAAAGGAAGGAAATAAAAATAGAAGGAATCTGAAGTAATGAGTATCTTGGAGCTGCCATTACTGGCCAGAGATTGATTGTCCATTCTCATGCAAGCAAGAAAATTAAGTTTCTGTGTGTGTGTGTGTGTGTGTGTGTGTGTGTGTGTGTGTGTGGTGTTTGACAATTTGCAGCTAACTTTATCTTTTTAAAAATATTTTAAAAAATATTTTAGGGCTGCCTCTCACTCTCAAATAAATACATAAATAAAGTAAAATATTTTTAAATATTTTATTTATTTGCATGCAGAGAGAGAAAGAGAGATAATGGGTGTGCCAGGGCCTCTAACCACTGCAAACAAACTCCAGATGCATGCATCATTTTGTGCATCTGACTTTATGTGAGTACTGGAGAATCAAACCCAGGTGGTTAGGCTTTGCAGGCAAGCACATTAACAGCCGAACCATCTCTCCAGCTCCCTAACCTTATCTTAATTAAATCTCTATTAGGCTAAGAAACTCACTTTTGTTTTGAGTTTGCTTAGAGTTTCAGAATCATGGTTATTATTACACAATGCTTCTTCATCTTACTTTTTATTTTTCTTTTTTGTATTGGTTGACATGATCAAAAATTTTATCTCCTTTCTTTTTAAAAAATATTTGTTGTTGGGCGTGGTGGTGCACGCCTTTAATCCCAGCACTTGGGAGGCAGAGGTAGGAGGATCGCCATGAGTTCAAGGCCACCCTGAGACTACATAGTTAATTCCAGGTCAGCCTGAGCCAGAGTGAGACCCTACCTCGAAAAAATATATATATTATACACACACACACACACACACACACACATATATATATATCTGTTGGGGACTGGTGTAGAGGTTAAGCACTTGCCTGTGAAGCCTAAGGACCCTGGTTCAAGGTTCAGTTCTCCAGTACCCATGTAAGCCAGATGCACAAGGTGGCACATGCATCTGGAGTTCGTTTGCAGTGGCTGGAGGCCCTGGTGCTCCCATTCTCTGTCTCTCTCTCTCTCTCTGCCATTTTCTCTCTTGTCTATAAAATAAACAAAAAAATTTTTTAAAAAATTTGTTGGGCTGGAGAGATGGTTTATCAGTTAAGGTGCTTGCTTGCAAAGGTTTGATTTCTCAGGACCCACATAATCCAGATACACAAGGTGGTACACGCATCTGGAGTTCATTTGCAGCAGGGCTGGAGGCCCTGGCATGCCTGTTCTCTCTATATATCTCATAACTAAATAAAAATAAATAAAATATTTTTAAGCTGGGCGTGGTGACACACGCCTTTAATCCTAGCACTGGGGAGGCCGAGGTAGAATGACTGCAGTGAGTTCAAGGCCACTCTGAGACTAGTGAATTCCAGTTCAGTCTGGGCTAGAGTGAAACCCTACCTTGCAAAACCAAAATAAATGAATTAATTAATTTATTTAAAAAATAAAAATAAAGAACTTTAAAAATATTTATTTTAGAGATAGAGTGAATTGGGTACATCAGGGCCTCCCGCCTCTGCAAATGAACTCCAGATGTATGTGCCACTTTGTGCATCTGTCTTTATGTGCATGGGGAGTGGGGGTTGAACCAGGCTATCAGGCTTTGCAAGCAAGTGCCTTTAGTTTCTGAGCCATCTGTTCTAACTCTCAAATGTAATATTTATCTGTCTTGTATTTGTTCTTAACCAAGATAGGAAGATTGACTTATTCTAAAACATAAATCAGAGCTAGGCACGATGGCTCACACCTACAATCTCCACACCCAGAAAGCAGGAGAGTCACTGAAAGTTTGATGCCAGCTTGATCTATGCAGTGAGTTCCTGGCCAGTCAGGGCTACACAGCACATAGTAAGACCCTGTCTCACCCAACGATGAAAGAAAGCAAGGAAGCAAGCAAGCAAGAGCGAAGGAGGGAAGCACACACCTTCCATCCCAGCACTCTGAAGGCAGAGGTAGGAGTATTGACATGCGTTCAAGGCCAGCCTGGGATTACAGAGTGAGATCTAGGTCAGCCTGGGCTAGAGTGAGACCCTACCTCGAAAAGAAAGAAAATCAGGCATGGTGTTATATGTCTGTAATCCCAACAGGTTGGTGGAGGCAGGAGGATCAGTAGTTCAAAGTCATTCTCAGCCACATGTTGAGTTCAAGGCAGCCTGGACTGTATGATAACCCTGACCTTACAAGAAAAAAAGAAGAAAGAAGAAAGAAAGAAAGAAAGAAAGAAAGAAAGAAAGAAAGAAAGAAAGAGAAGGGAAGAGTAGGAGGAAGGGAAGGGGAAGAAGGAAAAAGAGTTTGCAAATACAGCTTAAAATTTTTTGCATGTGTGTGGTGCATGCACATGTTTGTGCAGATGAACATGTGTGGAGGGAATATTGCATGTCCTCTCCTATTGCTCATCCTCATGTTTCCTTGAGATGGAGTCTCTCACTGAACCTTTCACTACCATTACATTCTTTTTGGTTTGTTTGTTTTGTTTTTGGTCTTGATTTTTTGAGGTAGGGTCTCACTCTAGCCCAGGCTGCACCTTCATGCCTGGCTGTTTCCTCATTTTTGCAATGCATTCTGTTAGGAAAAACTGAATTTTTCAATACTTCATCAACTGAACTGCAATAACTACTGGAAACATCTGTGTCACTGTTTTATAATTTACAAAGCGTTTTGTCACTATTCAGCTCATTCTCTCCCTAAGACAAAAGACTGCTATTAAAACCATTCTGCAAAGGAAGAGACCGAGTTTCAGACTGAATAAGAGATTTCTAGACTGGGATGTAACTCAGAGGATGTGGCTCATTGGTAGAGTACTTGCAAAGCAAAGGCCCTGGGTTGACCCCCAGCAAAAACAAAACAACAACAACAAAAAAACCTAACTAACTAAATAAATAAATAAATAAGAGAGAGAGAGAAAGACTATCATTTAGTAAATAATAGAAAAGAGGCTCAAAAAATATGGGGCTTAGCTGGGTGTGCTGGCACACACCTTTAATCCCAGCACTCTGGAGGCAGAGGTAGGAGGATCGCTTTGAGTTCAAGGACAGCCTGAGACTACATAGTGAATTTCAGGTTAGCCTGCTCTACAGCAAAACTCTGCCTATGGGGAAAAAATACACACACACACACACACACACACACACACACACACACACACACACACGAGCTGGAGAGTTGGCTCAGTGTGTAATGCATTGCTACACAAGCATGAGGACCTGAACTTGGTCCCCAGTATCCCTGTAAAAAGCTGTGTGTGGCTACACATGCCTGTAACCCCAGGACTGAGGGGGCAGAGACAAGAGGATCACTGGGCAGTCAGTCCAACTGAAAAAAATGGTGAACTTCAGGTTTGGTGAGAGACTGTCTCAAGGGAATAAAACAGATGAGCAGTAAGAGGACACTTGAGAGGCTGGAGAGATGCTTGGTGGTTAAGGCGCTTGCCTATGAAGTCTAAGGACCCAGGTTCAAGTCTCCAATTCCCATATGAGCCAGATACACAAGGTGGCACACGCATCTGGAGTTCATTTGCAGTGGCTAGAGGCCCTGGCATGCCCATTGTCTTTCTCTGTGTGTGTGTGTGTCTCTAATAAATAAACAAAAATAAATATATTTTTTAAAAGAGGATGCTTGACATCCTCCTTTGGCCTCTGTACACATGTACACAGGGTGCACATATCTGCACATACATATGTATATGCCACACAATAATTAATTAGTTAACTAATTAAACACAAACATTTTATTTCTTCCACTTGCACTGGTGTTTTTTTGCTTGCTTGTTTTTGGAGACAGGGACTCACTCTATAACCCAATCTGGCCTGGTACTCACATGGTAGCCTTGTTCCAGTTTCAAATAGAATGATAATTAATGTATCAAACTTTCTCAGGGATGAATTAAAAAATATTTTATTTTTATTTATTTATTTGAGAGAGAGAGAGAGAGAGAGAGGCAGAGATAGGGAGACAGAGGGAGAGAGAGAGAGAGAGAGAGAGGGAATGGGTGCGCCAGGGCATCCCGCCACTGTAAACTGACTCCAGATGCATGTACCGCCTTGTGCATGTGTCTTGGGGAATTGTACCTGGGTCCTTTGGCTTTGCAGGCAAGTGCCTTAACTGCTAAGCCATCTCTCCAGTCCTGAATTTTTTTCTGATGTGTTTTCTTTCTTTTAAAAAAATATTTTATTTTTATTTATTTATTTGAGAGCTAGGGAAAGGGGCAGATAGAGAGAATGGGCACGCCAGGGCCTCTAGCCACTACAAATGAACTCCAGGAGCATGTGCTACCTTGGGCATCTGGCTCATATGGGAATTTGAGACTCGAACCTGGGTCCTTAGACTTCATAGGCAAGCACCTTAAACACTAAGCCATCTCTCCAGCCCCAACTTTTTCTTTTTAACATTTATTTATTTCTTTATTTATTTGAGAGAAGGCAGATAGAGAGAAAGTGGGTGTGCCAGAGCTGCTAGTCAGTGTAAATGAACTCTAGGTACATGTGCCACCTGCCTGTACATGTGTACTGGGGAATCCAACCTGAGTCCTTAGGCTTTGAAGGCAAGCACCTTATCCTCTGAGCCATCTCTCTAGCCCTAATGTGTTTTTTTAAACTACTATCTCATGTTAGTCTGTACTAGATGCCGCCAGAGGACTGTGTCTGAGTTAGCATGAAGTTATATGGTCTGTGACTTTCCCTATCTGGATCTCTGCACTGTTGCAGAGAGCCCAGATGTCCAGGTGTGCTATGGGAATGTATTCTAAAAGCATGAGGTTATGGTGAGTAAGCCCTGGAACCTGCAAGCCGAATATATTTTAGATCTCCCAAATAATGACAAAGTGCTACTGTGGGCTTGCTTCTTTCTTTTTTCTTTCTTTCTTTCCTGCTTGCTTGCTTGCTTGCTTCCTTCCTTCCTTCCTTCCTTCCTTCCTTCCTTCCTCTTTCTTTCTTTCTTTCTTTCTTTCTTTCTTTCTTTCTTTCTTTCTTTCTTTCTTTCTTTCTTTTTCCATCCTTCCTTCCTCTTTTTTTCTCTTTCTCTTTCTCTCTCTTTTTTTTTTTTTTTTTTTTTTTTTGAGACAGAGTCTCCCCATGTAGCCCTAGCTAGCCTGGGCCTTGCCATGTAGATCAAGCTAGTTTCAGACCTGCTGATTCTCCTGCCTCTGATTACTGGGATTATATGTGTGTACCACCAAGCCTGGCTTATCTTCCTTGCTTCTTTCCTTCCCTTCATTTCTTCCATTCATTTTTTCTCTGTCTTTTCTTTTTTTAAATTTGTATTTATTTATTTGAGAGAGGAAGACAAAGGCAGAAAGTGAGAGAGTGAATGAGTATGGGTGCACCAGGGCCTCCTGCCATTGCAAACAAACCCCAGACACATGTGCCACTTTGTACACCTGGCTTTACATGGGTACTGGGGAATCGAGTCCAGGCAGGCAGGCTTCATAAGCAAGCGCCTTTAATCACTGAGCCATCTCTCCAGCCCCTCTCTTTTCTTTCTTTTTGTGCTGAGGATTGAATCTTCACATATGCTAGGCAAGTGCCATACCACTGGACTATATCTGCAATGCCCTCTCCCCATTTTTTTTTCTTTTTATTTTGAGACAGGGACCCACTAAGTTGCCCAAACTGGTCTTGAGCTCATTCTGTAGCTTAGATTGGCCTTGAACTTTAAATCCTCCTGCTTCAGCCTCCAAAGTAGCTGTGCTTACAGGTCTGGGCCATGAGGCTTAGCTCCACAGCTTTCCATTTCACATGATGTATGCACTGTTTCTCCTTCCTAATTGTCAACTTAAGCAAACCAAGGAGTGAATCCCAAAGGAATAACTCCCCCACCAAAAGGGAATAACTTTCAAAAGGCCTTAGGCACAGATTGAGCCGTAGGGATGTTCATCTCCATGGTATTTACGAAGGTTTTACAAAAAGAAATCAACTGAAAGTAGAAGATTGGCTCCATAAAAGACTTCCTGTGATGGGATACTGTGCTGCCATCATGCCTTATTAAGAATGATTATTAGGCTGGAGAGATGGCTTAGTGGTTAAGGCATTTGCCTGCAAAGCCAAAGGACCCAGGTTTGATTCCCCAGGACCCACATTAGCCAGATGCACAAGGGGGCGCATGTGTCTGGAGTTCGTTTGCAGTAGCTGGAGGCCCTGGTGTGTCCATTGTCTATCTATCTGCCTCTTTCTCTCTCTGTCATTCTCAAAAAAAAAAAAAAAAAAAAAGGCATGGAGGCATACATCTTTAATCCCAGCATTTAGGAGGTGAAGGTAGGAAAATTTCTGTCAGGCCATCCTGGGACTACAGAGTGAGTTCCAGGTCAGCCTGGATTAGAGTGTGATCCTACCTTGAAAATAACAAAATAAATAAACACTTGCTAACATGAATAACACTGTAGGTTAAATTTCCAGTGCCCACCCCCCCAAAAAAATCAGCTGGGCAATTTATAGTGTATATTAAAACACAAAACTTATTTATTTTATTATTTTTTTTGGTTTTCCGAGGTAGGGTCTTGCTCTAGCTCAGGCTGACCTGGAATTCACAATGTAGTCTGAGGGGGCTTGAACTCACTGGGATCCTCCTACCTCTGCCTCCCGAGTGCTGGGATTAAAGGCATGCATCACCATGCCTGGCTTTAAATACTATTTTTTTCCCTAAGATAGGGTCTCACCTGGAATTCACTATATAGTCTCAGGGTGGCCTTGAACTCATGGCTATCCTCCTACCCCTACCTCCCAAGTGTGCACCACCATGCCTAGCTTTAAATACTTTATTTTTATTTTTGGTTTTTCGAGGCAGAGTCTCACTCCAGCTCAGGCTGACCTGCAATTCACTATGTAGTCTCAGGGTGGCCTCGAACTCTTGGTGATCCTCCTACCTCTGCTTTCCAAGTGCTGGGATTAAAGGCATGCACCACCACGCCTTTCTTTTCTCTCTCTCTCTTTCTTTCTTTCCTTCTTTCTTTCTTCTTTCCTTTCTTCTTTCTTTCTTTCTTTCTTTCTTTCTTTCTTTCTTTCTTTCTTTCTTTTAAAAATATTTATTTTCAAGCAGAGAGAGATAGGAGACAGACAAAATGGGCATGCCAGGGCCTCCAACCACCACAAACGTAACTCCAGATGCAAGTACCTCTTTGTGCATTTGGCTTTATGGGGTACTGGGATCAAACCTGGGTCCTTAAGTTTTGCAGGCAAGCGCCTTAACCGCTGACCATTTCTCAGCCCTTTTCCTCTTAAAAAAAAAAAAATTTTTTTTTTTTTAGGTAGGGTTTCACTCTGGTCCAGGCTGACCTGGAATTCACTCTGTAGTCTCAGGGTGGCCTCGAACTCACGGCAATCCTCCTACCTCTGCCTCCTGAGTGCTGGGATTAAAGCGTGCACCACCACACCCAGCTAAAAATATATATATTATATTTGAGAGAAATATATAGATTTGAGAGAAAGAGGCAGAGGCAAAGAGAGAGAGAGAGAGAAAGGAGACAATGGGCATGCCAGGGCCTCCAGCCACTGCAAACCCAGACACATGCGCCCCCTTGTGCATCTGGCTTACGTGGGTCCTGGAGAATTTAACTGGGGATCCTAAGCCATCTCTCCAGCCCCTTTCCCTCTTTTTTGATGCCTGAGATTGAATCCACGATCTATATAGAATGCTAGGTAAGCCAGGAGTGTTAGTACACCTCTATAATTGCAGCATATGAGAGGCTGAGGCAGGAGGATTTCTGCCAGTTATAGGCCAGCCTGGACTACAGTATGGACAACAAAAAGCCAACAAACAAAAGAATGGTAGGTAAGCTCTCCTCTACTGACGTATGTATACCCAGCTCTTCACCCAGACATTTATAAAGCACTGGTAAACACATTACCTGCTTCATTCTGTCAACTTAGAGAGCAAAGGAAGAGGAAATGGCTGTATCCAGAATTTAATTCACACGTAGAAGAATTTCCTGAAGGAAAGACATTTAAGCTGTTAAAGTGGGAAGGGAGGTGGTCAGGGCAGACTCGGCTGGGCAGTGCTGAAATTACAATGGAGAGGATTTGAAAGTGGAAAAGAAAAGGTTTTCTGCAGTAGGCTACCTAGGATACAAATGGCCTTGGTAATGAGTGTAAGATGCAGTCAGGTAACAGGCAGACACGAGGACAGGGTTCGGAGGAGAGAAAAGAAATGGAAACTCAGATTTCAATCATTCATTATTCAAACATGATAAATTACTCGTACAAATCCAGCATTGTGCTCGGTTTTGGGCTTTGCTCTGGACAAGGTTACAGTTTAATTGGT
>JAEOAD010002806.1:5027500-5056259 GCA_036365145.1 Orientallactaga sibirica
GGAAGAGGTGATAGAAAGAATGTAAGAGCCAAAGGAAGGGGAGGACTCCTTACAACCTTTTCCTCCAGACACAAAATGGCCTGGATATACATGACCTCACAGTGCCTGACACTACCTACATAAAACCATAATAATAGGAGGAAAAGATCATGACATCAAAATAAAAGAGGGACTGATTGAGAGATGGAGGGGATATGATAGAGAGTAGAGTCATGAAGGGGAAAGTAATGACCATGGTTTATTGCCTATAATTATGGAAGTTGTCAATAAAAATGAATAAATGTTTAAAAAGTAAATAGAAAGCTGGGTGTGGTGGCTCACACCTTTAATCCCAGCACTTGGGAGGCAGAGGTAGGAGGAACGCTATGAGTTCAAGGCCACCCTGAGACTACATAGTGAATTCCAGGTCAGCCTGGGCTAAAGTGAGTCCCTACCTCGAAAAACCAAAAAAAAAAAAAAAAAGTAAATAGATCAGGCATGGTGGTGCATGCCTTTAATCCCAGCACTTGGGAGTCTGAAGTAGGAGGATCCCTGTTAGTTCAAGGCCAGTCTGAAGACTGCATAGTGAATTCCAGATCAGCCCAGACTAGAGTGAAACCCTACGTGGAAAAAAAAAAAAAAAAGTAAATAGCAAATTTTCTTGGGAACCAGGTGTGGTGGTGCATGCCTATAATCTCAGTACGTGGAGGTTTAAGCAGAAGGGTTGCTATGAGTTTGAGGCCTGCCCGAGCTACAGAGTGAGTTCCAGACCAGGCTGAGTTATAGAGTAAGATCCTGTCTCAAAAACAAAACAAAAAAATCCCAGCATTTGAAAGGCTGAGGCAGGAGGGTGACTGGTTTGAGGCCAGCCTTGGACGTAGTGAGACTGTTTCACAAAGTCAAAAACAAGCCAACAAGACCAGGAAGAGGTAAGTTTAGAGCTAAGTGGACAAGTCTTGAACAACAAAGGCCATGTTTCAGCCGAGTAGGCAAGGGTGCTTCGTGCATGTCCACGGCTTGTCTCTCCGTCTGGAAAGAACCACACCATATACAGAAGTGATGACATCCGGAGGCAGGCAAGGAAGCCACAGATGAGCTACAGGCACTCAGCCAGAGTGCAGTGGGGAAGCCAGAAGAGGAGCCATAGTGAGACTTTGAAGACCTAACATTGCCAAAGTGCAAACATGAAGGAGGGAAGTTCTGACAGGCATGCAGAATCCTCCCTGAGGGAGCTCCTCCGCCAGGAAGCAGCCCATCTTTTCCTGCAAGGACAGAGACTTCGTGAAGAACCCTGCGTTGAACTGGTGGAGTGCCACTGGCTGAAGTCGGCAGGCTGGGGTCTCTCTGCCCCCAGGGGCTCTAGGTAGGAGGACAGGCAGCAGAGGAGAGTGGTATGGTACTGACTGAATTTACTGCACAGTTGTGTCTGGGGATTGGCAAGACATAGCCTAGGCTGATCTGATGGCTAGACCTGAGTCTAATAGACATCTGGGTAGAACGAGTCCTCTGTGGAGGCTGAGTACAGGAAGCAGACGGCAGGACCAAATCCTATGACCTTGGGAAGACGCTTTCCCATGGATGATCCCAAGTGCCACCCACGCGAGCAGGTCTCAGCCCCTAGACCAAGTCAGTGTCATGTAGAACAGAGACTCCTGGTATAATTGGCATGCTGTCCTTCACAGCCCACCCCACACCTTTGTTCCCTCCCTTAGTCCTCAAAGCTTACGCAGAGATCTCTGGATCATGCCTCGTCCCTTTCCAGTCAGTTACCTTGTACCACCTTCCACCATATCTAAACAACTCCTTTTGTTTGGAACAGCAAATAAAGAAGGCCTGTGTAGAGACAGGCAGATCGGGGTACCTCAAGGGACTCCCCAAGAAACAACTTTGGGAGTCTTTCTACCTTTCCTTCCAATCTCATCAGCTTCTCTGCTTCCCCAGACATTCTTCCCTAACCAAATCCAAATTCAGCCAGGATCAAATACTATAAAATGAAGCTTCGGGCTGGAGAGATGGCTTAGCAGTTAAGGCGCATGCCTATGAAGCCTAAGGACCCCGGTTTGATTCTCCACGTCCCGTGTAAGCCAGATGCACAGGGTGGTACATGTGTCTGGAGTTTGTTTGCAGTGGCTAGAGGCCCTGGCACGCCCATTCCGCCCCCTCTCTTAAATAAATAAATAATAAATAAATAAATAAATAAATAAATAAATAAATAAATAAAGTGGTTTAAAATGAAGCTTCAAGAACTCTCCTCACTCTCCATTGCAGAGCACACTCATGTATGGAAACTCTAGAACCCTGGATGGTTCATATCCATCCTCCCCAAGCCTCGCTTTCCTTGTCTGTAAAGTGGAAGTAATGGTGCGTGTTGGATGTGACATGGATCAAGTAGACAAGGTGTGGAAGAGCTTGCACATGACGAGGCACCAGCAGGCTCATTTGGAGACTGCAGTTGTGATGGCTGGCATCACACCGCCCTCACTCACCTGCCTCACTCAGGCATCTTGTCTCTGTGGTTAGGATGGCCACTGCCAGGGCGGGGCTGATCCTTATAACATGTATGCATCCTGCAGGGGTGAGCACGGGGCGAGCTCTCAGTTGATGTCCCTAATTGCTTCTTCCTGGATCCCCCCCAGTTCTTCCCCATCACAGTAAAAAGCACCGCCAGGCATCTAGTTCCTCAGTCACCCTGGTAGCATTTTTGACTCTCTTTCCTTCACACTCAGCTGCCAGGTGCTACTCGCTGTCCCACCACTTTCCTATTCCTATTCCATGCCCTCCACCTCCAAACCAGCATCAGCTTGAGCCCCACCCACGAACAGATCCTCCTGGCCGCTCTCCCTCCTTCCCTTCATGCCCCCTGCCAGGCACTCTCACACAGCTCCAGAGAAACCTAACATGATTAGAAGCTTGGAGTGTTCAGGTCCCCTCCTTATCCGCTGCACAGGGAATCCTAACTTCCATTAAGAAGAAGCAGTGGGGCTGGAGAGATGGCTTAGCAGTTAAGGCAGCTGCCTGCAAAACCAAAGGACTCAGGTTCGACTCCCTAGGACCCATGTAAACCAGATGCACAAGGAAGCACACGCATCTGGAGTTCGTTTGCAGTGGCTGGGGGCCCTGGTGCACCCATTCTCTCTTTCTCTCTCTACCTGCCTATTTCTGTATTTCTCTCTTTCTCTCAAATAAATAAATAAATAAATAAATAAATAAATAAATAAATAAATAATATTAAAAAAGAAGAAGCAATGATTTCCTCAGTATCCACTTCTGTCTACTCCTGAGCCCTAACATATACAGCATAAATTCCTTAGATTAAAGCAAACACAAGGTGGGGCTAAACTACGCGCACTGTCTCATCAAGTATTCAGAGGATGAGAACAGAATGAACAGGAGGGTGGGGCTAGCAGACCTGAAAAGCAGGGGTCTTCTGATTATAGAGGGAGGCACAGCCGCAGGGCTCTTATGCTATGTAAACCTCACAGATCTTTCGTATCCCTGTTATAGATAACAGGACAGAGCAGTTAGTGTGGGCTTGAGAACACCTGGCCCAGCAGAGCACAGAACAAGGGCTGGGGGATAGCGGCAGGAGGGTGCCAGACTGAAGGTAGAGTTACAGTACAGGAAAACCAAACAGGCAGCTGGGCATCAGTCTGCAGGCTCAGACCCACCAGCTCTGTTCCTCTCCACTAGACTCTCATAGCCCAGGCAGAGGATTAAAAAAGTTCTTTTCAGGGCTGGAGAGATGGCTTAGTGGTTAAGGCACTTGCCTGCAAAGCCAAAGGACCCAGGTTTGATCCCCCAGGACCATGTAAACCAGATGCACAAGGTGGCGCATGCATCTGGAGTTCGTTTGCAGCGGCTGGAGGCCCTGGCGTGTCCATTCTCTCTCTCTCTCAAATAAATAAAATAAAATAAAATTCTTTTCAGCCTATGAGAAAAGGTACTAAAATCCACACGACTTTAACTCAAGTGAAATTTAGGGGACTGGAGTGGAAGAGCCCTCCAGTGGTTTTTGAAGATGTGCCGTTCGTTTCATGGGATGAAAAGCCAGATCACCGGGTGTGTGATCAGAGTCCCAAGAGAAAGAACAAACACACAGGAAGAAGGAACTCAGAGACACGAGGGAGGGCCTCTGCAAGGGAGTCTGAATTTCCAAGCTCAAGCCATTATGTTCTGCTCGATAACAGTGAGATGCATTACTTTATTCTTAAGAAATGCTTCATACTAAACAAGGGACATTAAATTTTGATCACTCAAGATGAATACATTTTAGAAGCCTTCTGTGCAACACTGTGCATTTTACACCTGCTAGAAGGTAGAGCTCACATTAAGTGTTCTTACTGCAAAAAAAAAAAATTATTTTTGCCATGCCTATTTGCCGCACATCTTCTAGACAACAGGTGCTCAGCGGGTCTTTGTGATTGTGTTAGTCAGTTTTCCATTATTGCAACAGACTACCTGGGACAAATCAAATTAAAAGGAGGAAAGATGCCGGGCGTGGTGGCGCATGCCTTTAATCCCAGCACTTGGGAGGCAGAGGTAGGAGGATTGCCGAGAGTTCGAGGCCACCCTGAGACTACATAGTTAATTCCAGGTCAGCCTGGACCAGAGTGAGACCCTACCTCGCAAAACAAAAAAAAAAAAAAAAAGGAGGAAAGATGGGCCTGAGAAGATGGATCAGGATGCTTGCTTGCAAAGCCTGCCCATCCATGTTTGATTTCCAAGCCACCAGCTTACTGTAACTCAGATGCAAAATGTGACACAAGCATTTGATATTTGTTTGCAGAGGCAAGAGCTCCTGGCAAGCCCCCCCCCCCATGCACATGCACACACGCGATATATAAAAAAGAGGAAAGGTTTCTTTTGGCTCACAGCTTGGGAGGTTTCAGTTGATTGGCCTCAATGCCTGAAGCCTGTGGCGAGGTGGTACGACGTGGTTGGAATGCATGGTAGAGGAGGCCCCTTCGTTTCATGATTAGGAAGCACGACGCATAAAGAAGAGACCAGTGTCTTCCAATCCCAGAGGGCACTCTTAGCCCCAGTGACCTAAGGCTTCCTAGTAGTCTGTAACATGTCCCAATCTCTCTAAGATGGGGAAGAAGTCTTTATCACATGGGCCCTGTGAAATATTTTAGATACAAGTTATAACTGGACCCTAGCTGCATTCAAAGTTCCTACCCCTTTGGGGCTTCCTGGAGGGTTAAGCACTGTTTCTCAGACATCTCTCCAAATGCAGATCCCAAGAGGCCCGGTGGCCTGAGAGTCACTCACACCTCAGCCTCTTTTCGTGGGATGGAGAATTTTTGGTGTCCACCATGGTGCCTGAGGTTTTTCCTATCTGCCTCCAAGCCTGTTAAAGTCTCCCCATCACTCAAGGTTTTAAACACGCAAGGATGGGGTACTTCAGCTTGGGGCCTTGGACATGCTGGGCCCCTAAGATGGCTCCCCCTGGCCTCTGGGGAGCCAGGCATGGAGGACTGTCCGAGAAAGGCTCACTGAGGGAGCATCCTGGCCACAGCTTTCTCAGCTCCCACTTAGGGGCTGTGTGCAGGTTTCTATTTCTGGGGCTGCCACCAGTTTCTGAGGTTAAACCACAAGATTATAGAACACTCCAGCAAATGGCCCTCACACGAGCAGGGCCCTAGAATAAAAATAGATTTCAACCAAGAGCGCTGTAAGGCAAGGAGCCTATTTAAGGGAAACCTGAAGACATCAGGGAAGGAGATAAACAAGTGGACAAAGAGTAAAGAGATGCCTCTGACGATTGCAGGTATACAAACACCAAGCTAAGTGCAGCTTCTTGCCAAAGCAATATAAAATGTCATTCTAAGCTAATTTTTTTCAGCTTCTATTATCTGAGAACCTGAAAACATCATGTCTGGCTTTACCAACAACAAATTATGAGACATGCTAAAGGACAAGATAAAACACAGTTTGAACCATGTTTATTGCTGCTGTATTCACAATAGCTAGGAAATGGAAGCAGCCTAGATGTCACTCCACAGATGAGTGGATAATAAAGATGTGGTACATTTACACAATGGAGTTCTATTCAGCGGTAAAGAAAAACGAAATTATGCAATTTGCAGGGAAATGGATGGATCTGGAAAGGATTATACTAAGTGAGGTAACTCAGGCTCAGAAAGCCAAACGTCACATGTTCTCTCTCATATGTGGATCCTAGCTACCAATGTATAGACTTGTGTGTGAACTGGAACCAAAAATAAGTACCAGAAACCAGTCAGCTGGTAAAAGACTATAAGGGACGGAGGAAAGGGAAGGACTTAAGTGTATGGTCATGCACATATGTAAGTAGAAGAACTGATTACAGGGAGGGGAATGTCCTAAGTGAGGCCATGGGAAGAGAATGCATACAAGAAGGGCAGGGGGAGGATCAATCTAAACTCAAGATATTGTGAATAAGACATATGTAAAATTTTTTTTTTGAATAAGGGCACGTCTAGAAGCTGTAGACTGTTACTAGAAAATTTTCAGTACTTGGGATGGAACTCCTTCCAGTGAGATGTTGGCCAACGAGGTCCCGGTAGCCTCCAAAACATTAAAGGCTCTTGCCAAAGACCTTGGTTTCCCTAGAGAAACAGATAGTAAGACCCTATTGCTGAAGACATCTCATGCCTGAGAAGCATGGTCACTGAGAAAGCAACCTGATGTGGAGCAGAAAATCTTCTCCTGTAGACCAGCCAACTGAAAGCTGGAAAAAGCTGCATTGCACGCAGCATATAGGAGACAGAAGTCATCTACAGTGAAAACAGTGGACGTTGAATATTCAAGCTTGGCCAGACAGGCCTGATGACTGAATGGGTGCAATAGTGGCATGTCTAGTCTTGGGGTAACCAACTGCTCCATAATTGGACTGAAGGCCCTCTCTACAGGAGGGAATACATACCTGGTACTGAAAAACCTAAGTAAAAGTCTATGGTAGGTGAGGTCATGAGCCTTAGGGGTATAAGCCTGCTCTCATCTGACTAAATGTATATATTATTCCCACCAAGCTGCCCTGAAAGCACTACACTTAATGTTCATATTCACACATTAACGCTACTCTCACTTCTGGTTAGAGAAGCTTCTCTTTTCAGATGGTGATGACCACTGGGATGACCCAAAAGGCAACATAGTGCTGAGAAGAAGGGATGGAGGAGTGCCCAGCACTGAAACACCTCTGTCACACCCTACAAGGCTCAGGGACCATTGCGGAAGAGGGGGCGGATAGAATGGAAGAGCCAAAGGAAGGGTATAACTTCTTACAATGCAACTGTCCAGACAGAAACTGGCCTCGATATCCATGACCTTGCAGTGCCTAGCAATACCTTTGCAAAACCCTCAAAATAGAAGAAAAAGATGATGACATCAAATTAAAAGAGAGACTAATGGAGAGAGGGAGGGAATATGATAGAGACTTGAGTTCTAAAGGGGAATGGGGGGAGGGAAGGGAAATATCACGCGGGTTTTTTCTTTGTATGTGAGTATAAAAGTCAATAAAAAACAATAATAAAATAAAATTTAAAAAAAAAAACAGTTTGAAAAGAGCCATTCAGGGCTGGAGAGATGGCTTAGCAGTTAAGGCATATGCGTGCATAGCCTAAGTACCCAGGTTCAATTCTCCAGGTCCCACGTAAGCCAGATGCACATGGTGGCACATGCATCTGGAGTTCATTTGCAGTGGCTAGAGGCCCTGGCATGCCCATTCTCTCTCTTATATAAATAAATAAATAAATAAATAATTTTAAAAATCTTTAAAAGAAAAAAAAAAGAGCCAGTCATAGATATGACACAGATTTTGGAAATGTCGAATATGGAAGTTAAAATGACTATGATTCAGGGCTGGAGAGTTGGCTTAGTGGTTAAAGCATTTGCCTGAGAAGCCAAAGGACCCAAGTTCAATGTCTCTCCAGATCCCACATAAGCCAGACGCACAAAGGTGAGTCAAGTGTGAGGTCACACATGCCCACTAGGTGGTGCAAGCATCTGGAGTTCAATTTAGTGGCTGAGACCCTGGCGCTCCAATTTTCCCTCTCGCTCGCTCTCACTCTTGTTCTCTCTAAAAAAAAATTTACTATGATTCAGCTGGGTGTGGTGGCGGCACACACCTTTAATCCCAGCACTCGGGAGGCAGATGTAGGAAGATTGCTGTGAGTTTGAGGTCATCCTGGGCCAGTGTGAGACTCTATCTTAAAAAAACAATCAAACAAAAATACTAGGATTCACATGCAAAGTGTGCTAATGCAAAAGCAGACAACACGGAAAAATGGATGGCTTATACAAGCAGGTGATCATGCGAATAAAGAACCCAAAGAAAGTGCCAGAAGTCACAAACCCTATGCTAGAAATAAAGACTGCCTCACATGGGCCCATCAGGTCTGTACGCAGGGCACAGCTGAGGAAAGAATCAGTGACTTAAAGATACGTCAGTAAAAATGTCTTAACATGAAAGACAAAGAGAAAGAAAGTATGACCACAATGGATGGAATAGACAAGAAAGGGAGAAAACGGCAGGAAGTATAATATAAAGATTATGGAGAACGCCTGTGTTGTGGACTGAAGTATAATATAAATATAGTGGACGGGCTGGAGGGATGGTTCAGGTGTTTGCCTGTAAAACCAAGGGACCCAGGTTCGACTCCCCCAGGACCCACATAAGCCAGCTGCACAAGGTGGCGCATGCGTCTGGAGTTCGTTTGCAGTGGCTGGAGGGCCTGATGCACCCATTCTCTCTCTCTTTCTCTCTGTCAAATAAATTTAAAAAAGAAAAACTAGCTGGGTGTGGTGGCGCACACCTTTAATTCCAGCACTGTGGAGGTGGAGGTAGGAGAACTGCTGTGAGTGTGAGGCCAGCCTGAGACTGCATAGTGAATTCCAGGTCAGCCTGGACGAGAAGTGAGACCTTACCTCAAAAAGCCAATATATATATAGTGGAGTACTCCTGCATTGTGGATGGACTAAAGTATAATATAAATTAGTGGTGTACTCCTACATTGTGGATTGAAGTATAGTATCAATATAATTGTGCACTTCTGCATTGTAGACTGAAGTATAATATAAAGATAATGGAGTATTCCTGCATTGAATATAATATATAACAAAGTACTCCTGCATTGTGGACTGAAGTATAATAAAAATTAGTATTCCTGCATTGTGGACTGAAGTGTAATGTAAAGATAATGGATGGGCTGGAGAGATGGCTTAGTGGTTAAGGTGCTTGCCTGCAAAGCCAAAGAACCCATGTTCAATTCCCCAGTACTCATGTAAGCCAGATGCACAAGGTGGTACATGCGTCTGGAGTTCGTTTGCAGCAGCTGGAGACCCTGGTGTGCC
This sequence comes from Orientallactaga sibirica, assembly GCA_036365145.1. Classification (NCBI taxonomy): domain Eukaryota; kingdom Metazoa; phylum Chordata; class Mammalia; order Rodentia; family Dipodidae; genus Orientallactaga; species Orientallactaga sibirica. Next base: position 5,036,813 of record JAEOAD010002806.1, read on the forward strand.
CATTCTCTCTCTATCTGCCTCTTTCTCTCTCTCTCTCTCTCAAATAAATAAATAAAAAGAAAAAAAAAAAAAACTTTAAAAAAAGATAATGGAGCACTCCTGTGTTGTGGACTGAAGTATAATATAATAGATTACTCCTGCACTGCGGGCTGCAGTATAACATAAAGATAAGGGAGCACTCCTGTGTTGTGGACTGAAGTATAATATAACAGATTACTCCTGCACCGCGGGCTACAGTATAACATAAGGATAAGGGAGCACTCCTGTGTTGTGGACTGAAGTATAATATAATAGATTACTCCTGCACTGCAGGCTGCAATATAACATAAAGATAAGGGAGCACTCCCGCATTGTGGACTGAAGTATAATATAATAGATTACTCCTGCACTGCGGGCTGCAGTATAACATAAAGATAATGGAGCACTCCTGAGTTGTGGACTGAAGTATATTATAATAGATTACTCCTGCACTGCGGGCTGCAGTATAACATAAAGATAATGGAGCACTCCTGTGTTGTGGACTGAAGTATAATATAATAGATTACTCCTGCACTGCGGGCTGCAGTATAACATAAAGATAATGGAGCACTCCTGAGTTGTGGACTGAAGTATAATATAATAGATTACTCCTGCACCGCGGGCCGCAGTATAACATAAAGATAAGGGAGCACTCCCGCATTGTGGACTGAATTGCACCATGCCTTTGGAGGGAACGCTGCAGCATCTCTTGCTCCATAGCCATAGCAAGAGTTCCACGGGTTCAATGAGATCACTAAGTTGTAATGATCCAGTTTGAGTGAAGTCTTAGGAAAAGCGGAAATTCAGATGCAAACATACACATAGAGCATTGTGATTATTTCATTTGCCTGTGATTTAGAAGTTATTTACTCTTTCCCATTTCTTAGAAATGATGATATTAATCTACAGTTAAGTGGTACTTGTATCCTTTCTTAGTAATACTAAGGTAAGAGTTTACCTCCGCTTAGCCTCTCTCCCAACCTATGAATTTAATTTTCTTTATATTTGGTATGTTAAAATGGCTTTAATTTAAATTTACTTGTGACTTTTTATTCCTTTAAAATTTTTTACCTAACTCTAGCTTTCAACCTGGGATTATTTTTCTTCAGCTTGAAGAAGATCCTTCAGTATTTTCTTTAGTGCAAGTAGACTGCTGAAAATTCCCCTTTCTCTTCATATGAAAATGTCTTTATTTCATGCTCATCCTTAAAGCAAGTTTCTGCTGAGAACAGAATTATTTTCTTTTGGAACACAAAGTACATAATTCCATTGTTCTTCCAGCTTCTGTGTTTCGGTTGAGACATTGATTGTCAGTCTGTTTCTTGCTCCTTTGGGTAATTTCAAGATTTCATATTTTTCTTTGATTATTTTACTCTGGGGAATTTCCTTTCATTGATACTGTTTTATTTTATTTTAATCCAATCTTGGGGCTTAAACCCAGGGTCTTATAAATGTTGTGCAAGTGCTCTATCAGTGAGCTACGCCCCAGCCTGGTTTTCTCACCATACAATACTAGTCTGTTCTAGAATAGAATGGATTGGAGTCATGAGGTATATAATATGCCTTTCTGCTGATTTCATCAGCACTGTTTTTGAGACTCATCCTTTTTGAGGTCCATTAAGTTTGTGAACTGTGGATTCATAGCTTCCAACCACTTATAGAAATTTGTCATTCATTATCTCCTCATATATATTTCAAACAGTCTCACTGTGGCCCAGGCTGGCCTGGAGCTCACTATATAGTCCAAGTTGGCCTTGAATGCACCACACTCCTCTTGCCTCAGCTTCCTCAGTGCTGGGGATTTTAGGTGAGAGCCACCACCCGGGCTCCCCATGTGTTCTTTTCTCCCCTTCTCCATCTGTAATTCATTCTGGACACGTCCTTCTATTTCCTGGTTTATTTTCTTCTATCTGTCATCTCCAGGCTTACAAGACTATCTTCAGCTGTATCTAATCTTCTGCTAAAGTCTTTGAGTTCTTAAATTCACTTATTTTCTTCTTTTTCACTTATTTTTCTCCTTTTATAATTTATTTGAATATTTTTCAAATCAGTTTGGTTTCTTTATAGTTTCTAGTTGTTTGCCTTCTGTTTTCTTGAGCATAGTAATCACAGTTATGTCAAGTGTTTTTTAATAACCCCAGTATCTTAAGCCTCTTTCTCTCCTCTTCCCCCTTATCCCCTCCCCTCTTCTCTCCCCCTTACTTCTCCTCTTCCTATTCTCTATTCTCTCCCCTCCCTTCCTCTCCTAGTCTTTCTAACAGACATCATTGGTTAATGCTAATGTAAAAAAAAAAGAGCTAAAAATTCAGAAATCCACATAAACCTCCTTGTTATTTGATCACTCTTAAGGGGTTCTTGAATGCCTTCTAGTAGATCTCACAAATTATTATTAATTTTTCAAAACAAAATTGGGGGGGCCTCAGTGGATAAAGTGCATAAGCATGAATATTTGAGTTTGGATCCTCAAGCCCATGTAAAGCCATAAACCGTAGTGGGCATCGTAATCCCAGCATGTCTGTGGAGAGCTGGGAGGCTGAGTCAGGAAAATTCCCTGGAAACTTCTGGGGAAGCTCACCTAGTGAACCCAGTGTTGAACTATGAGTGTGTCCTCTGACTTCTATAGACATGCTGTGGCACACATATGCCAAGATATACACACATGTATGAATGAATAAATAAAGTTTTAAATTCATTTAATTTTTGGTGGTTATCTTGACTTCTTTGGCGATTCATATTATTTCTATCATTTTAAGGTTAGTTTCAGTGCATTTAATCTGTTTATTTAAATGTGCCTTATTTCCCTGTGTCTTTATATGTCTCATTATTTTCTGTTGGGAATTTTAGCTTTGAAAAATAGCAAATTCAGCTGGGCGTGGTGGTGCACGCCTTTAATCCCAGCACTCGGGAGGCGGAGGTAGGAGTGAGTTCAAAGCCACCCTGAGACTACCTAGTGAATTCCAGGTCAGCCTGGGCTAGAGTGAGACCCTACCTTGAAAAACCAAAAAAATAAAATAAAATAAAATAAAATAAAATAAAATAAAATAAAATAAAATAAAATAAAATAAAATAAAATAAAATAAAATAAAAATAGCAAACTCTCTCAGACTTTTCAGCGTAGTTTTGTACAGGAGAGTTTGCTCCAAAGCAATCCAGCAAGGGATTCTTGCAATCTCTCAAGCCTTTTGTAGTGGCTTGAGCTCTCTGGGCTGTTGGCCTAGGTCTGCAGTATTGTAGCAGCTGGGGGCTGTAGTAAGCTGTGGTGTTGGAGCGCCCCCTTGTGTGCGTCTCTGGTAGTCCATGCTGATGCATGTTTTGTGCTGATAGCCCACCTGGCACCTGATCCTGATGAGGCAGAAGTCAGACCTTTGGGCAGTCCTCCTGGCCTCAGAATATTGGACGACTGTTCTGCGTTCCCTCTGCGTGGAGAAGGCGGAACTTGAGATTTCCTCCCAATTCCTCTGCACCGCGGCGGAAGTTGAGAACTAGACTCTGGTGAGGGAGACTGCTACAGATTTTTTCCACCAGATTTCAAGGTTTTTCTCAGGGTCATGTGATCAGTGCATTATTAAATTCATCCTTCCATGAGGGAGGAGGGGCTCAGGCTTGCTATTCTGCCATCTTGACCCTGCTTCCCTGTTTTTCTGTGGCACAGCCGACCTCTTCTACTTTAACGAAATAATATTTAATTTTGATCAACACGTCATAAAAGGACTGCTTTATAAAATTTTTATTAATCAATTAAAAATAAAATGAGAGCAGGAGAAGGTGGAGGAGGAGGTTAATCTCTTGGGGCTTGTGTTCTGTCTAGGAATCATTTAACCGTGAGAGTGTGGACCTATTTTAGAACCCTCTGATGGTACATTTTTCTATCCTCCCTAATGCCACACTGCTGGTTGTTTTTTTTTTTTTTTTTTTTTTTTTTTTTAAATAGGGTCTAAGTTACCCAGGCTGACCTTGAACTCACTCTGTAGCTCAGACAGGCCTTGAACTTGAGATCTTCCGGTCTCAGCCTCTTGAGTAGCTGAGATCACAAGCTTGCACCACCAGGCCTAGCCACACACTGTCTTGCTTGATGTGGATTAACAGTAAATTTTGAAATGAGGTAGCATAAATCTTCTAACACTATTCTTTTATTTTTTTAAAGGATACTTATGGCTATCCTAGCACTTCGCATTTCCATGATGTTCTAGAGTTGGTCAAGACTGCAAAGAAATATTCTGAGATCTTGATTGAGAATGTATTAAATTGCCAGATAATTTGAGGGAAGTATTGACATACAGAGTTTTCTGACCAATGCACACAGTATGTATCTTCTTCCATTTCTATTTAAAATTTTATTTTATAAATATTATAATGAGTTATACTTTTTAATCCTCTATCCCTGAATCCCATTACCCAGGAATTATGGTATTCACTGTGGGGTCATGAAGGCCTCAATCAGTCCCTGTGGGATAATGGGGAACCGTGCCTCTGGGGACTCCTACCAACTCTGTGACTCTTACAATCTTTCCACCTCCTCTTCTGCAACGTTCCCTGAGCCATAGCAGGCCTGTTGGCAGTCTGATTTAGTGCTGAGTTCTTTGTAGCCTCTGCATTTCTGCTTTGATAGGTTTTGATTGATCATCATGTCTGGCACCATCAGCCCAGGCCTGGTTGTCAGGCTAGCAGTCACTTCCTCTTCAATTTCTCCTGGGCCCTGGAAGATGTGGTAGAGGTGACAAGTCTCACAGGGGACAGTTGGATAGCTTCTTGTCTTATTGATGGATCTAGGCTCTCCTCCGTTTCCTCTGCTATCTTCAGCTGGTCTGTCCCCTCCCAGGCAACAACCTCTCTCCATTTCTTTATGTCCTTTTGCGCCTCCTTAGCAAAGATCTATAATCTTTGCAGACAGCTTCTATAAATTTTGTTAAGTTTGCCTCTATTTTAGAAATGTCATTTAAAATTTTCATCTTCTTAGTGTTTGCTGTTAACATAAAAAATACACTGATTCATGCTATGGTCTTGGGACACAGAGAAATCAAGCGAACTGAGCAGGAAACTTCCTCCCCGCTGGCTAGCTCCTGAAAAGTATTAATGCAGGCTGCTGGAAGAGAAAATCATCAACGGTCTGAAAAAGCAGTGGATCCTGCAAGCTATACACTCAACCAGCCAGGCAGGATGTGCTCACTGATGAAATAAGTCCATAGATGTTTTGGGGACAACCAACTGCTCTCTGATTAGATTTTGGCCCATTCAGTAGGAGGGAATTCATGTCTGATACTGAAGACTGATTCAGAAGCCCATGCATGGCTTAGAAGGACATGGGCTTTAGAGGGATGCTACCAATATTCTTTGGCTAAGTGGATATATTGAGCCCTTCAAATGTATATGTTTATGCCCATTGGTTAATGCTGGTTCTCACTTTTGGTTAGAGGAGCTTAGTTTTTAATATATATTTTATTTATTTATTTAAGAGAGAATGGGCATGCCAAGGCCTCCAGCCACTACAAACGAACTCCCTTGTGCATCTGGCTTATGTGGGGCCTGGAGAGTCAAAGCGGGATCCTCTGGCTTTGCAGGCAAACACCTTATCTGCTAAGCCATCTCTCCAGCCCTAGAGGAGCTTTTTATAGATGACAGTGAATACTGGGGAGTCCCATGACGCATCAAGGTAATGAGAAGAGAAAGGCCAGTACGTGGGACTAGATGAGTCATCTCTATCACACCCACCCAGCTCCAAGGAACATTGCAGAGAAGGTGACGGAAAGAGTATGAGTGCCACTCTCACTGCTAGCCCCTAAAGCTTCTCTACTGAGATGGCAGCAGACACTGAAGAGACTCAAAATGCACCAAAGCCCATAAGAGGCTGTTAAGAGCGCAACACTGAATGAGGCACCGCTATCACGTCCTTGAAGGGAACATTGCAGAAGAGAGGGCAGAAAGAATGTAAGAGCCACAGGGTGGTTGGGAATCCTTTGGATCACAGTCCTCCAGACATGAACTCACTGGTTCGTTCATGACTTCACCATGGTTGTCACTCCCACAAGAGCTGCACAATTCTGAGCCATCAACACTTTGACATGGAGGACAGAGGACCTAGGAGGATAAAAAAGAATGAGACATCAAGACAGAGGGACTACTTGGAAAGAGGAAGGTGCTCAGTGGAATAGGGGTGCCCTGGAACAAAAGGGCACCACCACAAAGGGAATATGATCAGGTCACAGTATGCACATGTGTCAAAATTCTCTACAAAACATCTTTACAACATAGTGATTTCAGGCCAGGCGTGGTGGTGCATGCCTTTAATCCCAGCACGGGAGGCAGAGGTAGGAGGATCACCATGAGTTCAAGGCCACCCTGAGACTACATAGTGAATTCCAGGTCAGCCTGGGCTAGAGTGAGACCCTACCTCGAAAAACTAAAAAAACCAAAAAACAAAACACAGTGAGTTCATGGGCTGAAAGTGTAGCAATGGCGTACTTGCCAAGTGTGTGCAAAGCCCTGGGTTTCTCCTCATTACTGGTTTCAAGTGATTTGTGGACAGGATGAGAACTTTCCCTTCTGCAGGTACCAGGAGATTCCAGAAATTTCTTTTTGCCCATACAGTGGAGTTGATAGCTTTTTGAGCTCACAGCAAATGGCACTTGGCTTTAAAGACTAGCTGCTGGGGGATGGGAAGATGGCTCAGCTGTTAAAGGTGCTTGCTTGCAAAGGCTGCTGGCTTAGGTTTGATTCCCCAATCACCATGAAAAGCCAGATGCACCAAGTGGCCCATGAATCTGGAGTTCATTTGGGAGGCCCTGTTCTCTCTCTCTCTCTCTCTCTCTCTCCTTGTCAATAAATAAAAAATATGTTTAAGATGAGCTGCTGGCTTTTAGATCTTTGGGAAGGGTTCTCTGCTCTGCAATATATACACCCAGCCCTCAGGAGCTGTCTCCACCCTGATCCCCTGTCCCTGGCCATGGGGGGCTGAGGTTGTGTATGCAGTAAATAGCCCATGTGCTGTGAGCGATTGACTCAGTTCTCCTTCGTGCAGCCAGCAGTAGCCAGCAGGTTTGCTTGACTGTTCCTGAAGGTCATGCTTAACTTTCCTGACCCTCAAGTTTCTTCCCTCAACCTTCACACTCCAGGGTGGCCTAGGGAGAGTCTGCATGTGCAAACTGTCTTTGTGGCCGGGGATCCATGAGATTCTGTTCCACTACACCAGCCCATGGATTCAGGTGTTTTTTGTTTTTTTGTCTTTTTTGGTTTTTTGGTTTTTTTTGAGGTAGGGTCTCACTCTAGCTCAGGCTGACCTGGAATTCACTAAGTAGTATCAGGGTGGCCTCAAACTCACAGCACTCCTACCTCAGCCTCCCAAGTGCTGGGATTAAAGGCATGCGCCACCACGCCCAGCTCAGATTCAGTTTTGCTTACATTAATGGTGACCTCTTTTCCCTGTCTGGAAAACAGTTGCAGGACTCAGCTCTAAGGGGCGGCTTAGTACTTTCTGGAATTTTCTTATTTGCTTGTTTGTTTTGTTTTGTTCTGCTCACAGCCTTGCTTCTGCTCTCCAGTGGGCTTTTCAAAACCATGGTTTTATAGGTGTTCCTGCTGACACATGATGTTGTAATGGGAGCAGTGTTCCCCCAGGATTTTCTACCTCCTAAGTGGAAGCAGACGCCCCCGGTGTTTTTTCTTTTTTATTATGTTCAGGATCTTGTACTTGCAAATCTGTTTGTAGGAATAATTGAAGCCTGGGATGATGTCATTTTCTGCCACAGAAAATTATTTGTTTCTTTGGAGCCTAGCAAACCTAGGCATGCAGGCAGTCTGGGAGAACTTTAATCCAATTTCAGAAATTGTGGTTTTTCTGGGTCACCCAGATGACTTGAAGTAAGACTGCTGTGTGGAAGGACTAGAGGACTTGCTCCTAGGATACAGAGTGTCTGTGGGTGTGAGGGCTGCTACCAGGCCTTCCCTTGGGGAGAGTCTGGATTCTCTTATCCACTGGCCCTATGGAGGCCACCAAACGAACCCTCAGCCTCAGCTGCCTTTACTTCATTGGCAGACATGGCCAAGACCAAGGTGGTCCAAGTGCCTGGCTTACCTGCCAGAGTGTCTTCTTTCTTCCCGATCGTGGCTTATGATTTTGTGTGATTGTTAAGAACCCATGCTTTAAGCAGGTTTCTTAGTCTTTTGTTCAGTCACCTAATTGTCCCTAGTAGGAGAGTACAAACAAGTCACCTAAATCTGCTAGACCAGAAGCTGTCATCTCTAGGTTAGTCGTTGAATGCACAGTCTTTAAAAAGTGAAGTGTGGGCTGAGGAAATAGCTTAGCGGTTAAGACACTTGCCTGGGAAGCCTAAGGACCCCAGTTCGATTCCCCAGGGCCCATGTAAGCCAGATACACAAGGGGGCACATGCGTATGGAGTTCATTTGCAATGGTCGGAGGTCCTGGCATGCCCATTCTCTCTCTGCCTCTTTACTCTCTCAAATAAATTTTTAAAAATATATATATATATTTTAAAAGTGAAGCTTAATTTTTTTTTATTTTACAGGCTGGAGAGATGGTCCGGTAGTTAAGGCTCTTACTTGCAAAGCCTAATGACCTAGGTTCAGTTCCTCAGTAAAGCCAGATGCACAAAGTGGTGCATGCATCTGGAGTTTTTTTGCAGTGGCTGGAGACCCTGACATGCTCATTCTCTTCCTCCCACCACTGTCTCTCTTTCTTCTTTCTGTCTATCTCTGTGTGCAAATAAATAAAATCTTTTTTTTTTCTTTAAAATTTATTATGTATTGTAGAAGATAGCTTCAGGCTCGCTGAGAGGAACTTCCAAACCAGGCACAGTTATGGAGGAAGGGTATTTATTGAAGATTACAGATCCAGGGGAAGTTCCATAATGGCAGAAGTTGACCTGCTCTTAGAGGACCAAAACACACACACACACACACACACACACACACAGAGAGAGAGAGAGAGAGAGAGAGAGAGAGAGAGAGAGAGAGAGAGAGCCACAAGCCAAAAACAAAAAAACCAGGTGCGGTGGTACACGCCTTTAATCCCAGCACTCAGGAGGCAGAGGTAGGAGGATTGCCAAGAGTTCAAGGCCACTTTGAGAGGACTTAGTGAACTCCAGGTCAGCCTGAACTACAGTGAGACGCTACAGGAACTCCAGGTACTTTGTATATCTTTACACTGGAATTGCAGATCCACCTTAGGGCTGGACCCCAAGATCTGCCCAGTGACACCTCCACCACTCCATCAGCCAGGTGGCTGCAGATCCAAACTACAAACTAATAAAACACCAAATGTATTGGGGGTCATCTATTCAAACTACCACATGTATTATCTATCTATCTATTTGAGAGAGAGAGGGAGTATGAGCATGCAAATGAACTTCAGACACATGTGCTGCTTTGTGCATCTGGCTTGATATGGGTGCTGGGGAATTGAATCTAGACCAGTAGGCTTTGTAAGCAAGTGCCTTTAACCTCTGAGCCATCTTTCCAGCTCATTTGTGACTTTGGCAGCTTGTACACTTTTAATATATTTTATATTACAGTTTATTTTTTGAGGCAGTCTCATTATATAGCCAAAACTAGCCTCAAACCCCCAATCCTTCTGTTTCAGCTTCCTGTGTGCTGGGATTACAGGCATGTGCTACTATGCATGACTCACAGAACACATTCAGATGCATTGTTTATTATTTAATCTCTTAAAGTACATGACTGCATATACAATGGTAGATATTTGCATGCCTCCAATTTTGCAGCCACTGTTGTTTTCTAATTTCTCAGCTAGGTGTGGTGGTGCACACCTTTAATCCCAGCACTCAGGAAACTGAGGCAGGAAGATTGCCATGAGTCCGAGGCCAGTCTCACTCAAAGAGTGATGTCCACTCAGCTCCCCTCCGGCAATTTCCAATGTACACACTTGACATCATATCCCAGTATGCCTTCCCAAAGCCCGGGGAGGGTGCAGACACACACACACACACACACACACACACACACACACACACACATGCACACCACATGTTTTGGAAATTTAGCCATCATATCTTCCCTACTGGCTTTCTAAAAAATCTCCTTACTCTCTTTTGAAATGTTTATTATATGTACTTGAAACTTCCTTTTGTCTACTATGGTACCATACTCCTCAGCTCTTGTTCCATGTCTTCATTTTGTTTAAAACCAGGATTCTTCACTGATCCCCCTCATGAGGGAGATCTAGTCTATCGTTTGATTTTTTTCATTGGAATATGCACATCAGATTGTATGCTATATGCTAATATTTTACATATGGCATAAACCATATTTCTACATATGTCTTACAATTCCTATTTTGTCTTTACTAATAAGTCGTCTTGTTTTCTTTTTATTCCACTATATCCTATTTATACCTTATAGATTTTGTTCCTTCCTTTATCCCATTTAACCTTTTTTGAGAAAGGTTTTTCCACTAATAGTCTGGGCTGGCTATTATGATCCTGAGGCTTCAGTCTCTAGAGTGCTGGGATTGCAGGCATTCATGACCACACCCAGCTGCTTATGTTTGAGTCCCTTTGCTTTATTTCTATAAAAATACACTGTTTTATTTATTTTTGTGGGGGGAAGCATCACTGCTAACTCAAAATGTGCTTTGTTGCTTTTCATGCTCCATACATTTGATGAGGGACTTGGCTTTGGTAGAAGAGTCGTTTTCTGCAAAAATCCAACATGAACACACTAGTGATTGATCGCTGTCACTTTGCAATCTTTGTCTGCCAGCACGCCATGGATTTCACTAGTCCAGGTAAGTTTTTATTTCATCTCTTAGCATGGAATTAAAGTTCAGGTGAGGATTCCAATTCCCTATACTCCCAGTCCGCTTATATTGTTCCTTGCCTTGGGTTCGGTTTAAAACTAACTTGATAACTCTTCTTGGTCACTGGGCCTGAGGAGAATACACAGCGCTCTCTTTCAGGGTGGTGATATCAACAGACACCATATTCTCTCTATCTATCTACCATATATTATCTATCTCTCTGTGTAATATATATAAATATACATATTCCATTCATCTATCCACTATCTTTCCTTCCATATATGAATAAATTTTGAATAGTTTTACCCAGATATCCCATAGGAACTTAAACTGAAAAAAATCCAAACATGAACTCATCTCAACACACTGAGGATTGTCTCTTGTATCTTACACTTTTCATGATGCATTCGTAAGTTCAACCAAGCCCCCCCCCCAAATCCAATACTCCTGAAACATTCTGTTTATTCCTATACTGTAGCCAAGGGATAACTTAATACTGCAGATTCTACATCTTAGTATCTTTTCAAATTTCCCATTGTGAAGATATTTCTGATCCTTGCCTGAATTTTACCGCAGCCTCCTAAGTGCTTTCTTTGCCTACAATCCAACTACTCACTGCTATAATTCAGACTTTAAATCTAATCATGTTAAGCCCTATTAACAAGTCATGATCACTTCTCCATCACATACAAGCCCTTCATTATCTGACCTCAGATTTATTGTCACACTTACATCTTGCTTTTCTTTCTCTGATACACGATTTTTCAGATATACCAAAATGCTTCTTTTCCCCAAAGCATAATTTCTTCCCTTCCTTGGCTACTACCACCTAGAATTCTATTCCCTCCCACCCACAGAGTCCTCACAATCATTTTCAGGTATTAGGTCTCTGGCAAACATTCTCTCACGTGTAGTCAGTTTGCCTTTGTGGTTCCAGCAGCCCATTGTACATATGATTTACATTCTTGATACCTATTAGATAAATTTCTTCCTATTTCTCTGCCATTCCCATCAAGCAGTGTCCTAAGTGAAGGAGCAAGACCTCCTCTTTGTGTTCCCATGTTTGAATAGAGCAAGGAACTGATGTCATCATGAATTCATTAATTTGCTAACAATTTCTTTGGAAATCTGAGGAAGCATATGAAATAAGGAAATGAAATACATATCATTTCAAAAAAGGACATACATGGATAGTACATATTGGCGCAGACAGGACCTGTGCCAGGTTTTGATTACAAGTGGGCAGAAGTAATACTCCAGCATTAAACTCTATAGCAGGAGACTACCAGTTTATAAGAGGGAAGGTGAAAGTTAAATCATGTTAACATTATACTTGTCCATATTTTACCTATTTTCTAATATTGAAAATAATTCTTTGAAACTACACAACACTTTCAGGATTGGCAAAGCTCTTAAGAGGCTTGTCTTATATGATGTGCATGAGAACAGGTGAGAGAGCCAGAGTAGATATCGATAGGCTCCATTATACAAACTAGAAAACATTCTCATCAACTTGCTTAACACCGTGCAGTTAATTAATTTATTAATCTGTATAGAATTACCTCCAAAGAGAAAGTGAGGGGGCTTACAAAAAAATTTTTTTAAAGTCACAGTCACTGAAACACAAGGACAAGAACATTGGAATAAATGAGTAAGGGTCCATAGAGGATGTCAGTAGAGTTTCAATCCAAGGGTTCTGACCCTTCCTCTCACTCCCTTTCATCTCTATTATGCTGCCATGGAAACTGTGTGATCCACTGAGTGTTGACTGACAGTTTTGTTGGCATTCAAAAAATAAAAATAAATACACAATGCCAACCAAAGCAGTAATTTTGACTGCATACAGCATGTTGCCCAGCACCTATTGAAATAATATTCCATGAAACAAAAGCACTGAAACATCTAATCCAAACATGAATTTCTGTAATTATCCTGCTTGGACGAGAAACTTAACCAATCAATAGACAGAGGCGAGTTGAAATGAGCAGAGTCGACAATGAAAATTGGTCCATGAAATGTCACAAGCCTGAGATTGTTTTGCAGAGTTGCATAGAAGTCATAAAAGAGGTGGCTGTGTCTGAGGTAAACTAATTCACTGTGATCACAAAACATTTTACAGATGTCCACCTGTTCCTGTATTTTGATGAGAGTTTAAACAACATGGCTTTATTTGTTTTTTCCTAGACACATTTGACATATATTAACTGCATAAAGCTTCTGATTTAGTTTGTTTTTGCAATATCTTTATGTGTGTCAAAAGTACTTTCCTCTGCTTGCCACCTCAAAAGAACAGTATTTGATAAATCCTCTTCCCTTTGCATGCCATATATTCTCTCAAGTGTTCTCATGGTATCAGCAATCACCATGAGATAACACCTAAGTGTTATTTGTCATTTACTTTCTTTTCATAAACCATAGGTAAATCTTTTCATGTCTATTGCCAACTGTTTCCTGTCATCACCTTCATCAAATCTGCCCTTTTCTATTTTATTTCTGTTTGGTTAATAGCTTTACCACCTAAATGCCAAAGGTCAAGTCACCAGTCTCTTTTGAGACACCCAATGTCCCTTTGAGCACTACTGCACAAATTTGTTCTACGTGGAAGCACTTTATATCTATCTATGCAGTGACTGCTAATACATATGATGGTCCTGCTTCCCTTCCAAATGAAATCAGCCAACACATCATAATTAGTTTACTTATAAGATCAATCAATTCTTTTATTGATCTTCTTTTAGCCACTTCCATTGCAAGGGCTGTGAGGAAGGTCATTAGATATTTGCCCTGTCCTATTTATCTCTTTGCATAGTGCATAGCATTTTCTGAAGTTTCATAGATTTATGGAAGAGAATGATGCATATTTTATTGCCTTCTCTTGATGAATTCACGAGGTTTCATTAAGCATTGTAGTGTTAGCAACATCAATTGCTCAAGTTATTGAGATGGAACACTGTCTTAATAGGGTGTGATCACCACATGGGAGGGGGTGATAACTATGTTGAAGGGACTTGAACACATAATTGATACCAAATAATAGGAAGAATTGGAAATTCATCCTGGAGAAGATTCTGACTTAATTCCTGGAACTAACATATTTAAATATTTCCCCTAAAGGAACCCCGGGATCATCTGGAATCTTTCCTACTTCATGAAAACATAATGGTTTGTCCTTACTAGGAAATAAATATAGAATGTTCCATATTTTGCCACCTTTTAGCTTGCACTTCACAGATAGGAAACCCACCAATCTCCAGTGCAGAGAAGCTTTTCTTAGAAATGAGCTCACATAGACATTTACCAGTTTGCTGAAATAATGGTCAATTTGAATGGTAGGATCTGTATTTTCAGTATCAGTTCCCTAAAGTTAGTAATAAATACTCTAGTTTTCTTGAGTCAAGGACCCTGACATACTACCTACTTTACATGAGTTCCCTACTTGTATTATTTTCAAAATGTGCAATTTTAAAATTTATATCTTGCATGGTTTATATTTCATTTTATTTTATGAGAGAGAGAGAGAGAGAGAGAGAGGGAGAAAGGGGCAGATTTGTTGAGCGAATGGGCACACCAGAGCCTTCAGCCACTGCAAACAAACTCCAGATGCGTGTGCTACTTTGTGTATTTGGCTTACGTGAGGAATGAAACCTGGACCCTTAGGCTTCACAGGGAAGCACCTTAACCACTGAACAATCTCTCCAGCCCACACGATTTATTTTTAATCAACATTTTTTATCACAGCACCAATAACAGTGATAACGAATCAGAAAATTTCTGTGTGTATTACCAGTAATAACTTCACATACTCAAGAGGACACACGTGGTTCGATTGCATCCCATCCCATGCCTACATATAAGTTCCAGAAAGGCGGAAAGATTGTTAGAGTCACAAGTTGTGGCATTATACACAGAGACTGGGGCCTACACCCCAGAACTCTTGATTAACCTCACAATGCACAACCCACATTCCCCATTGATGAGGGTCCCTTTGAAAGTGGGAGAACAAGGAGGAGGACAATGGAACCAATACTATGAATATAAAATAAGAATAATATAAATAAAAAAGGAGAAAAAAAAAGAGTGTGTGAATGGGCATGCCAGGGTCTCTCACTCTACAAATAAACTTCAAATATATGTGTCACTATGTGCTTTTGGCTTTACCTGGGTATTGGGGAAGCAAACTTAGGCCAACAGGCTTTACAAGCAAGGGCCTTTAACCACTGAGCCATCTCCAGCTCTTCTTACTTATCTTTTTTTTTTCACTCTAGCCCAGGCTGACCTGGAAATCACTATGCATTCTCAGGGTAACCTCGAACTCATGGCAATCCTCCTACCACTGCCTACCAAGTGCTGAGATTATAGACACGCACCACCATAACTGGCCCTCTTCTCAGTTATCTAAAGCAATCTTTAACAGAAGAGTTAAGATAATGAGGCAGAGGGAGAAAGTGAAGAGAGATTGAGATTTTTCTTTTTCTTTTTTTGCGTTATTTTCTAACCACTCTCTGAGTTGGAATTTAATAAAAAATAAAATGCTTAAATTCCAACAGCTTGAAAGAAGTAGGAGGAAGAAAAGCAAAAAACATCAGCCATCATATGGTCTTATCTACTCCTGAATAATGGAATTAGTTAAGTAGCAGAACATGTATTTTTCCTAATGTACTCTAAATTTCTGTGACGCCTGATTCAAAAACACACATGCAAAACAAACAAACAAACAAACAAAAATCCCTGAAACCTGGAAGACAGCATTAAATGTGATATGGCTGGTCATCCATATTAGTCCAATACTTGTTTCAGACATTCAAGATAGAATCAGTATTTCATAAAACCTGTCTAAGCTTTGTCAAGAGGTTAGTCTTGTAAATAAAAATATGAATAAGTTATATCAGAGAAAAACGTAGAGAAAACCACTATCTTTGTAACATGCTTTGGTTGTTTTAGTTTATCTGTTTTATTTTGAGACAAGGTCTTGCTTTCTTTCTTTGACTGGTGTGATACTTGCTATGTAGCTCAGACTGGCCTTGCTGAACTGTGGGGAGTCTCCCTGCCTCATCCTCCGTAGTGCTAGCATTACAAACATGTATCACCTTGGTCAGCATAGCTTTGGTTTCTCTAATTCTGTACTATTTCTTCACAGATTGAAGAGCAGGATGAAAAAAATTTCAGGGAGAAAGCAACTACTTGCATTTGTGTTTTTAAAGCATATTTAATAAATACTAAAAAATTCTTCCATTTCAATCATACTTTTGAAGTTGTTAATGAATGCATTTCCTTATTACTTATTCTCTTTGTGTCTACTGAAAACAGATGCTTTCTAAATTAAAAGGACCATTTTCTCAGAGCTGTGCACCTAGTTGGCACGCAGTGTTTGCTGTATTCTACTCTATAGCCACACTTCTTCATCACTTAAGATAGAGTTATTTCTCTAACAGGGTAAATAATAAAGATATTATTTTGAAGAAAATTAGAGAATTGACATATACAACTGGTAATATTATTAGATGTGAAGAGAAAGGGAAACTTATCCATTTAAAATAACCTTCATTGTACCCAAATCATATACAATAAACCATCACTATGAAATGCCTATAATTTGTTTCCTTTTCAAAAAAAAAAAATAATTTAGCTGGGCATTGTGGTGCTCGCCTTTAATCCCAGCACTTGGGAGGCAGAGGTAGGAGGATCGCTGTGAGTTCAAGCCACCCTGAGACTACAGAGTGAATTCCAGGTCAGCCTGGACTAGTGTGAGACCTACCTGGAAAAAACAAAATAAATAAATAATTTGTAGGATCTAATTTGCACATTATGAAATCTTATTGGGCTAACACTATTATAATAAATCTAGGTAACATAAGCTTAAATGTATAACATCAAACATGTTTTTAGAAATGGATATATTTGGGAAACTATGAAATCATTTGTTATCATGTTCTTGCTTACCATTTCAAGTTAAAATAACAGAAAAACAATTATATTGAATTCAATGAGAAAGTCAGATAAAAAGAAAAATTGAAAGCAAATAAAAGTGTAATACAAATAATGCAGATTAATGAACTGCTATACAAATGAGGGACAGTTGAAAAATACAACCTATAACCCTACTCCACTCTTTTAATTAATGAGTTAAAAAGAATGCCAAAACTTGTTTGGCTTGAGTGAGAAAATTTATATAAATTTGAATGGCTATACTTTCGTATTGATAGATTAATCATTAAGCATTCGTTTACATTTTTAAAGCATAGTGCTTATCACACACATCTTATGAAAATAGCCTGTGAACCTTTCTCTCAGGAGTCATGGACCAAGGCTGATGATTTTTGTCTTGTCTTGTAAGTTTACTGAGGATTGGTCCGTTATTTCCATGAACAAAAATATAGAGATGTCAGTGCGTGAGAAGAAGAGTGTTCTCAGGATCACTCGTTTTTGTGCGTATATATTCTCAGCAGTACATAGAATAACATGGATGAAAAATATTAATGAGGAAGGAAGTACTCCTTACTGAGCCTACAGTATATCTTTCCCTTAAAATTGAGGTACTTACGAAAGAGGAGCTAGGACATACTGTACAGTTCAAAGTACAAGTGTTCCCACCACAAGCCAACAATGGCGCTTTATTCAATACTTGTCATATTAAAATCTGTGCCCTTTTGTTACGTGAGATAAAGGAAACTAATCACACAGATTGCAAGACAGAATTCTGTGCTACATCTCACAATGCAATGTACAGGAATGACCCTGGCTTTTGAATGGCTTGGTATTCATAAGTTCTTTCGAAACAGAACTGCCCACAAATGGACAAAAGTGTTGCACCATTCCAGCTGATTTCTGAGGCCAACTTGGACGCTGTTCTACCCTGAGCTGCCACTATGCTGGAAGGCTTTCTTTAACGGGTCCTTGGACCTTATTTTCTAATCCTTTCAGAACTGAGGTATATGCAAAATCAAATGTGCAACTTATTCCCAATGTGCTGATCCTCTCCACCTGCCTGACCTCGCAACAATTTCAGTCTCAGCAGCAAAGAAACTCTCGGGCTTGTGAGCCCAGTAGACCAGAACCACCTGAGCCTTCCCAGGTCTTCCCTTCACAGAGATGCCACTGCTGCCTCCTCTGTCCCTTCGCCCCAGTCTTGAACTGTTTCATCAGAAGGATGGATGCCTGTCTGCAAAGCTGGGTGGAGATTTACAGAATGATGCCAAGAGTTCTGAAATCCCCTGCCTTTGCAAATTCAGCTTTCCTAAAAGCAAAGGACAACTCAGATTCATAGGGGTGAAAACTCCTGTTTTGTCTGCTTGTACACCGTGACAGTTTAACTGGCCTTGTTCATCACTACAGTCCCACCACTTGGTAGAGAACTTGTCATACAGTCTATGCTTTAGTCAAAATCCACTGACAGTAACTGATGAATGACAGATGTGTAGTGATTCTGAGGAATGGGGTGTTACCCAGCTCAGAATGTGAAATTGGTTAATTTCTGGGAACCTGGAAATGATGCAATCCCATTGAAAGAAGGGTTACAAGAAGCTTTGACCAGGGTCAGATATTCAAGTGAGCCCATGTTCACTTGGGCCTTCTACAAAGGGTCCTTGTTTTCCAACTCATTTTGGAACCCTGATCTAGAATGTATATACTAAAGAAGGGCCAAGTTTTGATTCAAGAAAGGAACAGACTTTAAAAGGAATTAGGGGATTTTGAGGAGACAAGGAGAAATTTCTCATGTTCTTTTTCTTCCAAGTTATATCAGGTTAACATTATATGTGTCCATATTTTAGCTATTTTCTGATATTGAAAATAATTCTTTGGAACTACACAACACTTTCAGGATTGACAAAGCTCTTAAGAGACCTGTCTTATATGATGTGCATGAGAACAGGTGAGAGAGCCAGAGTAGATATTGACAGGCTCCATTATACAAACCAGAAAACATTCTCATCAACTTGCTTAACACCATGCAATTAATTAATTTATTAATCTGTATAGAATTACCTCCAAAGAGTAAGTGAGGTGGCTTACAAAAAATTTTTTTAATAAGAGTCACTGAAACACGAGGACAAAACATTGGAATAAAGGTGAAAGGGTGCACAGAGGATGCCAGTAGAGACCCCTCCTCTCACTCCCTTTCATCTCTATTAGGCTGCCACGGAAACTGTGTGATCCACTGAGTGATGACTGACAGTTTTGTTGGCATTAAAACAATAAAAATAAATACACAGGGCTGGAGAGATGGCTTAGCGGTTAAGGCGCCTGCCAGCTAAGCCTACGAACCTGGTTCCAATCTCCAGATCCCATGTTTAGCCAGATGCAAAGTGACACAAGGGTGCAATGCCGCACTTGACCACAAGGGGGCACACACATCTGGATTTCGTTCATGGCAGCTGAGAGGCTGCTGGTGTGCCCATCTGTATCTGTCTCCCTCTCCCTCTCTGTCTGTCTCTCTGTATGTCTCTCTCCAAAAATATATGAAATAATAAAAAAATATAAAAAATAAATACACAATGCCAGCCAAAGCAGTAATTTTGACTGCATACAGCATGTTGCCCAAAATCTATTGAAATAGTATTCCATGAAACAAAAGCACTGAAACATCTAATCCAAACATGAATCCTGTAGTTTTTCTGCTTGGACTAGAAACTTAACCAATCAATAGACAGAGGCCAGTTGAA
>JAEOAD010001866.1:0-31009 GCA_036365145.1 Orientallactaga sibirica
CATAACTGTGCCTGGTCTGGAAGTTCATCTCAGCGAACCTGAAGCTGTCTGCTACAGTAAAGTGGTACCGAGGAGTGTGGGGTGAGATGAACCAGATCGTGTGGATGTTCGTCTTTTGGAACCTTTGTTTTGGAGGAATGGGCATGGACTTGGTGCTTGCAACTGAAGATGCCTTCTGGAGTGGTAAGCCAAGTTTTATGGACTATTCTGATGAGAGTTTGAGAATGCTAAGTGCAGATAGTACTGAACTTCGAGGCTTGGTTTATGAGGTTTCTAAGGGGAAGGAAAGACTGCAGAGGACTTTGTTGGAACTGGGCTACTGGCATAAGGGATGGCTACGTTCTGCTATCCAGGCCCAGAAAGTTTGATCAAACTTAAATTTATAATGGACTGATGTGCTTGGCTAAAGATATCGGACTGAGATTTTAAGATTTTAAGTTGGAAAACCTGAAGCAAGTAAAAAGTAGAGGCACTGAGACTGGTTTTGGTTACTGGAGCTGCTATTGTCAAACACATTAGCAATCTTAAGGAAGGTGGAAGGAAGGTGGCCTGACTGCTTTACATTAAAACAATGGAGAGGATGCCTGAGGAAAGACTGTTAGAAATGCAAACTTTTGGAAAGAGTGTTTACTGGAGAAGGAACCTGCTTTTCAAGGCTCTGATTTATTTTGTCCCTGGATTAAGAATATGGCTGTGTCCTGCACACCTGGTATTAGTTTTGGAAATATGAAAAATGCATAGAATGGTCATGAGTTGCACACGGTTCCAGGAGCCGCTGCTGAGATGCAGCATGAGGCAGGGCATGAAGACCCTCAGGAATAGGCTGGAAGAGCCTTTTGGAAGATGGACCGTGGTTTGCATGGAGACCTGAAGATGTTTTGGATATACCAGGACTGTGCAAAGGGCTACCATGGAGTGCAGTGTTGGCATAGGATGAAAGTTTTCCCTGGCAACTCTGCCCAGCTGTAGGGAAGGAATTGGAAAACCTGGAGACTGTCAGTCTCTGGTTATATGGAACTTGAACTGCAGAAGTCTGATGATTACTGATGATGGCTGAGTTTGCATTGTTTTAGTCTCTCCTTGCTATTCCTTATACAGTTAAAAATGTTTACTCTGTGCCTTTACATGTTGAAAGTATTTAACTTGTTTGATTTTACAGGACTCACTATCTTAAGTTGGTCAAGACTGTGAGAACCTTTGAAATTGGACTGAGTACAATTTACAATGTGTGATAGTTATAAAACTATTGGGGGCCAGGAGCTAAATATATTGGGGGCCAGGGGCGGAATGTGGTAGTTTGAATATATGTCCCCCAATATATTCAATGTTTTATTACTTTATAGTTTGCATCTGCAATCACCTTGCTAGAGGCAAGGTCACTGGGGGCCTGGTCTTAAGGTGTGGTGATGGTTTGAGATTCCATTGTAAAGATATGCAAATGTGCCTAGCAGTTCCTGAAGTGTGCTGTGTGACCTTTTGGCTGTAGTTTTTGCTCTGTGTGCTGTGGTGGCTGGTTGGCTTTGCTCTCTCTGTTTGGCCCTGTGAAAAGCAGGCTGCTTTTCCTGCCTTTATGGAACTTCCCCTGGATCTGTAAGCTTCAATAAATAATATCCCTTCCTCCATAACTGTGCCTGGTCTGGAAGTTCATCTCAGCGAACCTGAAGCTGTCTGCTACAATGTCTTTTTTAGAAACACCTGGATTTTATTTATTTTGTTTGTTAGTTTTGAGGCAAGCCCAACAGACTGCTCTTTATTTATATTATTTTATTTATTTATTTATTTTATTTATTTTTGGAGAGAGACACAGAAAGAGACAGACAGAGAGGGAGAGGAGACAGTCTCTCAGCTGCTGTGAACAAAATCCAGATGTATCGCCACCTTGTGGTTAAGTGCGGCATTGAGCCCTAGCATCACTTTGCATATGGCTAAACGTGAGACCTGGAGATTGGAACCGGGTACTTAGGCTTAGCAGGCAGGTGCCTTAACCACTAAGCCATCTCTCCAGCCCTATTTATTTACTTTTATTGATAACTTCCTTAATTGTAGACACTATCCCATGGTACTTCCCTCCCTCCCCCCACTTTCTCTTTCCAAACTCCACTCTCCATTGTATCACCTCCCCCACTCAATCAGTCTCTCTTTTAATTTTGATATCATCTTTTCCTCCCTTTTTTTTTTTTGAGAGGGTCTCACTCTAGGCCAGGCTGACCTGGAATTCACTATATAGTCTCAGGGTGGCCTCCAATTCAAGGTGATCCTCCTATCTCTGCCTCCCAAATGCTGGGATTAAAGGTGTGCACCACCACGCCCGGCTTTTCCTCCTATTATGATGGTCTTTTGTAGGTATTTCCAGGCACTGTGAGGTCATGGATATCCAGCCCATTATGCTACTCTCACTTTTGGTTAAAAAGCTTCTCTTTTCAGATGACCTTGGGATGACTCAGAAGGCACCATGGAGCTGAGAAGAAGAGACAGAGGAGTGCTCAGCACTGAAAGATCTCTAACACACCTTCCAAAGCAAAGAGTCCATTGCAGAAGAGGTAACAGAAAGAATGTAAGAGTCAAAGGAAGGGCGGACTCCTTACAATATTGTTTAAATGAGTAGGATACACTCCTAAAACGAGCACAGACATGGGAACATGCAGCTACAATGCAATGGTGTTAGGGCAGCATGGGAACACAATACAGACCTGCTCCATCTGTCATGTCTGTTGGGAACCCCAATGAAAATATGAACAGGGAGGCATGAAATAAAATTGCTTTACAGAGCTAAAACTATAAGTCCAGGAGTCACCAGCAAGAAGGAAAAGACCTGAACTTTTGGAAATGGGACAGAATTCTCTCAAAAGAGTCCACTAAGGATTTCAGGATGGGGAGGACAGCAGTTGGAAGACAGGACCCTGAAGAATCGAATAAAAATGTTTCTAGAAGAAAGCCAGATGTAGTACTGTGTGCCTATAATACAGGAGGCTGAGACAGGAAGACTGCTGCGAGTTCAACCAAAAATAAACCTATAAGCAAAAGAATGAAAGAAGAATTTAAATGAGGACAAAGATGCCCAAAGGAAGTAGAAGTGGAATTGGAGAGAGTTGTTATCGCTTTTCATTAATACCAATTTATCAACATTTGATTTTGTATTTACTTTAAAGATAATAGTACTTGCTGGGCATGGGGACAAACTCCTCTGATTCTAGAACTTAGGAGGGAGAGGCAGGAGAATGGCTGCAAGTTCAAGACCAACCTGAGCTTCATAGCAAGTTTCTATTTCAAAAAAATAGATGACAGTAATTGAAATTAATATTTAAGAATGTCTAAAGTTGTTACCTGACACGTCAGAAAGTCTGTCTCTACTCATCCTAGATAGAGAAGGTTACAATAAGAAATGATTCCACTCAAGCCTTCTTTGGCAAGCCAGTGAGTTTACTAGGGTCACTTGTAAGAGGGGAGTGACTGTGGCAGCTGTATTATGGAAGGCCTTAGCAGTGCATGTGATGACTTGAGCGTCGCTTCTTTACAGTGTACTCTTTGCTAACCTTCCGCCTCCTGTAGATTTCAGCATGGCCAGACACTGTGGAGCTGGGACAGGATGACATGGAGCTGGTTGGGTAGGAGAGAAGAAATGGCCTTTGTCACACATGAAGAACTGATGACCACCCCGCTCCACTAGAGAATAAGAATAAGCCTAATCTTGCGCTGGAGAGATGGCTTAGTGGTTAAGGTGCTTGCCTGTGAAACCTACCAGGTTCGATTTTCCAGGTCCCACATAAGCCAGATGCACAAGTGGAACATGCGTCTGGAGTTTGTTTGCAGTGGACAGAGGCCCTGGCATGCCCATTATCACTGTCTCTTTCTCTTCCTCTGTCTCTAATAAATAAAAAGAAATCTTTTTAAAAATACCAAAAAAGGGCTGGAGAGATGGCTTAGTAGTTAGCGCTTGCCTGTGAAGTCTAAGGACCCGGTTGAGGCTCAATTCTCTAGGACCCACGTAAGCCAGATGCACAAGTGGGCACATGCATCTGGAGTTCGTTTGCAGTGGCTGGAGGCCTGGCGTGCCCATTCTCTCTCTCTCTCTCTCTTGCCTATATCTCTGTATCTCTCTGTATCTCTCAAATAAATAAATAATAAAATATTTTTTTAAAAATACCAAAAAAGAAAGAATAAGACTAATCTTGTGATGGCCTCCTGGGGTTTATCCACTGCTGCTCTGGTTTTGAGTTGGAGACCAAGTGATACGTGGAGGATTGAGTTGGAGACCATGCAATACCTGAAGGACAGTGTTTCACAGGATGTTTAGGGGAGTTTTTTTTTTTTTTTTTTTTTTTTTGAGGAAGGGTCTCACTCTAGGCCAGGCTGACCTGGAATTCACTATGTCATCTCAGAGTGGCCTCAAACTCATGCTTATCCTCCTACCTCTGCCTCCTGAGTGCTAGGATTAAAGGCCTGTGTCACCACACCCGGCTTCATAGCAGGATTTTAAATACAGGCACTTCCTGCAGCTTGAGAACAAGGCTAAGTAGAATGCAAGATGATTTCAGAAGAATGGACAGAGTTGTCAGAATTCATAATCATGTTGTTATTTTCTGGCCACTGTGGTGCGCGCCTGTCATCCCAGCACTTGGGAGACTGAGGCAGGAGAATCAAAACTTGAGGACAGCCTGGGCTTAAAGCTGGGATTAAAGACGTGTGCCACCACACCTGGCAACTTTGTAATAATTTTTAAAGTTTAGAAACAGTCATTTGTAAGGGGAGTTTGGAAAATAAAAGCAGTCTTTTCAAAGATATATATCTAGGAAAACTTAAAAATCTTACTAACCACATGTGTTTCTATTTGTTTTTAATACTAGTTTATACAACATGAGATATTTCCAGCTCTCTTACTCTACTGATTTCTTAGGCTTAGTTATAATTTTGTTTATAATATCCTCACCAAGCCTTTCTAGAGTTACTGAGTAAACAGTTATCTTCTTTATGACTTAGGTGTGCATATGCATGAGTGTAAATAGTGCCACTTGAGGTAGAGCGCAGTAATACATGCCTGCAGTCCCAATACATGGTAAGGCTGCCAGGCCACACTGTGCTGCAGAGCAAGTTCCAGGCCACCCTGGGGTGTACATAGGGCCTTGTCCCTCCCCCCAAACACACACACAATAGTGACACCTGAGGCCAATCACCTGTTTAAAGTATTTCCCTCAGAATCTCATCTCGCCTTAAAATATTTTAAAAAATAAATTTTAAATGGTCAGAATTTTAGCCTAAGTCCCTATTTTGCTACAAGAGGGAGGAGTGGAAATGATATTCAGCTGAGCACATTGTTGTTGTGAATAACACTGAAGTGTCCCTAGATGGAAGGAAAGAAACCGCGATTCTGGAGAGGTAATAACTATTGATTCTGCATAGCAAGTACACTCTGTACTGGCAAGCAAACTGAGCAAGTCTTTAAGCAAACATCCACAAGAGTGTAGAGTGAATATTCTTGCCACTGAAAGGTTAATGATATGAAATCCCTAGGCAGTTCACTGGCTTATTAGGCCTTGTTAGTGGTTTTATTGGCACCATGTTTGCAATAAGAATCTCTAATTTAGCAGCTGGGCATAGTGGCTCATGCCTTCAATCCCAGAACTTGAGAGGCAGAGGTAGGAAGAGGTTTGTGGTGAGTTCAAGGCCACCCTGAGACTACACAGTGAATTCCAGGTCAGAGGGGTGAGGAATAGCACAGCGTGAAAGTGTCTGTCTAGCATACATGAGGTCCTGAGTTCAGTCCCCAGCACTGCAAAATGAAAAGCAGAAAGAAAACCCTCTGGCTTTACATTTCAATAGTTTTCATATGGCTAAACCTTCTGCTTTTGTTTCATTTTTTCCTCATGTCTTCAAGTGTTCCTGTTACCAATCTCTTTCATCTTTTAGTGGCATTCTCTGTACTAGAAGATTGCAGCTTAAGTATTAATGCTAAATGTTAAAGTCAGATTGGTTTTTCATTTTGTTTGTGAGGAGAGGGGGAAAAGAAAGAATATGGGCATGTCAGGATCTTTTGCAAGTGGAACTACAAATGCATGGGCCACATTGTGTATCTGCTTTTATGTGGGTATGGGGAATTGAACCCGGTCAACATGCTTTGCAAGCAAGTGCCTTTAACCACTGAATCATCTCCGTAGCCCCAGGATTGTCTTTTACAGTGTGCATTCTATGTTGTGTAATTTTGATTTTTGTGGTACTAGTGATTCAACCCAGCAAGGCAGAGCTTTGCCCCTAAGGCACACCCCAGATCCTTATAATATGAATTATAAATGCTTTGGTTTCTAAGCTTTACATACCAATAAAAAAATGCAGTTTGGTTTTTAAAAATATTCAATAAGCATTTTTAAAATAAAGGGAGTTGAAGAGATGTTACAAGTCTTCCAGCCTAAGTCCTATTCTACAGTACCCACATAAAGCCAGACACAAAGGAGTGCGTGCATCTGTGATCCCAATTCACCTGCTGCACTGGGAGGCAAAGCCAGGGAATCCCGAAACTCAGGGTCAGCTAAGCTGGTGCACATGAAGCAACAACAAGGGAGAAACTACCTCCAGCAAAAGTGGAAGGAGACACAAACACCCCAAGGTTGTCCTCAGACCTCCACATGCGCACTATGATACACGCACCCACACACCTATAATATACATCCATGCATAAATACAGACACACAAACAGTAATAAAAGTAAAATAACACATCTTGAATTTCTAAGCTTGCAATGTAGAGTTCTGTCGTTATATATTCCAAATCTGGAGGATTCTAAGCTTGAAGAGACCATTGTGTCTAGCATCATTCTACTTAGTCAATTACAACATTTATACAAGAACTTGTGCTTTATATCCATTTGTTAAGTAGAAATTCCTAGGAATTTAAACAGAAAGTTTATCATTCTATCTAAACAACAAAATTATTTTCTCAAGTAGCTAGTTTTGTTTGTTCTTTTTTTTTTCCTCCAAGGGCAGGTCTCACTCTAGCCCAGGCTGACCTGGAACTCACTCTGTGGTCCCACGATGGTCTCAAACTCACAATGATCCTCCTACCTTTTCCTCGCTAGTGCTGGAACTAAAGGTATGCACCACGATGGCCAGGTAGTTTGTTTTTTCTATCTAAAGGAATTTTGAGGTTAAAGTCTGGAATCTGCCTACAAATTTCTTGACTGAGTAGCATAATACTCTGTAGCTTTCTATTTAAAGAGGAACTACTATGGATTTACTGAAGCAACATCACTGTTTTATTTATTTTCTTTATTATTTTTGAGAGAAAAGGCAGAGAGAGTGAGAAAGAATGAGAATTGGCATGCCAGGGCCTCCAGCCACTGCAAATGAACTCCAGATGCATACAACATCTTGTGCATCTGGTTTACATGAGTCCTGGGGAATCAAACATAGGTCCTTTGGCTTTACAGGCAAGTGACTTAACCACTAAACCATCTCTTCAGTTCCCACTTTTTGAGATATTTTTTCATTTTGTTATTTTTGAGAGAGAGAAAGAGTCAGAGAATGAGTGAGAATATCATTATTTTAACAAAATATCCAAGGGTTCAAGGCTCTGCTAGTTGTAAACACACTATTTGATGACTATCTAGTGGGTCTGGCAGGATGTGAAAGAATGTCATGGTGGTAGGGTTTTGCCATAGATCACAGTTGAGTTATGAACTTGAGGCTCTATCCATTAACGGTCAGAAATATGCAAACTGCTTTATACACAGATTCCAAACTCTGCAAGGTAGGCAGTTAACTTCTTAGATGACAAATCAAGATGCAGAAGCAGAGAGGAATGACAGCCTCCCTTAGTTTAAATCCAGACCTGCTGCTCTCTGTGAAATAAAACAATCCCTACTCCTAAGATTACTATGAGAACAAATTAACTCCTATCTGCATTCTAATTACAGTAACCTGACCTATAGCAAGAACTACATATGTACATTTTGCTCAAATAAAAGAACTTTAGTACTGAAAGTGAGAATTGGAGATTCAAACTGAGCTTTGTTAAGTGTAGCCTCCCCCACAACACCAAGGAAGGACCACTTCATATCCTTTATACATGACATTTGCACTGGATTTTTATCCAAGAAATCTAGTCCTTCAAATATGAACTTTATTTCTAAGCATCGGAGTATACATACTTTGAGTTATAAAAACACATGTGGCACATGATTCAACATCAAGCCCAAGAATTAGGAATATACAATGACTGGGAAGTATTACTCCATATGCACTGGGCAAATAAATATACTGTGTAGTATTGATCAGTACATTTTGAATATTAAGTGTCTGACATATTCAGTATGGAAAAGCCATACTGGTAGAAAATAAAACATACACTTTAATTCATGAGGTAGATAGCCTACCCAGATATCTGTGAGTCATTACCATCCGAATCATACTGAAAACTTGTGTCAAGCTGATGGTTTAAGATATGATCACTACATTGAAATTCAATCTGGCTTGTACATAATTTCCTACTTTATTATATCATACGTGAAGCCAATAATAGATTTTTAAAAATTAATTACCATTCTTATTTCATTTTAGATTTTATGTTTACAATAAAAGAAATCTTCTTGTCAACACCTTGTGTGGATAACTCTGAATTTAAGTCAGCCCTCTTATTTCATTTTAGATTTTATGTTTACAAAAACATCAACACACCTTGTGTGGATAACTCCTATAATGGGCTGGTGGTGAATTTCTGTCTACAGTGGGTGCCTTCTGAAGTTTGGGAAAATAATGTTGTATGGCTACCAAGTCAGCCTGTTTACGAACTCCAATGAAAATCTCTTACCTGGATATCTCAAGCTAGAAACAATGGTTATGATCTGGACACCAGTCCCTAACACAGAGATGTCTTGGGATAATAAGTGTAATAGTGAAATGGCACGGGGTGTGATAAAAAGAAGCAAATGTGTGGTTCTTGCAGGAAGCAACAGCATTATGCTTCACATTCTGGAGGTGCACTGGGGGCCAGTAGCATCCTACTGGTTCTTCCTGAAGAACAGGACAGAGGCCATTAAGTAACAAGGTTCCCCCAAGGAATAATTGTTTCTAGTATATGTAGCATGCAGCCTGTTGGCTTCAATAGCATTGCTTTTAAGATTGCCCTGGAATTCGATAAAGACAGGTCAGACTGACATATTAAAATCACAGATACACAATGAGATGTTTTATGTTTCAAAATATTGATGTTCAAAAGACATGAATTTTTAAGAGTAAGTTTGTAATGGAGTCAATTAAATGCAGAAATAATGTACCTCTAATTGCTTAATTCTGTAACTATCTTTTTATTGTAAAATTAGTTCTTCATACTCAGGAGATAACTATTGATTCTATGTGTGTTTTTTGGAGAGACAGACAGAGAGAGGAGAGAGAATGGGAGTGCCAGCAGCCTCTCAGCCACTGTGGACCAACTCCAGATACGTGCAGCCCCTTGTGGGCAAGTGTGACATTGTGCCCTTGTGTCACTTTGCATCTGGCTAAATGTGGGACCTGGAGATTGGAACCTGAGTTCTTAGGCTTAGTAGGCAGGCGCCTTAACGCTAAGTCATCTCTCCAGCCCTAGTGATTCTATTTTTGAAGAAAAAGTGTTAATTCTTGCAGTAAAATACCCTGATAAAAAATGTTTAAAAAATACCAGCAACATTCTTCACAGAGATTGAAAAAAAATCTCAAAATTCATATGGATGGCAGAAGGCCTCAGATATCCAAACATATTCTCAGGAAAAAGAAAACCATACCCAATCTAAAGCTATATTACAAAGTCATAGTGACAAAAACAACATGATAGTGGAATAAAAACAAAAACATATACCAATGGATCAGAATTGAAGACCCAGGATGTAGGGCAAGTAATTACAGCTGCTTGATCTTTGACAAAGATGCCAACAATGTGGACTGGAGAAAAACAGCATCTTCAACAAATGGTGCTGGACAAATTGGATGACAATATGTACAAAAAAAAAAAAAAAAAAGAAACTAAACCTACTAATTTCATCATATACAAAAATCAACTCCAAATGAATTAAAGGCCTCAGTATAAGACCTGAAACTCTTCAACTAAAAAAATAGGAGGCACCCTTGGTTTCCCTTGAGAAACAGATAGTAAGACCCTATTGCTGAAGACATCTCTTGCCTGAGAGGCAAGGTCACTGAGAAAGCAAGCTGGTGCTGAGCAGAAAGCCTTCTCCCTGTAGACCAGCCAACTGAAAGCTGGAAAAAGCTGCACTGCATGCAGTGTATGGGAGACAGAAATCAGCAGTGGAAACAGTGGACGCTGAATATTCAAATTTGGCCAGACAGGCCCAAGGACTGAATGGGTGCAATAGTGGCGTGTCTACTCTTGAGGTAACCAACTGCTCCATAATTGGACTGAAGGCCCTCTCTACGGGAGGGAATACATACCTGGTACTGAAAAACCTAAGCAAAAGTCTATGGTAGGTGAGGTCATGAGCCTTAGGGGTATAAAGCCTGCTCATGTATGACTAAATGCATATACTATTCCCACCAAGCTGCCCTGAAAATACTACACTTAATGCTCATATTCACATATTAACGCTACTCTCACTTCTGGTTAGAGAAGCTTCTCTTTTCAGATGGTGATGACCACTGGGATGATCCAAAAGGCAACATAGTGCTGAGAAGAAGGGATGGAGGAATGCCCAGCACTGAAACACCGCTGTCACACCCTCCAAGGCTCAGGGACCATTGCAGAAGAGGGGGCAGATAGAATGGAAGAGCCAAAGGAAGGGTAAGACTCCTTACAATGCAACTGCCCAGACAGAATTTGGCCTCGATATCTATGACCTTCCAGTGCCTAGCAATACTATCGCAAGACCCTCAAAATAGAAGAAAAAGATGACATCAAATTAAAAGAATGACTAATGGAGAGAGGGAGGGAATATGATGGAGATTGGAGTTCTAAAGGGGAATGGGGAGGGCAGAGAGAGGGGGGAAAAATATGTTGTTTTTGTATGTAAATATAGAAGGTGCCAAAAAAATCAATTAAAAAAATAGGAGGCACTCTCCACAATATAGGACTGGCAAAAGGCTTCCAGAACAAAACCCCAGTAACCCAGTAAGATAAACAAGTATTCAGTCAAGTCTGGTGGCACATGCCTTTAGTCCCAGCACCTGGGAGGCATAGGTAGGAGGATAACTGTGAATTCAAGGCTACCATGAGATGACAGAGTGAATTCGGTCTGCTGCCTGAGCTAGAGTGAGCCCTTACCTCAAAAAAAGCCATAAAAAGAAAAAAAGCACTCAACCAATGGGAGCTCATGTGTAGCGCCCGCACTACCAAGACCCGAGCTGGGCGAGGTGCGAGGACTGAAGAGACACTCACTGGGTCATTCATGCTGTGCTTCAAGAATGCCGTTTATTGAAGTCAGAGGGTGAAATATATACAGTCTTACAGCACTGTGGAAATGTAGCAGGGTCAGAAGGTCATGTTCTCATATCCTGTTGTTTATATCCTGTTGTTTACTGTTAGAAAGAGCTACCTGGGGCAAACTGAACTTGTGGTAAGGCCATAAAATGGGAGTGGAAGCAGGATGTTCTTAGGCAAACAATCCTTGGTCATGTCAATCAAGCAGGCAACCGACTCCCCAGGAAGGTACCCCACACTCATGAAGCTGAAAAGTTTTTGCAGACAGATAACATACCACAAGCAGAGCCAATAGATTACCCACTGAATGGGGGAAATACTTTACTATTTATAGCACTGACAGAAGCCTATTATCTAGAATCTCAAAAAAAAAAAACTCTAAAAAAGTGATCAAAAAAAAATCCACTCCAAAAGTAAGACAGAAAACTGAATAGGGAGTAC
Organism: Orientallactaga sibirica; assembly: GCA_036365145.1. Taxonomy (NCBI): domain Eukaryota; kingdom Metazoa; phylum Chordata; class Mammalia; order Rodentia; family Dipodidae; genus Orientallactaga; species Orientallactaga sibirica. The sequence continues at coordinate 11,833 of JAEOAD010001866.1, forward strand.
TCAGAGGAAGGATTACAAATGGCTAACACACAATTAAGAAAATTTTTATATATATACATATAATTTATATATAATAAATACATAATATATATTTGCACCTCACCCCAGTAAGGATAGCAGACATTAAAAAGATTAAATGGGGCCAGACATGGTGGTGCATGCCTTTAATCCCAACACTTGGGAGGCAGAGGTAGCAGGATCACTGTGAGTTCGAGGTCACCCTGAGACTACATGGTTAATTTCAGGTCAGCCTGGGCCAGAGTGAGACCCTCTGTCAACAAAACCAAAAAAATAAATTAATTAATTAAATGAAGCCAAAAATAGTGGTGCACGCCTTTAATCCCAGCACTTGGGAGGTGGGAGTAGGAGGATTACTGTGAATTCATGGCCTCCCTGAGACTACATAGTGAATTCCAGGTCAACCTGGACAAGAGTGAAACCCTTCCTTGAAAAACTTTAAAAAAAAAAAAAAAAAAAAAAGAAAGAAAGAAAGAGAAAAAAGAAAACAAATGTTACAAATGTTGTCAAGGATGTGGAGAAATAGGAACACTCATTCACTGTTGGTGGAATGTAAACTGGTAAAACCAGTATGGAAAGCAATATGGAGACTCCTGAAAAGGATGACAATAGAGTTACCAACAGACCCTGATCTTCCCTTACTGGCTATTTACCCTAAAAGCTCCACATTCAGAGATATTCGCTCAGCCTTGTGTATAGCTGCTCAATTCAATTCATAATAACTAAAAACTAGAATCAACCCAGGTGCCCATCATTGGATGAATGGATAACCAAGATGTAGTATATGTACATGACGGAATTCTCCTCAGCAGTAAGAAAAAAATGACATATTGGCATTTGTAGAAAAATGGTCGAACTTGGAACAGATCATTCTAAGTGAGCTCACACAATCACAGAAAGATAATCATCACATGGTCTCAGTCCCCTGCCGTTTCTAACCTGGAACAGCCTGAGTTGCTGACATACCTGAATAGCATCTCAAAGCTTGGACAATATAGGGAAGGTAGTGTGCTTGGGAAGGGAAAGGGTACACAAAACTGAACCCAAATTGAACTGGTACCATACAATCCTATATCCTGGAAGTTAGATTAAAGGTGGAACCCTCAAGAGGACCTTAGGAGGAGCACCTGAATCAAAGCCTTATACTGAAGACCTGTGACAAGGAAAGTCATGAGTCCTAGGGCTGTAACACCTGCTGGTATCTGGCTAAATGCATATATTATGCTCACAAAACTGCCTAGTAAACACTTCTCTTAATGTTCATGCCCATATATTAATGCTACTCTCACTTTTGGTTAGAGAAGCTCTCATTTCAGATGGCAATGACTCAAAAGTCACCACAATGCTGACAAGAAGTGACAGAAGAGTGCTGACCACTGAAACATCTTTATGGTTTATTGTCTATAATTATGGAAGTTATCAATAAAAAATTAAGAAAAAAACCACTGGGCTGGAGAGGGTGGCTCTGTGGTTAAAGGCGACTGTTTGTAAAGCCTGATAGCACAGGTTTGGCTCCTCACTACCCACATAAAGGCAGATGCACAAAGTAGCATAGGCATCTGGAGTTCACTTTGCAGTAGCAAGAGGTCCTGGCATGCCTAATCCCCCTCCCCACTTGCAAATAAATAAAAATATTTTTTAAATGTAAAAACTACATCTATTAAATTTTTAGAAACATGAAAAAATCTTTAGTGACAGGTCCACCCCTCTCCTCCAAATGCTTGTACAATTAGCACTTCTGAAAAAATGGGCAATTTCTATTTAAAAGCTAGTCTTTGAGTTTTGGATTTGTCAACAAATATAATGTACAGCCTGTACCACCCTCCACCCCGATGAAAACAATTATCTGTTGCCTGTCACGTGTTTAAACTGATTCTGGTCTGCCATTCCCATTTTGTGCATCTCTATCAACTCTGACTTCACTAACTAATAAGGGAAGACCCCAGCAAGTATTACTTATCAAAAGAAATGCCTTCAGCTGGTGTGTGGAACATGCCTTTAATTCTAGCACTCAAAGGCAGGTAGAATTACTGGGAGTTTGAAGCCACCCTGAGACTACATAGTGAATACCAGGTCAGCCTGGGCTACAGTGAAGCCCTACGTCAAAAACAAAACAAAAACAAAAAGAAATGGCCTCATTTCAGAAAGTAGTTGTCCTCTTAGGTTTACCAGAAAAAGCAGTAGCTCCACTACTATGCTGCACAAAGGAAAGCCATCACAGGTCTATGAACCACTGATGGTTTGGCCCAGCTGAAGCCCAGTCAATGACAGTGTTTTGGGCTGCTGTAAGTGTTCAGCCTCAACACCAGCTATGAAAACTAAAGTGGGCACAGCAGCTTTGCTCAGAAGTCTAGGCTCTCTTCGTAGCTCTAAGCATCATTTCTCCTGATTATCTTACTATTTTGTTTTAAGTATTTACTTATTTGCAAACAGAGATGGGGAGAATGATATATGCCAGGGCCTCTAGCCACTGTAAACTCCAGATGCATGTGCCACTGTGCATCTGGCTTATACAGGTAGTGGGAATTGAACCCAGGTCATTTGGCTTTTCAGGCAAGCACTTTAACTGCTGAGCCATGTCTCCAGCCCTATCTTGGATGTTTTTACTGACATTAGCTATTGCCAATGGTCCGTTTGGTCTGCTAACTTAAAAGATGGTGTATTGAAGACACTCACTACAATTATAGGAGGAAAAAGCACTTAACCTTCATAGCTCAGGCTGCCACCACTGATGCCTAGATCCGACACTATTCCAGATGTGCCTATACCATCCATCATTATAAACCAGTCTCAAAGTCAATGCCCCTATACTTCTGATGTAGAAATTTGACACTGCATGCTCAATTTCTGATACCTACTCAAAGTCTGTTTGCCTATCAGTAGGAGCTGAATCACACAGAATGTCGTACAATTCTTATTCTGATTGACACTGGTCCTTTCACCCAATCTCAGGATTATCTGTGGTTCATGAAAACAATTTACATCATTATGTTCAGCTTTCTGGGCCATTTGCTATTTGAGACTGGTCTCAAAAACCATGCAGTAAGTGGATAATAGTCAAGGTATGGATGGATCTCTCATGCTTCTTACCACCCATAGAGATCAATTTACAGAGTATTGTAATAATGTTCTCAGTGACTCAAAAAAAAAGGCTGATCATCAAGTTCACTTGTCCCCCAAGGGGATCATCTCTTCTCAGCTGTTTCCTGAGTAATGATGATGACAAAAAGGATGGGAAGCTTATACAAACCTAATTGAAAATCTAGGATCCTGTCCTAAACATTCTTAGACATGATATTTTTTGTCTGTTGCTTTTGAGGTGGTCTCTCTCAAGCTTTTGTTTTGCTGAGTGGGTTAAGCCAATGTGTATTCAGAACTGAATGGCAATGCAAGGGATTTACAACATGAAAAAGGGAAGGAAGAAGCCTCACAAACAACCCAAGAGAACTTTCATGGTAGCTTTCCAAACTTGTCCAAATACCTCAGATGCATAGATCCTGCATCAAAAAGGTTTAGGTCTAAGCCAGGCATGGTGGTGCACTTGAATCCCAGCATTTGGAAGGCAGAGGTGGAAGGATAACCATGAATTGGCCTGAGACATAGTTAGTGAATCTAGGTCAGCCTGGGCTAGAGTGAGACACTTCCTAAGGGGGAAAAATGCTCCAAAGAGGTTTAAGTCTAATGTGAAAAAAGCAGTATGATTATTGCTTAAACAGAGAATGTAGAGACAAAAGTACCTAAGTCAACCTGTTGGGAACAAGCTGGCCATGGACCAAGACCAGAAAGATGGTAAGATCAGCAATAAACAGAAAAAAGATAGAGCATATGCATACTACTACTATGTGACAGTCATTGTTTCCAGTGATTTACACATATTAAAGAAAGATCTTAGGCCGGAGGGATGGCGTAGCAGGTAAGGCACTTGCCTGCAAGCCCCTAAGGAAACAGGTTTGATTCCTCAGTACCCACATAAGCCAGATGCACAAAGTGGCACATGCTTCTGAAGTCCCTTTGCAATGGCAAAAGGCCCTGGCATGCCCATTCTCTGTCTCTTCTCTCTCTCTCTCTCTCTCTGCTTGCAAATAAATAAATAAATAAGATCTAAAATATTTGGAGGTTTGATTCAAAACTCATCCTTTGAAATAATTTAACCCTAAGGCACTGTTAACTCCTAAAGCAGTGATTACTTGCCCCCAAATAAGCCATGCAACAAAACAGTGAAATATAGCTTTACACACAGAAAAATTTAGATCCTCTACCTGTCTCATAGACAGTGTACTATTAAATAATAAATATGTAAATACTGCTGCCTTCCTTTTCCAAAGGAACCCTTAGGAGTATACTGCAAGTCTATCTTGTTCAATAAACAATTCAACATGTTACAATATTTATATTGAAAATCACTGATGACTAATTACCATAAATATCTCAGTCTTATTATCATTATTTTTTGTTGTTGTTGTTTTTCAAGGTGGAGTCTCTCACTCTAGCTCATGCTGACTTGGACCTCACTATGTAGTCTCAGGGTGGCCTTGAACTCTCTGCAATCCTCCTACCCCTGCCTCCCAAGTGCTGGGATTAAAGGCATAAGCCACCACACCCAGCTGATCTCAGTCTTACAATTGATTTTTGATCTGGAGAGATAGCTCAGCAATTAAGGCACTTGCCTACAAAGCCTAAGGAGCCTAAGAACCCAGATTCTATTCTTCAGTACCCACGTAAAGCCATATGCACTAGGTGGCGCATGCATCTGAAATTTGTTCGCCGTGGCTAGAGGCCCTGGGGTGCCTCTTTCTCTCTCAAATAAATAAAAAAAATTTTTAAATCTAAAAAAAACAATAATAATTTTCTAAAAGTCTTAAATTGGCTATATAAAACTATACCTGATTTTACTTACCTTTTTCTGACTGTACATGGAAACTACATTAAATGCTTCCCAAATCCAACCTATATTATTGTTACCAGTTTGTCTCAGTTTTGTTGTCCAGACTTTTCCCAATAGTCAGGTGCTATCCATGACCACAGCAGCAAAGAGGTCACACAAACTTTTTTTTTTTTTTTTTTTTTTTTTTTTTTTTCGAGGTAGGGTCTCAGGGTCTCACTCTAGCCCAGGCTGACCTGGAATTCACTATGTAGTCCCAGGGTGGCCTTGAACTCACAGCAATCCTCCTATCTCTGCCTCCTGAGTGCTGGGATTAAAGGCATGCGCTACCACACCTGGCACACAAGACATTTTTTCAGAAGGTTCTCATAGAAGAATTAATCATAAATCTAAAACTGCTCCATTTATATACATTTCCCTTAATTTGCCTCCATTTTAAGGGATTGTCTCATCAGAAACAGATTCTTCAGCACACACCTCTATTTTGCTACTCCAGTTCAGCTCTCTCTGCTAAAGAATACTTATTTGATAGTCTCTGGCACACATGCATCCATCTATCAACTCACAGATGTTTACTGCACACCAGCTATGTACAAAGGCTTGATACAAGAGAAAATACAGGGCTGGGCATAGTGGCACACGCCTTTAATCCTAGCACTCAGGAGGCAGAGGTAGGAGGATAGTCATGAGTTCGAGGTCACCCTGAGACAACACAGTGAATTCCAGGACAGCCTGGGCTAGAGCAAGACCCTACCTTGAAAAACCAAAAGAGAAAAAGAGAGAGAGACTACATATGCCAAGTTCTTATCAGAAAACTTTAAATCTCCAACTGTACTTATGAACTATTATAGTTTAATATTTCCTACAGTTATTCTCAAGTGTCTATTTTGACTAAGTCACATCAATGTTCCCCTAGGAAAATGACTTATCAAACTGCTTTGGTGTGTCATTCAGTGATCTATATTGAGGGTCATCCTAAAAAAAAAAAAAAAAAAAAAAAAATAAGGCGGGGAAGGACCCACATACAGTACCAGGAAGTAATTACTTGCTATAGAGTATTACATGCCAGATCCTACTATAGGCACTTTGAATTCACTAATTCATTTAACCTTCACACGACATTTTATATACAAAGTACCATTCTCTGATTGGAGAGATGGCTTAGTGGTTAAGGTGCTTGCCTGTGAAGCCCAAAGACCTAAGTTTGATTCCCCAACACCCACATAAGCCAGATGCATAAGGTGGTACATGTGTCTGGAGTTCATTTGCAGTAGCTACATGCCCTGGTGTGCCCATTCTCTTTCCATCTGCCGCCTTCTCTCTCTCAAATAAAATATTTTTTCAAATGTTCAATTTCTTTCTTTTTATTATTTTTATTGACACCTTTTATACTTACATAAAAAAAAAAAATGATATTCCCTCCCCTCCCCCATTCCACTTTAGACCACCAATCTCCATCCAGAAAAATTTTTTTAAAGAAGGGCTGGAGAGATGGCTTAGCGGTTAAACACTTGCCTATGAAGCCGAAGGACACCGGTTTGATGATTCTCCAGGACCCCATAAGCCAGATGCACAAGGGGTGCATGCATCTGGAGTTCGTTTGCAGTGGCTGGAGGCCCTGGCGCACCCATTCTCTTTCTCTCTCAACCTGCCTATTTCTGTATCTCTCTCTCTCTCAAATAAATAAATAAATAATAAAATATTTAAAATTAAAATAATGTGGGCTGGTTTAACTATTTAAAAAAAGAAGAAGAAGAAAGTACTATTCTCCCTCCACTTAACAAATAAAACCACTGACAGGATTTCAAACTTTATTAAGGCCAAACAGTGACAAAGCTAGGATATTAACCTAGAGAATGACTCTAGAGCCCCCCTCTAAGTTTACTCCTATTAATTATGTGATGTTGAGGGTTTTGTCCACTTGTGTATGTATGTATGTATGTATGTATATGTATGTATATGTATATATATATATATATATATATATATATATATATATTATTTTTTTTTTTTTTTTTTTTTTTTGTTTTGTGAGGTAGGGTCTCACTCTGGTCCAGGCTGACCTGGAATTAACTATGTAGTCTCAGGGTGGCCTCGAACTCTCAGCGATCCTCTACCTCTGCCTCCCGAGTGCTGGGATTAAAGGCGTGCACCACCACGCCCGGCTCCACTTGTATATTTTATTTTTCTCTGTATGGATGGATCTGCCTACCTTCTACAACAATGAAAAGTATACAACTTTCACCTTTGCACTGGATGCTTTAGAATACAGAGCTAGTTGTAGATCATCTAACAAGTATACAGGATGGATGGTCAAGTATATAAAGAATGCATTTAAGAAACAATTCTAATTTGGTCAACTTTCTGTTCATTCTCAGCTGGACTATTTATCTATTTATGATGAGCCTCTGTAAGCCAAACTCTGTAAACATGGCTTGGTACAAGTGGTTGACAATTGAATCCAACAAAAACAGTTTACAGGGGCCCAGAGATCTCCTTAGAGAGCTGTCTAGGACTTCCTTATTTTACTAGTTACCAGAGATGTTACTGTAAGCTTAGCACGGTATTTGAGAAACCAAATTAAAACGGAAAAATAATCAGCAGTAGAACTTTACAGATCCTTAATTTTTTTGTTTGTTTGTTTTGTTTGGTTTTTTTGGTTTTGCAAGGTAAGGTCTCACTCTGGTCCAGGCTGACCTGGAATTAACTATGTAGTCTCAGGGTGGCCTCGAACTCTCGGCGATCCTCCTACCTCTGCCTCCCGAGTGCTGGGATTAAAGGTGTGCGCCACCACGCCCGGCTACAGATCCTTAATGTTTTGAATTTCAGAATCCTACTCAATGACATGACACATACTTTACAGTCTTGATTGGTATGGACACTAAATGCCTTAAAATGTCTGTCTGCACCTCAGTAAATATAATTACCTGACTTCAAGGGCTTTGATAGCTTCTAGCATTTGTAGAAACTCTGCTGCTTTCCATACATCATTGGCTTCTTCTTCTCCTTGTATCATTAATTTTGCTGTATATGTGAACTCAATTAAATGACGAAAGGCCATTTTACTAACACCTGTAAGGAAGATGCACATTACCATGTATTCACATTAATTCAAATCTCATGATATGCAGTAATAAAAAAAAAGTACTTGAGGGCTGGAGAGATGGCTTAGCAGTTAAGGCGCCTGCCTGCTAAGCCTAAGAACCCGGTTCCAATCTCCAGGTCCCACGTTTAGCCAGATGTAAAGTGGCGCAAGGCGCAATGCCGCACTTTGACCACAAGGGCACACATCTGGATTTCATTCACAGCAGCTGAGAGACTGCTGGCACCCATCTCTATCTATCTCTCTCCCTCTCTGTCTCTCTCTTTGTCTCTCTCCAAAAATAAATAAATAAATAATTAATTAATTAATTAAAAATTTTTAAAAAGTACTTGAGATTTGATTATTTATCATTTTTGAAATTTTATGGAAGAATTCTCATTAACAATAGATACATTCCAGTACTGCCTAGCAAACTACTTATTTTTGAAAGCTCTTAAAGATCAGTAAGATCACTCAAATAATGTGAATTGGCTACTAGGTGTCAGACTTGCTACATTTCTTACCAAGTTATGTCAATTAGCTCCAAAATTTGTAATGGCTTTCCAGAGTAGGAAATAAATTCCAGTACTTTTCTACCTTTATTTCAAAACTGGCTACATTATTTTTTAAGTTGCCAAATCTTAAACTACAATTACAAATTATTTATCAAACAAACCCCATCATTTCTTTTTTTTTTGTTGTTGTTTTTGTTTTTGAAGGTAGGGTCTCACTCTGGACCAGGCTGACCTGGAATTCACTATGTAGTGTCAGGGTGTCCTCGAACTTATGGCGATCCTCCTATCTCTGCCTCCCAAGTGCTGTGGCTAAAGGCATGTGCCACCATGCCCAGCCTCGATGAATCTTTTATTGTAGTAAAAGTTACAAGTTTTTATTCTTTTAATCTGATTTATAAAAAATATTTTATTGGGCTGGAGAGATGGCTTAGCAAGTAAAGGCGCCTGCCTGCTAAGCCTAAACGCTGGTTCCAATCTCCAGCGGTTCCTATCTCCAGGTCCCACGTTTAGCCAAGTGCAAAGTGACACAAGGGCGCAATGCCACATTTGCCCACAAGGGGGCACAAACATCTGGATTTCATTCACAGCAGCTGAGACACTGCTGGCACGCCCACCTCTATCTGTCTCTCTCTCTCTCTCTCTCTCTCTCTCTCTCTCTGTGTCTCTCTCCAAAAATAAATTTAAAAATATATTTTATTTATTTGGAAGAGAGTGAGCAGGCAGACAGTGAGAGAATGGGTGCCACCAGGGCTTCTGACCACTGCAAATGAACTCCAGATGCATGTGCCACCTTGTGCATCTGGCTTTAAGTGGGTACTGGGAAATTAAACTCGGGTTCTTAAGCTTTGCAGGCAAGTGCCATCACCACTGAAATCTCTTTCCAGTGCTTTCCTCTTAAGTTTTACATGTACAGTAACTACTGACTGTAGATACAATGTGGTACAGCCTATCTCTAACCTTTATTCATTTCTGCTTTTCCTCATTTTATGCCTATTCATCAGTAACTTGCCCCTCCCTCCAGCCCAATGACCCTCATTTCCACTACCTGACTAAAAATTTTGACTCTTTTCATGTATTCATGTGGATATTTTTATTACTTGTCTTTCTGTGACTGGCTTATTTCACTTAGTATGTTTTTCAAGATGCATGCATGCTGCCAATGACAGAATTTTAAAAGACTGGCTAGTATTCTATTTGTGTGTGCATAAATTTTATCCATTCATCTGATAAACATTCAGGTTATTTCCACATGCTGGGTACTATGACGGTCCTGAAAGAACACAGAAGTGTAATTTATTTAAATCCTGATATTAGTTATTTGTGATAAATGCTTAGAAGTGAGACTGCTGGATTATATGCCCACAACTAAGTATGAAGTGTCCTGAACAAAAGGCTCTTATGTGGAAGGCTTGGTCCCCAACTGGTGCCACATTATACAGAGGAGACTGGATCATGGAATGCTAGTTCATAGCTGAGTATGGTAGTAGGAAATGAGGACTGTTTGAAGAATGTAAGTCACTGGGAGAAAGGTATATTAGGGTCACCTGGAACCTTCCCCTTCCTGCCTTCTCTGCATACCAACTTTCATGTCATGAACAACTCTGCCTCATCAATTGCCCTTTATGCCAAGATACTTCATCTTATACCACACACTAAGAAACACAGAGCAAGAACCATGGGCTGAAATTGAGTCAAAAATAAATGTCTGGGGCTAAAGAAATGGCTTAGCGATTGCGGTGCTTGCATGCAAAGCCTAAGGACCCAGGTTTGACTCCACATAAGCCAGATGCACACCCATTCTGTCTGTCTCTCTCTGCCTCACTATGCATCTTTCTCTCACATAAATCAATCAATAAATAAAATCTAAAAATAAAAAAAAAATGTCTGGTGTCTTAAATTGTTTTCTCAGGTTTGTTTTGTTTTGTTTTTTTGATTTAGGGTCTCACCCTAGCCCAGGTTGACCTGGAATTCACCAAGTGAATTAAAGGTGTGTGCCACCACACCTGGCTTCTCAAGTATTTTTTCATAACATTGAAAAGCTGCTTAACACAAGTTATTTCTACTTTCAATTTTTGGAAGCGTCCAGTTTTCTATATTTGCCACACTCATTCCCACCATCCATTTCCAATTTCTCATACCAACAAGTATCCTCATTTGCTTTACTTTATTTTTCTGGTTTTTCAAGGTAGGGTCTTGCTATAGCCCAGGCTAACCTTTTATTAGTTTCAGAGTGGACTTGATCTCACGGAGATCCTCCTACCTCTGCCTCCCGAGTGCTGGGATTAAAGGTGTGCATCACCACGCTTGGCGTGTTGCTTTTAAAAAAATTTTTTTAATTTTTATTTAAGCCAAGCATGGGGGCGCACACCTTTAATCCCAGCACTCGGGAGGCAGAGGTAGGAGGATCACTGTGAGTTAGGCCACCCTGAGACTACATAGTTAATTCAGGTCAGCCTGAACTAGAGAGAGACCCTACCTCTAAAACAAACAAACAAACAAAAAACCTTACTTGGTCACAGTAAATATTCCTTAATTTCCTAGTTTTTTTTTTTTTTTTTTGTTTTTCATGAAGGGTCTCTAGCCTAGGCTGACATGGAAATCACTGGGATTAATCTCAGGCTTGCCTTTTTTTTTTTTACAGTGATCCTCTTACTTCTGCCTCCCAAGTGCTGGGATTAAAGGCATGTGCCACCATGCCTCCCAAGTGCTGGGATTAAAGGCAGCCACTTTTCTTAAATATAAGCACTACAGGTGCTTCTGAGGTGTGCAACCAAATACTCTTAGAACAAACCACTGACCTGACATGTTAATATAAACCACAATGGTAGCAGCTGCCCATGTAAGTTTAGTGGTGACAGGTGATAAATGCTGTGAAAATGTGGCCTAATATCTAGTATATTAGAACTAAGACATTTTCTCATCAACTGCTTTACTATTCTTATAGTAAAAGTGGAAAACACAATTTGAAAAAAGATTGGGATAGTTGATATTGGTTGTCAATTTGACAGGTCTTAGAATCATTATGGAAACATATCTCTGGGTTTGTTTGTGAAGGATTTCCAAGATTCATTTGAAGTGGGAAGACCCACACTAAATATGGGCAGCACCATTCCAAGTGCTGATGTCCTAGACTTTATAAAAAAGAGCTACCTAAGCACAAGCACTCGCCTCTCTGCTTTGTGACTGTGGATTCAAAGTGACTAGCTGCATCAAGCTCCTGCCACCATGCCTTCCCTCCAGTGATGAACTGTATCCTGCAACTGTAAACCTAAGTAAACCCTTTTGTCTGAAGTTGCTTTTGTCAGGTACTTGATCACAGCAATCAATGACAGAGGAGGAAAGAAAAATGTTTAACACCTAAGCCACCGCCTTCTTCTTAAAAATATTGTAATTTATTTATTTGAGAGAGCAAGAGACAGAGAGAGAGAATGGGCGCACCAGGGCCTCCAGCTGCTACAAACAAACTTCAGACGCATGTGCCACCTTGTGCATCTGGCTTACATGGGGGAATCAAACCGAGGTCATTTGGCTTTGCAGGCAAGTGCCTTAACTGCTGAGCCATCTCTCCAGCCCCTGAGCCTTCTTTCTGATAGCAACACATAGAAAAAAAAATCAAAGGGGGCAATATTCTGGTTCAGTAGGAAGAAAACTCATATTCAAAACAGTTTCTGATTATGTAATTAAATCTTCTGGGCTGGAGAAATGGCTTAGCGGTTAAGGCATTTGCCGTGAAGCCAAAGGACCCAGGTTCAATTCTCCAGGACCCATGTAAGCCAGATGCACAGGGGCACATGCATCTGGAGTTCGTTTGCAGTGGCTAGAGGCCCTGGCATGCCCATTCTCGCTCTGTCTGCCTCTCTCTCTCTCTTTCTGCTTGCAAACAAATAAATAAATAAATAAATCTTCTGTCCTTAATAATTGGGGCTAACAGCCAGGATAAATGAGCCAATGGGTACAATAGTGACATGTCTGTTGTGGGGGAAAACAACTGCTTATCAATTGGACTGGAGGCCCACTCCTCTGGAGGGAATACATACCTGATACTGAACAACCTATGACGGGAAATCATGAGCCCTAGAGGTGTAACGCCTGATGGTCTTTGGCTAGATGAGTATATTATGCTATCAAACTGCCCAGTAAGCACTTCTCTTAATGTTCACACTCATATAGTAATGCTACTCTCATTTTTGGGTTAGAGAAGCTTCTCTTTTCATGTCTGGGATGACTCAAAAGGTACCACAATGCTGAGGAGAAGAGACAGAGGACTGTTTAGCACTGAAACATCTCTATCACACCCTCCAAAGTTCAAGGTCAAATGCAGAAGAGGTGCCAGAAACAATGTAAGACCCAAAGGGAAGGGTAGGACTGCTTATAATGCAGTCTTCCAGACACAAGATGGCCTGGATATCCATGACCTCACAATGCCTGCTACTACCTACACAAGACCCTCATAATAGGAGGAAAAGATGATGACATCAAAATAAAAGAGATTGATTGAGATGGGGAGGGGATATGATGAGGAATGGATTTGTGAAGGGGAGAGAATTCCCATGATTTATTATCTATAATTATGGAAGTTATCAATTAAAAAAAGTTTACAAAAATAATTTGGGCCAGGCGTGATGGCTCACACCTTTAATCCCAGCACTTGGGAGAAAGAGGTAGGAGGATCACTGTGAGTTCAAGGCTATCCTGAGATTACAGAGTGAATTCCAGGTCAGCCTGGACTAGAGTGAAACCCTACCTTGAAAACCCCCAAAAATAAATAAATAAAAATAAAATCTTTAAAACAACAACAAAAAACCAAGATGATTTGGAATTTGTGGTCTTAGGAGAACCAGATAAAAGAATGAGTTTAGAAAATTAGAACCTCCTTTGTGAAGTATGGAATGGATGTCCACTAAAGATTATATATGGTATAAATCCAAGCTGAACATCTGTGGGGAGGGGAGATGGTCAGAGGTTAAAGGCATTTCCTTGTAAAGCCTGATGGCCGGGGTCAATTCCCCAGTACCTACATAAAGTCATCTGCATTAAGTGGCATAGGCATCTGGAGTTCGTCTGCAGTGGTAGGAGGCCCTGGTGCACCCATACTCACTCTGTCTGCCTCTTTCAAATAAATAAGTAAATCATCCTCCTCCTCCTCCTCAAAGCTGAACCCTATAGGATGCACTGGCTTCAAGGGCAATAATTCTGAATTGAAGCCAAAGGTGAAGCTGTAGTTCTAATGACAGGCATCTTTACCAAGAAACCAGAAAACAAGGACAGCTAGCTCAGTTTGCATTGAATGAGTTAATATAGAGCATATTACATTTTCTCCCACATACACTTTGACAAAATCCTGTAAGTCAGTGTTACTGAAGACCACACATTCTAGAATCATCTTAAAGCAGTGCTGCTCATTACTGTAATCACTTGAGGATCTCATGATCCTGAGCTAGAGTGAGACCCCCGCCCAAAACAAAAACAAAATAAAAAAAAAAAAAAAGGACACTTGAAACAGAACAAAGCACATTGGGAAGCAAAAAACCAAACCTCAAGGATCAGTGAGTTTTCTGATCACCTTTCCTCCCAAATATCCCAGGTTAACACTTGAGGTAGCTGGGCGTGGTGGCACACACCTTTAATCCCAGCACTCGGGAGGCAGAGGTAGGAGAATTGCCATGAGCTCAAGGTCACCCTGAGATTACATAGTGAATTCCAGGTCAGCCTGGGCCAGAGTGAAACCCTACCTTGGAAAAAACCAAAAAAAAAAAAAAAAATAAATAAATAAATAACTTGAGGTATCCAAGTTTAGACTTAAGGAAAGCCCAAATCCATAACTGAGTAACGGGTGGAAACAGGAAAAAAGACTCCAAGAGATATTCCCCCTAGCAGAGTACCAGAAAAGATGATGAGAGGAGGAAACTTGGTATTTTTAAAAATATTTTTAACTTTTTATTTATTTATTTATTCATTTATTTGCAAGCAGAGAGAGAGAGAAGAGAGGCAGACAGAGAGAGAATGGGCGTGCCAGGGCCTCTACCCATTGCAAATGAACTCCAGATGCATGTGCCCCTCATGCATCTGGCTTATGTGGGTCCTGGAGAATTGAACTGGCATCCTTTGGCTTTGCAGGCAAACGCCTTAACCACTAAGCCATTTCTCCAGCCCAAAACATGGTAATTTTTCCCCCTTAGCTCTACATCAAGATAAACTAACTTTGAGGCTAGTACCCTAGACAGCAGTACATTTTTCTTTTTTACTTAGAGCTCTGCCCTCTTCCCTCATGGGGCTTTTTTTTTCTTTCTTTCTTTCTTTTTTTTTTTTTTTTTTTTTTTTTTTCGAGGTAGGGTTTCACTCTGGTCCAGGCTGACCTGGAATTAACTATGTAGTCTCAGGGTGGCCTCAAACTCTCGGTGATCCTCCTACCTCTGCCTCCCGAGTGCTGAGATTAAAGGCGTGTGCCACCATGCCCGGCTTCTTTTTTCTTTTTTTAATATTTTATTTTTACTTATTTGAGATAGAGACAGAGACAGAAATAGGCAGGTAGGAAGAGAGAGAATGGACACGCCAGAGCCTCCATCCACTGCAAGCGAACTCAGATTTGTGCGCCCCTTGTAATGTGGCTTATGTGAGTCCTGGGGTTTTGAACCTGGGTCCTTTGGTTTTGCAGGCAAGCACCTTAACTGCTAAGCCATCTCTACAGCCTTCCTCCCCACTTTTTCTTTTCTTTTTTTTTTTTTAAATTATTTATTTGTTTATTTGAGAGAGAGAGAGAGAGAGAGAGAGATACAGAAATAGGCAGGTAGAGAGAGAGAGAGAGAGGGAGAGAGAATGGGTGCGCCAGGGCCTCCAGCCACTGCAAACGAACTCCAGATGCATGCACCCCCTTGTGCATCTGGCTTACGTGGGTCCTGGAGAATCGAGCCTCGAACCAGGGTTCTTAGGCTTCATAGGCAAGCGTTAACCGCTAAGCCATCTCCAGCCCCCACTTTTTCTTTAAGACAAGTCCTTCCTGGCTTCAAATTCCCAATTCTCCTGCTTCAGCCTCCCCAATGCTGAAATTTCAGCTGGGATTACTACCATATCAAGAATACAAAGCTGCCAGGTGTGTGATGCATTAATCTCAGCACTCAGGAAACAGAGGCAGGAGGATCGCTGTGAGTTTAAGGCCAGCCTGAGACTACAGAGTGAGTTCCAGGTCAGCCTGGCCTAGAGCAGGACCCTATCTCCAAAAACCAAAAAAGAATATCAAGGTTTTGAAACTAAACTGGAACTGGCTCTGCAACCCCACAGTCTGAACCTAAGCAGGTTGACTGCTTGCTGAAACAAATAAAGCAAAATCATTTTCTGAAGTATTTCAAGAGCACTCACTTTTATAAGATTTGTTTGTTTCCAAGGTAGCGTCTCATTGTATCCCGGGCTGACCTGGAAGTCACTCTGTAGCCACCATCTAGACTCAACTTCAGCTTCCTAGTGCACCACCATGCCTGGCTCTTATAAGATTTAAAATGCCCACTGATATAATTCAAATTTCACATTATTTTATATACTGAAAAGCAAAAACAAAAACAAGGGCTGGAGAGATGGCTTAGTGGTTAAGGCCCTTGCCTAGAAAGCCAAAGGACCCAGGTTCAATCCCCCAAGACCCACATAATCCAGATGCACAAGGTGGCGCATGATCTGGAATTTGTCTGCAGCAGCTGGAGGCCCTGGTGCACCCATTCTCCCTTTCTCTCAAATAAATAACTAAAAATAAAATAAAAACAAGACATCCGCCGGGTGTGGTGGCGCATGCCTTTAATCCCAGCACTCGGGAGGCAGAGGTAGGAGGATTGCCGAGAGTTCGGGGCCACCCTGAGACTACAGAGTTAATTCCAGGTCAGCCTGGACCAGAGTGAGACCCAACCTCGAAAAACCAAAAAAAAAAAAAAAAAAAAAAAAAAAAAAAAAAAAAAACCAAGACATCCAATGCTGTACAAACTAACAAAAGGGAATTAAAACTCAAGTTTTTTTTTTTTTTTTTTTTTTTTTTGAGGTAGGGTCTTAACTCTCCCAGGATGACCTGGAAGTCTACAGTCCAGCTGGATTTGAACTCACCCTACCTCTTCATGGTATTTAATCAATGCTGGTATTAAAGGTAAGTGCCATCATGCCCAGCTCTCAAGTTTTTAAATTATGAGTTTGGGGCTTTCCCTTTTTTTTTTTTTTTTTTTTTTTTTGTTTTTTCAAGACAGGTTCTCCCTGTAGTCCCAGGCTGCCTTGGAACTCACAGTGATGCTCCAAACTCTACCTCCCAAAGTGCTGAGATTAAAGGTGTGTCCCACCAGGAAAGGCTCAAGTTTGAGCTTTCTCTACAGCCAAATGACTTTTCTAGATTGCAGAGCAATCCTAGAGTTAATTGCTTAAGAAGATAGTAGAGGCTGGGCAAGGTGGTGCACACCTTTAATCCTAGCACTGGAGAAGCTGAGGTAAGAAGATTGCTGTGAGTTCGAGGCCAGCCTAAGACAACATAGTAAATTCTACATCAGCCTGGACTAGACTGAGCCCCTACCTTGAAAATTAAATAATAATAATAATAAAATACTAAACAAAATTTATTTTTAAACCTGAATCCTGCCAAATAAAAACAAAAAGGGTATTTTCCATTCTACCTTATCTATTTATAATTTAAGTACTGATAGTGTATGTGCACTATACTGTAAAAGACATACAGCAAGTACAAGAGAAAATTTCAGGGTAATATTTACAAAGGAGAGTGATGCTATGGACAACTTTTCAAAACTTTTATAAGATTCTGTCTACAAGTCAAATCCTCTTTGAAATCATTCCCAAAGTAAACTAACCCTCTTGTTTCTCTCTCATCAACAGTCTCTGTAATACTTTTTAAAAATTTGTTAGTACATTTTCTAGTTCTTCATGGGATGTATTATCAATTATTCAGCTCTTGGGTCTCACACAGTAAATAATTATATTAAATATGATAAATAACTTCCATTTATTAAGCTTTGACAATACATCATACATTATCCAAGGCTTTCCGTATTTGTTATTTCAACTAATCATTACAAGCCTATTAACCTACTTTTTAGGTGAGGAGACAAAGATGCAATGGAGGTGAAGTAATGTGTCGGACTTGGGATGGCTATTTAACATAGCTCAGGTGAATGAACTAGTGGACTTGCCTTGTAATTCAGGCAACTAGATTCTCAATTCAGTAATCTCTATGGACTTTCAGGATGCCTGTGCTCTATCCATCACAGATAAATCAAAAGATAATCTAGCTGCAGATTTTTCAATTGAAATACACAAAAATAAAACTAATCTGAACTGTTTACATTCCTAGGCATCAAATTTTTCAGGGAATATTTTTGTTTCTATGCAACCCATTTATAACAAAAATGTATGTACACAGAAAAAGATACAAAACCAAAATCCAAGAACTCTAAGAAGCTAATATTCTGTATTTACACAGGCAAATTAATTTATTTCCAACTGTTTGGGTTTTACTTTTCTTTTAGTTTTTAAAATTTATTTATGAACGAGAGACAGGAAAAAAAAAGAGGGTGCTCCAGGGCCTCTAGCCACTATAAACGAACTCCAGATACATGTGCCACCAAGTGCATGTGGCTTACATGGGCTCTGGTGAATCAAACCTGGGTCCTTAGGCTTTGCAGACAAGCATCTTAATCACTGCACAATCTCTCCAGCCCCTGTCTGGGATTTTGATGGACATGGTAGAAAGTATAGCAAAACATAAAAGCATAATAGTGGCTGGGGAGATGGCTCAGGGGTTAAAGGTGCCTTCTTGCAAAGCCTGGAGACCCAGGGTTGATTTCCCAGCACCTATGTAAAGCCTGGACAGAGACCCTGGGGTGCCCATACACATGCAAATCAATAAATAAAAATAAAAAACATAATAACTGGGCTGGAGAGATGGCTTACCGGTTAAGACCCATTCTCTCTTTCTCTGTCCTTTTTTATCTGTCTCTCAAATTAAAAAAAAAAAAAAAAAACAGAGCTGTAGAGATGGCTTAGCGGTTATGGCACCTGCCTGCAAAGCCAAAGGACCTTGGTTCAATTCTCCAGGACCCATGTAAGCCAGATGCACAAGGTGGTGCACATGTCTGGAGTTCGTTTACAGTGGCTGGAGGCCCAGGCGCACCCATTCTCATTCTCTCTCTTTCTCTCTCTCTGCCTCTTTCTCTCTTTCAAATAAATAAATAAATAAGATATTTATAAAAAAAACATAACAACTAATAGCACAAAGTAAGCTTCCTGCTAGATGGACAACCTTGGACAAGTAACTTTTTCAAACCTGTTCTCAAATGAGTAAATTGGAAATAATGCCATTTTTCAAAAGATTTATGTGAGGGGCTGGAGAGATGGCTCAGGGGTTAAGGCACTTGCCTGCAATGCATAATGACCCAGGTTCGATTCACCAGTACCCACATAAAGCCAGATGCCCAAAGTGATGCATGCATCTGGAATTCATTTGCAGTGGCTAGAGGCCCTGACACATCCATTCGTATTCATATTCTCCCTCTTCTTTGTAAATAAATATTTTTTAAACGAATTTTAAAAAAAGATTAATGTGCCTCATATAATATACAGTACAAGAAAAAAATTCAAGTACAAAAATCATCTTATTTCAAGATAATATCTACTGGATGACCTCTCACATACATTCACTAGCCA
>JAEOAD010002154.1:0-31441 GCA_036365145.1 Orientallactaga sibirica
CACAATCAGGAAGGTTTGAAGTTGCTGCACTAAACCTTCGTCGAGGGAAAGCAAATGATTCCTAGAACCGAACTAGCTTATTTCACACAGTACAGTGTTAGCAATAAAGATGTTTGTTTTCTAAAGAAACTACTTTAGAAATGAAGCGAAACTAGTAAGTTGTACATCTTGTTAGACTGCACAAACAAGGAAGGTTTTATGTTGCTGCACTTAACCTTCTTTGTAGGAGAGCAACTGATTCCTACAACCGAACTAACTTATTTCACACAGTACAGTGTTCGGCAATGAAGATGTTTGTTTCCTAAAGAAACTGCTTTAGAAATGAAGTGAAACTACTAAGTTGTACATCTTGTTAGATTACACTAACCAGAAAAGTTTGAACTTGCTGCACTAAACCTTCTTCGTTGGAAAGCAACTGATTCCTAGAACCGAAATAGCTTATTTCACACAGTACAGTGGTCGGCAATGAAGATGTTTATTTTCTAAAGAAACTACTTTAGAAATGAAGCGAAACTAGAAGGTGTACATCTTGTTAGACTACACCATCAAGGAAGGTTTGAAGTTGCTGCACTAAACATTCTTCGTAGGAAAGCAAATGATTCCTAGAACCGAACTAGCTTATTCCACTCTCAGTAAAGTGTTGGCAATGAAGATGTTTGTTTTCTAAACAAACAACTTTAGAAATGAAGCGATACTACTAATTTGTACATCTTCTTAGATTACACTAACTAGAAATGTTTGAAGTTGCTGCACTAAACCTTCTTCGTAGGAAAGCAACTGATTCCTACAACCGAACTAACTTATTTCACACAGTACAGTTTTCGGCAATGAAGATGTATGTTTTCTAAACAAACTGCTTTAGAAATGAAGCGATACTACTAAGTTGTACATCTTGTTAGACTATACTAACTAGAAAAGTTTGAACTTGCTGCACTAAACTTTCTTCGTAGGAAAGCAACTGATTCCTAGATCTGAACTTGCTTATTTCACACAGTACAGTGTTCGGCAATGAAGATGTTTGTTTTCTAAATAATCTAATTTAGAAATGAGGCGATACTACTAATTTGTACATCTTCTTAGATTACACTAACTAGAAATGTTTTAAGTTGCTGCACTAAACCTTCTTCATAGGAAAGCAAGTGATTCCTAGAACCAAACTAGCTTATTTCACACAGTACAGTGTTCGGCAATGAAGATGTTTGTTTTCTAAAGAAACTACTTTAGAAATGAAGCGAAACTAGTAAGTTGTACATCTTGTTAGACTACACAATCAAGGAAGGTTTGAAGTTGCTGCACTAAACCTTCTTCGTAGGAAAGCAACTGATTCCTACAGCCGAACTAACTCATTTCACACAGTACAGTTTTCGGCAATGAAGATGTATGTTTTCTAAACAAACTACTTTAGAAATGAAGCGAAACTAGTAAGTTGTACATCTTGTTAGACTACACAATCAAGGAAGGTTTGAAGTTGCTGCACTAAACCTTCGTCGTAGGAAAGCAAATGATTCCTAGAACCGAACTAGCTTATTTCACACAGTACAGTGTTCGGCAATAAAGATTTTTTTTTTCTAAAGAAACGACTTTAGAAATGAAGCGAAACTAGTAAGTTGTACATCTTGTTAGACTACACAAACAAGGAAGGTTTGAAGTTGATGCACTTAACCTTCTTCGTAGGAAAGCAACTGATTCATAGAACCGAACTAGCTTATTTCACACAGCACAGTGTTCGGCAATGAAGATGTTTGTTTTCTAAACAAACTACTTTAGAAATGAAGCGATACTACTAATTTGTACATCTTCTTAGATTACACTAACTAGAAATGTTTGAAGTTGCTGCACTAAACCTTCTTCAGTAGGGAAAGCAACTGATTCCTACAACCGAACTAACTTATTTCACACAGTACCGTTTTTCGCAATGAAGATGTATGTTTTCTAAACAAACTGCTTTAGAAATGAAGTGAAACTACGAAGTTGTACAACTTGTTAGGTTACACTAACCAGAAAAGTTTGAACTTGCTGCACAAAACCTTCTTCGTAGGAAAGCAACTGATTCCTACAACCAAACTAGCTTATTTCACACAGTACAGTGTTCGGCAATGAAGATGTTTGTTTTCTAAAGAAACTACTTTAGAAATGAAGCGAAACTAGTAAGTTGTATATCTTGTTAGACTACACTAACAAGGAAGGTTTGAAGTTGCTGAACTTAACCTTCTTCGTAGGAAAGCAAATGATTCCTAGAACCGAACTAGCTTATTTCACACAGTACTGTGTTCGGCAATGAAGATGTTTGTTTTCTAAACAAACTACTTTAGAAATGAAGCGATACTACTAATTTGTACATATTCTTATATTACATTAACTAGAAATGTTTGAAGATGCTGCAGTAAACCTTCTTCTTAGGAAAGCAACTGATTCCTACAACCGAACTAACTTATTTCACACAGTACAGTTTTTGGCAATGAAGATGTATGTTTTCTAAACAAACTGCTTTAGAAATGAAGCGATACTACTAAGTTGTACATCTTGTTTGACTACACTAACTAGAAAAGTTTGAACTGCTGCACTAAACCTTCTTCGTAGGAAAGCAACTGATTCCTAGAACCGAACTAGCTTATTTCACACAGTACAGTGTTTGGTAATGAAGATGTTTGTTTTCTAAAGAAACTACTTTAGAAATGAAGCGAAACTAGTAAGTTGTACATCTTGTTAGACTACACAATCAAGGAGGGTTTGAAGTTGCTGCACTTAACCTTCTTCGTAGGAGAGCAACTGATTCCTACAACCGAACTAACTTATTTCACAGTACAGTGTTCGCAATGAAGATGTTTGTTTCCTCAAAAAGAAACTGCTTTAGAAATGAAGTGAAACTACTAAGTTGTACATCTTGTTAGATTACACTAACTCGAAAAGTTTGAACTTGCTGCACGAAACCTTCTTCGTAGGAAAGCAAGTGATTCCTAGATCCGAACTAGCTTATTTCACACAGTACAGTGTTCGGTAATGAAGATGTTTGTTTTCTAAAGACACTACCTTAGAAATGAAGCGAAACTAGTAAGTTGTACATCTTGTAAGACTTCACCATCAAAGAAGGTTTGAAGTTGCTGCACTAAACCTTCTTCGTAGGAAAGCAAATGATTCCTAGAACCGAACTAGCTTATTTCACACAGTAAAGTGTTCGGCAGTGACGATGTTTGTTTTCTAAACAAACAACTTTAGAAATGAAGCGATACTACTAATTTGTACATCTTCTTAGATTACACTAACTAGAAATGTTTGAAGTTAAGGCACTAAACCTTCTTCGTAGGAAAGCAACTGATTCCTACAACCGAACTAACTTATTTCACACAGTACAGTTTTCGGCAATGAAGATGTATGTTTTCTAAACAAACTGCTTCAGAAATGCAGCGATACTACTAAGTTGTACATCTTGTTAGACTACACTAACTAGAAAAGTTTGAACTTGCTGCACTAAACCTTCTTCGTAGGAAAGCAACTGATTCCTAGAACCGAACTAGCTTATTTCACACAGTACAGTGTTCGGCAATGAAGATGTTTGTTTCCTAAAGAAACTGCTTTAGAAATGAAGCAAAACTAGTAAGTTGTACATCTTGTTAGACTACACAATCAAGGAAGGTTTGAAGTTGCTGCACTAAACCTTCTTCGTAGGAACGCAAATGATTCCTAGAACCGAACTAGCTTATTTCACACAGTACAGTGTTCGGCAATGAAGATGTTTGTTTTCTAAAGAAACTACTTTAGAAATGAAGCGAAACTAGTAAGTTGTACATCTTGTTAGACTACACAAACAAGGAAGGTTTGAAGTTACTGCACTTAACCTTCTTCGTAGGAAAGCAACTGATTCCTAGAACCGAACTAGTTTATTTCACACAGTACAGTGTTCGGCAATGAAGATGTTTGTTTTCTAAACAAACTACTTTAGAAATGAAGCGATACTACTAATTTGTACATCTTCTTAGATTACACTAACTAGAAATGTTTGAAGTTGCTGCACTAAACTTTCTTCGTAGGAAAGCAACTGATTCCTACAACCGAACTAACTTATTTCACACAGTACAGTTTTCGAAAATGAAGATGTATGTTTTCTAAACAAACTGCTTTAGAAATGAAGCGATACTACTAAGTTGTACATGTTGTTAGACTACACTAGCTAGAAAAGTTTGAACTTGCTGCACTAAACCTTCTTCGTAGGAATGCAACTGATTCCTAGAACCGAACTAGCTTATTTCACACAGTACAGTGTTCGCCAATGAAGATGTTTGTTTTCTAAATAAACAACTTTAGAAATGAAGCGATACTACTAATTTGTACACCTTCTTAGATTACACGAACTACAAATGTTTGAAGTTGCTGCACTAAACCTTCTTCGTTGGAAAGCAACTGATTCCTACAACCGAACTAACTTATTTCACACAGTACAGTTTTCGGAAATGATGATGTATGTTTTCTAAACAACCTGCTTTAGAAATGAAGCGATACTATTAAGTTGTACATCTTGTTAGACTACACTAACTAGAAAAGTTTGAACTTGCTGCACTAAACCGTCTTCGTAGGAAAGCAACTGATTCCTAGAACCGAACTAGATTATTTCACACAGTACAGTGTTCGGCAATGAAGATGTTTGTTTTCTAAAGAAACTAGTTTAGAAATGAAGCGAAACTAGTAAGTTGTACATCTTGTTAGACTACACAAACATGGAAGGTTTGAAGTTGCTGCACTTAACCTTCTTCGTAGGAAAGCAACTGATTCCTAGAAGCTAACTAGCTTATTTCACACAGTACAGTGTTCGGCAATGAAGATGCTTGTTTTCTAAAGAAACTACTTTATAAATGAAGCAAAACTAGTGTGTTGTACATCTTGTTCGACTACACAATCAAGGAAGGTTTGAAGTTGCTGCACTAAACCTTCTTCGTAGGAAAGGAAATGATTCCTAGAACCGAACTAGCTTATTTCACACAGTACAGTGTTCGGCAATGAAGATGTTTGTTTTCTAAACAAACAACTTTAGAAATGAAGCGATACTACTAATTTGTACATCTTCTTAGATTACACTAACTAGAAATGTTTGAAGTTGCTGCACTAAACCTTCTTCGTAGGAGGGCAACTGATTCCTACAACCGAACTAACTTATTTAACACAGTACAGTTTTCGGCAATGAAGATGTATGTTTTCTAAACAAACTGCTTTAGAAATGAAGCGATACTACTAATTTGTACATCTTCTTAGATTACACTAACTAGAAAAGTTTGAACTTGCTGCACTAAAACCTTCTTCGTAGGAAAGCAACTGATTCTAAAACCGAACTAGCTTATTTCACCCAGTACAGTGTTGGATCAATGAAAATGTTTGTTTTCTATAGAAACTACTTTAGAAATGAAATGAAACTAGTAAGTTGTACATCTTGTTAGACTACACAAACAAGGAAGGTTTGAAGTTGCTGCACTAAACCTTCTTCGTAGGATAGAAACTGATTCCTAGAACCGAACAAAGCTTATTTCACACAGTACAGTGTTCGGCAATGAAGATGTTTGTTTACTAAACAAACTGCTTTAGAAATGAAGCGAAACTACTAATTTGTACATCTTCTTAGATTACACTAACTAGAAATGTTTGAAGTTGCTGCACTAAACCTTCTTCGTAGTAAAGCAACTGATTCCTACAGTCGAACTAACTTATTTCACACAGTACAGTTTCGACAATGAAGATGTATGTTTTCTAAACAAACTGCTTTAGAAATGAAGCGAAACTAGTAAGTTGTACATCTTGTTAGACTACACAATCAAGGAAGGTTTGAAGTTGCTGCACTAACCTTCTTCAGAGGAAAGCAAATGATTCCTAGAACAGAAGTAGCTTACTTCACACAGTTCAGTGTTCGGCAATGAAGATGTTTGTTTTCTAAAGAAACTACTTTAGAAATGAAGGGAAACTAGTAAGTTGTACACCTTGTTAGACTACACAAACAAGGAAGGTTTGAAGTTGCTAAACTTAACCTTCTTCGTAGGAAAGCAACTGATTCCTAGAACCGAACTAGCTTATTTCACACAGTACAGTGTTCGGCAATGAAGATGTTTGTTTTCTAAACAAACTACTTTAGAAATGAAGCGATACTACTGATTTGTACATCTTCTTAGATTACACTAACTACAAATGTTTGAAGTTGCTGCACTAAACCTTCTTCGTAGGAAAGCAACTGATTCCTCCAACCGAACTAACTTATTTCACACAGTATAGTTTTCGGCAATGAAGATGTATGTTTTCTAAAGAAACTACTTTAGAAATGAAGCGAAACTAGTAAGTTGTACATCTTGTTAGACTACACAAACAAGGAAGGTTTGAAGTTGCTGCACTTAACCTTCTTCGTACGAAAGCAACTGATTCCTACAACCGAACTAACTTATTTCACACAGTACAGTGTTCGGCAATGAAGATGTTTGTTTGCTAAAGAAACTGCTTTAGAATTGAAGTGAAACTACTAAGTTGTACAACTTGTTAGATTACACTAACCAGAAAAGCTTGAACTTGCTGCACTAAACATTCTTCGTAGGAAAGCAAATGATTCCTAGAACCGAACTAGCTTATTTCACACAGTACAGTTTTCGGCAATGAAGATGTTTGTTTTCTAAAGAAACTACTTTAGAAATGAAGCGAAACTAGTAAGTTGTACATCTTCTTAGACTACACAATCAAGGAAGTTTTGAAGTTGCTGCACTAACCTTCTTCGTAGGAAAGCAAATGATTCCAAGAACCGAACTAGCTTACTTCACACAGTACAGTGTTCGGCAATGAAGATGTTTGTTTTCTAAAGAAACTACTTTAGAAATGAAGCGAAACTAGTAAGTTGTACATCTTGTTAGACTACACAAACAAGGAAGGTTTGAAGTTGCTAAACTTAACCTTCTTCTTAGGAAAGCAACTGATTCCTAGAACCGAAATAGCTTATTTCACACAGTACACTGTTCGGCAATGAAGATGTTTGTTTTATAAAAAAACTGCTTTAGAAATGAAGCGATACTACTAGTTGTACATTTTATTAGACTACACTAACTAGAAAAGTTTGATTCCTAGAACCGAACTAACTTATTTCACACAGTACAGTTTTCGGCAATGAAGATGTATGTTTTATAAAAAAACTGCTTTAGAAATGAAGCGATACTACTAAGTTGTACATTTTATTAGACTACACTAACTAGAAAAGTTTGAACTTGCTGCACTAATCCTTCTTCGTAGGAAAGCAACTGATTCCTAGAACCGAACTACCTCATTTCACACAGTACAGTGTTCAGCAATGAAGATGTTTGTTTTCTGAAGAAACTACTTTAGAAATGAAGTGAAACTAGTAAGTTGTACATCTTGTTAGACTACACAAACAAGGAAGGTTTGAAGTTGCTGCACTTAACCTTCTTCGTAGGAAAGCAACGGATTCCTACAACCGAACTAACTTATTTCACACAGTACAGTTTTCGGCAATGAAGATGTATGTTTTCTAAACGAACTACTTTAGAAATGAAGCGTAACTAGTAAGTTGTACATGTTGTTAGTCTACACAAGCAAGGAAGGTTTGAAGTTGCTGCACTTAACCTTCTTCGTAGGAAAGCAACTGATTCCTACAACCGAACTAACTTATTTCACACAGTACAGTGTTCGGCAATGAAGATGTTTGTTTCCTAAAGAAACTGCTTTAGAAATGAAGTGAAACTACTAAGTTGTACAACTTGTTAGATTACACTAACCAGAAAAGCTTGAACTTGCTGCACTAAACATTCTTCGTAGGAAAGCAAATGATTCCTAGAACCGAACTAGCTTATTTCACACAGTACAGTTTTCGGCAATGAAGATGTTTGTTTTCTAAAGAAACTACTTTAGAAATGAAGCGAAACTAGTAAGTTGTACATCTTGTTAGACTACACAATCAAGGACGTTTTGAAGTTGCTGCACTAACCTTCTTCGTAGGAAAGCAAATGATTCCAAGAACCGAACTAGCTTACTTCACACAGTACAGTGTTCGGCAATAAAGATGTTTGTTTTCTAAAGAAACTACATTAGAAATGAAGCGAAACTAGTAAGTTGTACATCTTGTTAGACTACACAAACAAGGAAGGTTTGAAGTTGCATAACTTAACCTTCTTCGTAGGAAAGCAACTGATTCCTAGAACCGAACTAGCTTATTTCACACAGTACAGTGTTCGGCAATGAAGATGTTTGTTTTCTAAACAAACTACTTTAGAAATGAAGCGATACTACTAATTTGTACATCTTCTTAGATTACACTAACTAGAAATGTTTGAAGTTGCTGCACTAAACCTTCTTCGTAGGAAAGCAACTGATTCCTACAACCGAACTAACTTCTTTCACACAGTACAGTTTTCGGCAATGAAGATGTATGTTTTGTAAAGGAACTACTTTAGAAATGAAGCGTAACTAGTAAGTTGTACATCTTGTTAGACTACACAAGCAAGGAAGGTTTGAAGTTGCTGCACTTAACCTTCTTCGTAGGAAAGCAACTCATTCCTACAACCGAACTAACTTATTTCACACAGTACAGTGTTCGGCAATGATGATGTTTGTTTCCTAAAGAAACTGCTTTAGAAATGAAGTGAAACTACTAAGTTGTACAACTTGTTAGATTACACTAACCAGAAAAGTTTGAACTTGCTGCACTAAACCTTCTTCGTAGGAAAGCAAGTGATTCCTAGAACCGAACTAGCTTATTTCACACAGTACAGTGTTCGGCAATGAAGATGTTTGTTTTCTAAAGAAACTACTTTAGAAATGAAGCGAAACTAGTAAGTTATACATCTTGTTAGACTACACAATCAAGGAAGGTTTGATGTTGCTGCGCTAAACCTTCTTCGTAGGAACGCAAATGATTCCTAGAACCAAAGTAGCTTATTTCACACAGTACAGTGTTCGGTAATGAAGATGTTTGTTTTCTAAACAAACAACTTTAGAAATGAATCGATACTACTAATTTGTACATCTTCTCAGATTACACTAACTAGAAATGTTTGAAGTTGCTGCACTAAACCTTCTTCGTAGTAAAGCAACTGATTCCTACAGCCGAACTAACTTATTTCACACAGTACAGTTTTCGACAATGTAGATGTATGTTTTCTAAACAAACTGCTTTAGAAATGAAGCGAAACTAGTAAGCTGTACATCTTGTTAGACTACACAATCAAGGAAGGTTTGAAGTTGCTGCACTAAACCTTCTTTGTAGGAAAGCAAATGATTCCTAGAACCGAACTAGCTTATTTCACACAGTACAGTGTTCGGCAATGAAGATGTTTGTTTTCTAAAGAAACTACTTTAGAAATGAAGCGAAACTAGTAAGTTGTACATCTTGTTAGACTGCACAAACAAGGAAGGTTTGAAGTTGCTGCACTTCACCTTCTTAGTAGGAAAGCAACTGATTCCTAGAACCAAACTAGCTTATTTCACACAGTACAGTGTTCGGCAAAGAAAATGTTTGTTTTCTAAACAAACTACTTTAGAAATGAAGCGATACTACTAATTTTTACATCTTCTTAGATTACACTAACTAGAAATGTTTGAAGTTGCTGCACTAAACCTTCTTCGTAGGAAAGCAACTGATTCCTACAACCGAACCAACTTATTTCACACAGTACAGTTTTCGGCAATGAAGATGTATGTTTTCTGAACAAACTGCTTTAGAAATGAAGCGATACTACTAATTTGTACATCTTCTTAGATTACACTAACTAGAAAAGTTTGAACTTGCTGCACTAAACCTTCTTCGTAGGAAAGCAACTGATTCCTAGAACCGAACTAGCTTATTTCACACAGTACAGTGTTCGGCAATGAAGATGTTTGTTTTCTAAAGAAACTACTTTAGAAATGAAGCGAAACTAGTAAGTTGTACATCATGTTAGACTACACAATCAAGGAAGGTTTGAGGTTGCTGCACTAAACCTTCTTCGTAGGAACGCAAATGATTCCTAGAACCGAATTAGCTTATTTCACACAGTACAGTGTTCGGTAATGAAGATGTTTGTTTTCTAAACAAACAACTTTAGAAATGTAGCTATACTACTAATTTGTACATCTTCTTAGATTACACTAACTAGAAATGTTTGAAGTTGCTGCACTAAACCTTCTTCGTAGTAAAGCAACTGATTCCTACAACGAAACTTACTTATTTCACACAGTACAGTTTTTTGAAAATGAAGATGTATGTTTTCTAAATAAACTGCTTTTGAAATGAAGCGAAACTAGTAAGTTGTACATCTTGTTAGACTACACAATCAAGGAAGGTTTGAAGTGGCTGCACTAAACCTTCTTTGTAGGAAAGCAAATGATTCCTAGAACCGAACTAGCTTATTTCACACAGTACAGTGTTTGGCAATGAAGATGTTTGTTTTCTAAAGAAACTACTTTAGAAATGAAGCGAAACTAGTAAGTTGTACATCTTGTTAGACTTCACAAACAAGGAAGGTTTGAAGTTGCTGCACTTGACCTTCTCCGTAGGAAAGCAACTGATTCCTAGAACCAAACTAGCTTATTTCACACAGTACAGTGTTCGGCAATGAAGATGTTTGTTTTCTAAACAAACTACTTTAGAAATGAAGCGATACTACTAATTTTTACATCTTCTTAGATTACACTAACTAGAAATGTTTGAAGTTGCTGCACTAAACCTTCTTCGTAGGAAAGCAACTGATTCCTACAACCGAACCAACTTATTTCACACAGTACAGTTTTCAGCAATGAAGATGTATGTTTTCTAAACAAACTGCTTTAGAAATGAAGCGATACTACTAATTTGTACATCTTCTTAGATTACACTAACTAGAAAAGTTTGAACTTGCTGCACTAAACCTTCTTAGAAGTAGGAAAGCAACTGATTCCTAGAACCGAACTAGCTTATTTCACCCAGAACAGTGTTCGTCAATGAACATGTTTGTTTTCTAAAGAAACTACTTTAGAAATGAAGCGAAACTAGTAAGTTGTATATCTTGTTAGACTACACAAACAAGGAAGGTTTGAAGTTGCTGCACTAAACCTTCTTCGTAGGAAAGCAAGTGATTCCTAGAACCGAACTAGCTTATTTCACACAGTACAGTGTTCGGCAATGAAGATGTTTGTTTAGTAAACAAACTACTTTAGAAATGAAGTGAAACTACTAATTTGTACATCTTCTTAGATTACACTAACTAGAAATGTTTGAAGTTGCTGCACTAAACCTTCTTCGTAGAAAAGCAACTGATTCCTACAACCGAACTAACTTATTTCACACAGTACAGTTTTCGGCAATGATGATGTATGTTTTCTAAACAAACTGCTTTAGAAATGAAGCGATACTACTAAGTTGTACATCTTGTTAGACTACACTAACTAGAAAAGTTTGAACTTGCTGCACTAAACTTTCTTCGTAGGAAAGCAAGTGATTCCTAGAACCGAACTAGCTTATTTCACACAGTGCAGTGTTCAGCAATGAAGATGTTTGTTTTCTAAAGAAACTACTTTAGAAATGAAGCGAAGCTAGTAAGTTGTACATCTTGTTAGACTACACAATCAAGGAAGGTTTGAAGTGGCTGCACTTAACCTTCTTCGTAGGAAAGCAACTGATTCCTACAACCGAACTAACTTATTTCACACAGTACAGTGTTCGGCAATGAAGATGTTTGTTTATTAAAGAAACTGCTTTAGAAATGAAGTGAAACTACTAAGTTGCACAACTTGTTAGATTACACTAACCAGAATAGTTTGAACTTGCTGAACTAAACCTTCTTCGTAGGAAAGCAAATGATTCCTAGAACTGAACTAGCTTATTTCACACAGTACAGTGTTCGGCAATGAAGATGTTTCTTTTCTAAAGAAACTACTTTAGAAATGAAGCGAAACTAGTAAGTTGTACATCTTGTTAGACTACACAAACAAGGAAGGTTTGAATTTGCTGCACTTAACCTTCTTCATAGAAAAGCAACTGATTCCTAGAACCGAACTAGCTTATTTCACACAGTACAGTGTTCAGCAATGAAGATGTTTGTTTTCTAAACAAACAACTTTAGAAATGAAGCGATACTACTAATTTGTACATCTTCTTAGATTACACTAACTAAAAATGTTTGAAGTTGCTGCACTAAACCTTCTTCGTAGGAAAGCAACTGATTCCTACAGCCGAACTAACTTATTTTACACAGTACAGTTTTCGGCAATGAAGATGTATGTTTTCTAAACAAACTGCTTTAGAAATGAAGCGAAACTAGTAAGTTGTACATCTTGTTAGACTACACAATCAAGGAAGGTTTGAAGTTGCTGCACTAAACCTTTTTCGTAGGAAAGCAAATGATTCCTAGAACCGAACTAGCTTATTTCACACAGTACAGTGTTCGGAAATGAAGATGTGTGTTTTCTAAAGAAACTACTTTAGAAATGAAGCGATACTACTAATTTGTACATCTTCTTAGATTACACTAACTAGAAATGTTGAAGTTGCTGCACTAAACCTTCTTCGTAGGGAAGCAACTGATTCCTACAACCGAACTAACTTATTTCACACAGTACAGTTTTCGGCAATGAAGATGTATGTTTTCTAAACAAACTGCTTTAGAAATGAAGCGATACTACTAAGTTGTACATCTTGTTACACTACGCTAAGTGGAAAAGTTTGAACTTGCTGCACTAAACCTTCTTCGTAGGAAAGCAACTGATTCCTAGAACCGAACTAGCTTATGTTACACAGTACAGTGTTCGGCAATGAAGATATTTGTTTTCTAAAGAAACTACTTTAGAAATGAAGCGAAACTAGTAAGTTGTACATCTTGTTTGACTACACAAACAAGGAAGGTTTGAAGTTGCTGCACTTAACCTTGTTCGTAGGAAAGCAACTGATTCCTACAACCGAACTAACTTATTTCACACAGTACAGTGTTCAGCAATGAAGACGTTTGTTTCCTAAAAAAAACTGCTTTAGAAATGAAGTGAAACTACTAAGTTGTACATCTTGTTAGATTAGACTAAACAGAAAAGTTTGAACTTGCTGCACTAAACCTTCTTCGTAGGAAAGCAAGTGATTCCTAGAACCGAACTACCTTATTTCACACAGTACAGTGTTCGGCAATGAGGATGTTTGTTTTCTAAAGAAACTACTTTAGAAATGAAGCGAAACTAGTAGGTCGTACATCTTGTTAGACTACACCATCAAGGAAGGTTTGAAGTTGCTGCACTAAACCTTCTTCGTAGTAAAGCAAATGATTCCTAGAACCGAACTAGCTTATTTCACACAGTAAAGTGTTCGGCAATGAAGATGTTTGTTTTGTAAACAAACAACTTTAGAAATGAAGGCATACTACTAATTTGTACATCTTCTTAGATTGCACTAACTAGAAATGTTTGAAGTTGCCGCACTAAACCTTCTTCGTAGGAAAGCAACTGATTCCTACAGCCGAACTAACTTATTTCACACAGTACAGTTTTTCGCAATGAAGATGTATGTTTTCTAAACAAACTGCTTTAGAAATGAAGCGATACTACTAAGTTATACATCTTGTTAGACTACACTAACTAGAAAAGTTTGAACTTGCTGCACTAAACCTTCTTCGTAGGAAAGCAAGTGATTCCTAGAACCGAATTAGCTTATTTCACACAGTACAGTGTTTGGCAATGAAGATGTTTGTGTTCTAAAGAAACTACTTTAAAAATGAAGCAAAACTAGTGTGTTGTACATCTTGTGAGACTACACAATAAAGGAAGGTTTGAAGTTGCTGCACTAAACCTTCTGCGTAGGGAAAGCAAATGATTCCTAGAACCGAACTAGCTTTTTCACACAGTACAGTGTCGGGCAATGAAGATGTTTGTTTTCTAAACAAACAACTTTAGAAATGAAGCGATACTACTAATTTGTAAAACCTTCTTAGATTACACTAACTGCAAATGTTTGAAGTTGCTGCACTAAACCTTCTTCGTAGGAAAGCAACTGATTCCTACAACCGAACTAACTTATTTCACACAGTACAGTTTTTGGCAATGAAGATGTATGTTTTCTAAACATACTGCTTTAGAAATGAAGCAATACTACTAATTTGTACATCTTGTTAGACTACACCATCAAGGAAGGTTTGAAGTTGCTGCACTAAACCTTCTTCGTAGGAAAGCAAGTGATTCCTAGAACCGAATTAGCTTATTTCACACACTCCAGTGTTCGGCAATGAAGATGTGTGTTTTCTAAAGAAACTACTTTAGAAATGAAGCGAAACTAGTAAGTTGTACATCTTGTTAGACTACACAAACAAGGAAGGTTTGAAGTTACTGCACTTAACCTTCTTCGTAGCAAAGCAACTGATTCCTAGAACCGCACTAGCTTATTTCACACAGTACAGTGTTCGGCAATGAAGATGTTTGTTTTCTAAACGAACTACTTTAGAAATGAAATAATACTACTAATTTGTACATCTTCTTAGATTACAATAACTAGAAATGTTTGAAGTTGCTGCACTAAACCTTCTTCGTAGGAAAGCAACTGATTCCTACAAACCGAACTAACTTATTTCACACAGTACAGTTTTAAACAATGATGATGTATGTTTTCTAAATAAACTGTTTTAGAAATGAAGCGATACTACTAAGTTGTACATCTTCTTAGACTACAGTTAGTAGAAAAGTTTGAAGTTGCTGCACTAAACCTTCTTCGTAGGAAAGCAACTGATTCTAGAACCGAACTAGAATATTTCACCCAGTACAGTGTTCGGCAATAAAGATGTTTGTTTTCTAAAGAATCTACTTTTAGAAATGAAGCGAAACTAGTAAGTTGTACATCTTGTTAGACTACACAAAGAAGGAAGGTTTGAAGTTGCTGCACTTAACCTTCTTCGTAGGAGAGCAACTGATTCCTTCAACCGAACTAACTTATTTCACACAGTACACCGTTTGGCAATGAAGATGTTTGTTTCCTAAAGAAACTGCTTTAGAAATGAAGTGAAACTACTAAGTTGTACATCTTGTTAGATTACCCTAAACGGAAAAGTTTGAACTTGCTGCACTAAACCTTCTTCGTAGGAAAGCAAGTGATTCCTACAGCCGAACTAACTTATTTCACACAGTACAGTTTTCGGCAGTGAAGATGTATGTTTTCTAAACAAACTGCTTTAGAAATGAAGAGAAACTAGTAAGTTGTACATCTTGTTAGAGTACACAATCAAGGAAGGTTTGACGTTGCTGCACTAAACATTCTTTGTAGGAAAGCAAATGATTCCTAGAACCGAACTAGCTTATTTCACACAGTACAGTGTTCGGCAATGAAGATGTTTGTTTTCTAAAGAAACTACTTTAGAAATGAAGCGAAACTAGTAAGTTGTACATCTTGTAAGACTACACAATCAAGGAAGGTTTGAAGTTGCTGCACGTAACCTTCTTCGTAGGAAAGCAAATGATTCCTAGAACCGAACTAACTTATTTCACACAGTACAGTTTTTAAGCAATGAAGATGTATGTTTTCTAAATAAACTACTTTAGAAATGAAGCGAAACTAGTAAGTTGTACATCTTGTTAGACTACACAAACAAGGAAGGTTTGAAGTTGCTGCACTTAACCTTCTTCGTAGGAAAGCAACGGATTCCTACAACCGAACTAACTTATTTCACACAGTACAGTTTTCGGCAATGAAGATGTATGTTTTATAATAAAACTGCTTTAGAAATGAAGCGATACTACTAAGTTGTACATTTTATTAGACTACACTAACTAGAAAAGTTTGAACTTGCTGCACTAAACCTTCTTCGTAGGAAAGCAACTGATTCCTAGAACCGAACTACCTTATTTCACACAGTACAGTGTTCAGCAATGAAGATATTTGTTTTCTGAAGAAACTACTTTAGAAATGAAGCGAAACTAGTAAGTTGTACATCTTGTTAGACTACACAAACAAGGAAGGTTTGAAGTTGCTGCACTTAACCTTCTTCGTAGGAAAGCAACGGATTCCTACAACCGAACTAACTTATTTCATACAGTACAGTTTTCGGCAATGAAGATGTATGTTTTCTAAAGGAACTACTTTAGAAATGAAGCGTAACTAGTAAGTTGTACATCTTGTTAGACTACACAAGCAAGGAAGGTTTGAAGTTGCTGCACTTAACCTTCTTCGTAGGAAAGCAACTGATTCCTACAACCGAACTAACTTATTTCACACAGTACAGTGTTCGGCAATGAAGATGTTTGTTTCCTAAAGAAACTGCTTTAGAAATGAAGTGAAACTACTAAGTTGTACAACTTGTTAGATTACAATAACCAGAAAAGTTTGAACTTGCTGCACTAACCCTTCTTCGTAGGAAAGCAACTGATTCCTACAACCGAACTAACTTATTTCACACAGTACAGTTTTCGGCAATGAAGATGTATGTTTTCTAAACGAACTGCTTTAGAAATGAAGCGATACTACTAAGTTGTACATCTTGTTAGACTACACAAGCAAGGAAGGTTTGAAGTTGCAGCACTTAACCTTCTTCGTAGGAAAGCAACTGATTCCTACAACCGAACTAACTTATTTCACACAGTACAGTTTTCGGCAATGAAGATGTATGTTTTCTAAACAAACTGCTTTAGAAATGAAGCGATACTACTAATTTGTACATCTTCTTAGATTACACTAACTAGAAAAGTTTGAACTTGCTGCACTAAACCTTGTTCGTAGGAAATCAACTGATTCCTAGAACCGAACTAGCTTATTTCACCCAGTACAGTGTTCGTCAATGAACATGTTTGTTTTCTAAAGAAACTACTTTAGAAATGAAGCAAAACTAGTAAGTTGTACATCTTGTTAGACTACACAAACAAGAAAGGTTTGAAGTTGCTGCACTTAACCTTCTTCGTAGGAAAGCAACTGATTCGTACAACCGAACTAACTTATTTCACACAGTACAGTGTTCGGCAATGAAGATGTTTGTTTCGTAAAGAAACTGCTTTAGAAATGAAGTGAAACTACTAAGTTGCACAACTTGTTAGATTACACTAACCAGAAAAGTTTGAACTTGCCGAACTAAACCTTCTTCATAGGAAAGCAAATGATTCCTAGAACCGAACTAGCTTATTTCACACAGTACAGTGTTCGGCAATGAAGATGTTTCTTTTCTAAAGAAACTACTTTAGAAATGAAGCGATACTACTAATTTGTACATCTTCTTAGATTACAGTAACTAAAAATGTTTGAAGTTGCTGCACTAAACCTTCTTCGTAGGAAAGCAACTGATTCCTACAGCCGAACTAACTTATTTTACACAGTACAGTTTTGGCAATGAAGATGTATGTTTTCTAAACAAACTGCTTTTGAAATGAAGCGAAACCAGTAAGTTGTACATCTTGTTAGACTACACAATCAAGGAAGGTTTGAAGTTGCTGCACTAAACCTAACCGTAGGAAAGCAAATGATTCCTAGAACCGAACTAGCTTATTTCACACAGTACAGTGTTCGGCAATGAAGATGTTTGTTTTCTAAAGAAACTACTTTAGAAATGAAGCGAAACTAGTAAGTTGTACATCATGTTAGACTACACAATCAAGGAAGGTTTGAGGTTGCTGCACTAAACCTTCTTCGTAGGAACGCAAATGATTCCTAGAACCGAATTAGCTTATTTCACACAGGACAGTGTTCGGTAATGAAGATGTTTGTTTTCTAAACAAACAACTTTAGAAATGAAGCGATACTACTAATTTGTACATCTTCTTAGATTACACTAACTAGAAATGTTTGAAGTTGCTGCACTAAACCTTCTTCGTAGTAAAGCAACTGATTCCTACAGCCGAACTTACTTATTTCACACAGTACAGTTTTCGAAAATGAAGATGTATGTTTTCTAAATAAACTGCTTTTGAAATGAAGCGAAACTAGTAAGTTGTACATCTTGTTAGACTACACAATCAAGGAAGGTTTGAAGTGGCTGCACTAATCCTTCTTTGTAGAAAAGCAAGTGATTCCTAGAACCGAACTAGCTTATTTCACACAGTACAGTGTTCGGCAATGAAGATGTTTGTTTTTCTAAAGAAACTACTTTAGAAATGAAGCGAAACTAGTAAGTTGTACATCTTGTTAGACTTCACAAACAAGGAAGGTTTGAAGTTGCTGCACTTGACCTTCTCCGTAGGAAAGCAACTGATTCCTAGAACCAAACTAGCTTATTTCACACAGTACAGTGTTCGGCAATGAAGATGTTTGTTTTCTAAACAAACTACTTTAGAAATGAAGCGATACTACTAATTTTTACATCTTCTTAGATTACACTAACTAGAAATGTTTGAAGTTGCTGCACTAAACCTTCTTCGTAGGAAAGCAACTGATTCCTACAACCGAACTAACTTATTTCACACAGTACAGTTTCGGCAATGAAGATGTATGTTTTCTAAACAAACTTCTTTAGAAATGAAGCGATACTACTAATTTGTACATCTTCTTAGATTACACTAACTAGAAAAGTTTGAACTTGCTGCACTAAACCTTCTTCGTAGGAAAGCAACTGATTCCTAGAACCAGAACTAGCTTATTTCACCCAGTACAGTGTTAGTCAATGAACATGTTTGTTTTCTAAAGAAACTACTTTAGAAATGAAGCAAAACTAGTAAGTTGTACATCTTGTTAGACTACACAAACAAGAAAGTTTTGAAGTTGCTGCACTTAACCTTCTTCGTAGGAAAGCAACTGATTCGTACAACCGAACTAACTTATTTCACACAGTCCAGTGTTCGGCAATGAAGATGTTTGTTTTCTAAAGAAACTGCTTTAGAAATGAAGTGAAACTACTAAGTTGCACAACTTGTTAGATTACACTAACCAGAATAGTTTGAACTTGCTGAACTAAACCTTCTTCGTAGGAAAGCAAATGATTCCTAGAACTGAACTAGCTTATTTCACACAGTACAGTGTTCGGCAATGAAGATGTTTCTTTTCTAAAGAAACTACTTAAGAAATGAAGCGAAACTAGTAAGTTGTACATCTTGTTAGACTACACAACAAAAGGAAGGTTTGAATTTGCTGCACTTAACCTTCTTCATAGAAAAGCAACTGATTCCTAGAACCGAACTAGCTTATTTCACACAGTACAGTGTTCGGCAATGAAGATGTTTGTTTTCTAAACAAACAACTTTTGAAATGAAGCGATACTACTAATTTGTATATCTTCTTAGATTACACTAACTAAAAATGTTTGAAGTTGCTGCACTAAACCTTCTTCGTAGGAAAGCAACTGATTCCTACAACCGCACTAACTTATTTTACACAGTACAGTTTCGGCAATGAAGATGTATGTTTTCTAAACAAACTGCTTTAGAAATGAAGCAGAAACTAGTAAGTTGTACATCTTGTTAGACTACACAATCAAGGAAGGTTTGAAGTTGCTGCACTAAATCTTTTTCGTAGGAAAGCAAATGATTCCTAGAACCGAACTAGCTTATTTCACACAGTACAGTGTTCGGCAATGAAGATGTGTGTTTTCTAAACAAACTACTTTAGAAATGAAGCGATACTACTAATTTGTACATCTTCTTAGATTACACTAACTAGAAATGTTGAAGTTGCTGCACTAAACCTTCTTCGTAGGAAAGCAACTGATTCCTACAACCGAACTAACTTCTTTCACACAGTACAGTTTTCGGCAATGAAGATGTATGTTTTCTAAACAAACTGCTTTAGAAATGAAGCGATACTACTAAGTTGTACATCTTGTTACACTACGCTAAGTGGAAAAGTTTGAACTTGCTGCACTAAACCTTCTTCGTAGGAAAGCAACTGATTCCTAGAACCGAACTAGCTTATGTCACACAGTACAGTGTTCGGCAATGAAGATATTTGTTTTCTAAAGAAACTACTTTAGAAATGAAGCGAAACTAGTAAGTTGTACATCTTGTTTGACTACACAAACAAGGAAGGTTTGAAGTTGCTGCACTTAACCTTCTTCGTAGGAAAGCAACTGATTCCTACAACCGAACTAACTTATTTCACACAGTACAGTGTTCAGCAATGAAGACGTTTGTTTCCTAAAAAAAACTGCTTTAGAAATGAAGTGAAACTACTAAGTTGTACATCTTGTTAGATTACAGTAAACAGAAAAGTTTGAAATTGCTGCACTAAACCTTCTTCGTAGGAAAGCAAGTGATTCCTAGAACCGAACTACCTTATTTCACACAGTACAGTGTTCGGCAATGAGGATGTTTGTTTTCTAAAGAAACTACTTTAGAAATGAAGCGAAACTAGTAGGTCGTACATCTTGTTAGACTACACCATCAAGGAAGGTTTGAAGTTGCTGCACTAAACCTTCTTCGTAGTAAAGCAAATGATTCCTAGAACCGAACTAGCTTATTTCACACAGTAAAGTGTTCGGCAATGAAGATGTTTGTTTTGTAAACAAACAACTTTAGAAATGAAGGGATACTACTAATTTGTACATCTTCTTAGATTGCACTAACTAGAAATGTTTGAAGTTGCCGCACTAAACCTTCTTCGTAGGAAAGCAACTGATTCCTACAGCCGAACTAACTTATTTCACACAGTACAGTTTTCGGCAATGAAGATGTATGTTTTCTAAACAAACTGCTTTAGAAATGAAGCGATACTACTAAGTTATACATCTTGTTAGACTACACTAACTAGAAAAGTTTGAACTTGCTGCACTAAACCTTCTTCGTAGGAAAGCAAGTGATTCCTAGAACCGAATTAGCTTATTTCACACAGTACAGTGTTTGGCAATGAAGATGTTTGTGTTCTAAAGAAACTACTTTAAAAATGAAGCAAAACTAGTGTGTTGTACATCTTGTGAGACTACACAATAAAGGAAGGTTTGAAGTTGCTGCACTAAACCTTCTGCGTAGGAAAGCAAATGATTCCTAGAACCGAACTAGCTTTTTTCACACAGTACAGTGTTCGGCAATGAAGATGTTTGTTTTCTAAACAAACAACTTTAGAAATGAAGCGATACTACTAATTTGTAAAACCTTCTTAGATTACACTAACTGCAAATGTTTGAAGTTGCTGCACTAAACCTTCTTCGTAGGAAAGCAACTGATTCCTACAACCGAACTAACTTATTTCACACAGTACAGTTTTTGGCAATGAAGATGTATGTTTTCTAAACATACTGCTTTAGAAATGAAGCAATACTACTAATTTGTACATCTTGTTAGACTACACCATCAAGGAAGGTTTGAAGTTGCTGCACTAAACCTTCTTCGTAGGAAAGCAAGTGATTCCTAGAACCGAATTAGCTTATTTCACACACTCCAGTGTTCGCAATGAAGATGTGTGTTTTCTAAAGAAACTACTTTAGAAATGAAGCGAAACTAGTAAGTTGTACATCTTGTTAGACTACACAAACAAGGAAGGTTTGAAGTTACTGCACTTAACCTTCTTCGTAGCAAAGCAACTGATTCCTAGAACCGCACTAGCTTATTTCACACAGTACAGTGTTCGGCAATGAAGATGTTTGTTTTCTAAACGAACTACTTTAGAAATGAAATAATACTACTAATTTGTACATCTTCTTAGATTACAATAACTAGAAATGTTTGAAGTTGCTGCACTAAACCTTCTTCGTAGGAAAGCAACTGATTCCTACAACCGAACTAACTTATTTCACACAGTACAGTTTTCGGCAATGATGATGTATGTTTTCTAAATAAACTGTTTTAGAAATGAAGCGATACTACTAAGTTGTACATCTTCTTAGACTACAGTTAGTAGAAAAGTTTGAAGTTGCTGCACTAAACCTTCTTCGTAGGAAAGCAACTGATTCCTAGAACCGAACTAGAATATTTCACCCAGTACAGTGTTCGGCAATAAAGATGTTTGTTTTCTAAAGAATCTACTTTCGAAATGAAGCGAAACTAGTAAGTTGTACATCTTGTTAGACTACACAAAGAAGGAAGGTTTGAAGTTGCTGCACTTAACCTTCTTCGTAGGAGAGCAACTGATTCCTTCAACCGAACTAACTTATTTCACACAGTACACCGTTTGGCAATGAAGATGTTTGTTTCCTAAAGAAACTGCTTTAGAAATGAAGTGAAACTACTAAGTTGTACATCTTGTTAGATTACCCTAAACGGAAAAGTTTGAACTTGCTGCACTAAACCTTCTTCGTAGGAAAGCAAGTGATTCCTACAGCCGAACTAACTTATTTCACACAGTACAGTTTTCGGCAATGAAGATGTATGTTTTCTAAACAAACTGCTTTAGAAATGAAGAGAAACTAGTAAGTTGTACATCTTGTTAGAGTACACAATCAAGGAAGGTTTGACGTTGCTGCACTAAACATTCTTTGTAGGAAAGCAAATGATTCCTAGAACCGAACTAGCTTATTTCACACAGTACAGTGTTCGGCAATGAAGATGTTTGTTTTCCAAAGAAACTACTTTAGAAATGAAGCGAAACTAGTAAGTTGTACATCTTGTAAGACTACACAATCAAGGAAGGTTTGAAGTTGCTGCACGTAACCTTCTTCGTAGGAAAGCAAATGATTCCTAGAACCGAACTAACTTATTTCACACAGTACAGTTTTCGGCAATGAAGATGTATGTTTTCTAAATAAACTACTTTAGAAATGAAGCGAAACTAGTAAGTTGTACATCTTGTTAGACTACACAAACAAGGAAGGTTTGAAGTTGCTGCATAACCTTCTTCGTAGGAAAGCAACGGATTCCTACAACTGAACTAACTTATTTCACACAGTACAGTTTTCGCAATGAAGATGTATGTTTTATAATAAAACTGCTTTAGAAATGAAGCGATACTACTAAGTTGTACATTTTATTAGACTACACTAACTAGAAAAGTTTGAACTTGCTGCACTAAACCTTCTTCGTAGGAAAGCAACTGATTCCTAGAACCGAACTACCTTATTTCACACAGTACAGTGTTCAGCAATGAAGATATTTGTTTTCTGAAGAAACTACTTTAGAAATGAAGCGAAACTAGTAAGTTGTACATCTTGTTAGACTACACAAACAAGGAAGGTTTGAAGTTGCTGCACTTAACCTTCTTCGTAGGAAAGCAACGGATTCCTACAACCGAACTAACTTATTTCATACAGTACAGTTTTCGGCAATGAGGATGTATGTTTTCTAAAGGAACTACTTTAGAAATGAAGCGTAACTAGTAAGTTGTACATCTTGTTAGACTACACAAGCAAGGAAGGTTTGAAGTTGCTGCACTTAACCTTCTTCGTAGGAAAGCAACTGATTCCTACAACCGAACTAACTTATTTCACACAGTACAGTGTTCGGCAATGAAGATGTTTGTTTCCTAAAGAAACTGCTTTAGAAATGAAGTGAAACTACTAAGTTGTACAACTTGTTAGATTACAATAACCAGAAAAGTTTGAACTTGCTGCACTAAC
Source organism: Orientallactaga sibirica (assembly GCA_036365145.1). NCBI lineage: Eukaryota > Metazoa > Chordata > Mammalia > Rodentia > Dipodidae > Orientallactaga > Orientallactaga sibirica. The sequence goes on from JAEOAD010002154.1 coordinate 23,346, forward strand.
CCTTCTTCGTAGGAAAGCAACTGATTCCTACAACCGAACTAACTTATTTCACACAGTACAGTTTTCGGCAATGAAGATGTATGTTTTCTAAACGAACTGCTTTAGAAATGAAGCGATACTACTAAGTTGTACATCTTGTTAGACTACACAAGCAAGGAAGGTTTGAAGTTGCAGCACTTAACCTTCTTTCGTAGGAAAGCAACTGATTCCTACAACCGAACTAACTTATTTCACACAGTACAGTTTTCGGCAATGAAGATGTATGTTTTCTAAACAAACTGCTTTAGAAATGAAGCGATACTACTAATTTGTACATCTTCTTAGATTACACTAACTAGAAAAGTTTGAACTTGCTGCACTAAACCTTGTTCGTAGGAAATCAACTGATTCCTAGAACCGAACTAGCTTATTTCACCCAGTACAGTGTTCGTCAATGAACATGTTTGTTTTCTAAAGAAACTACTTTAGAAATGAAGCAAAACTAGTAAGGTGTACATCTTGTTAGACTACACAAACAAGAAAGGTTTGAAGTTGCTGCACTTAACCTTCTTCGTAGGAAAGCAACTGATTCGTACAACCGAACTAACTTATTTCACACAGTCCAGTGTTCGGCAATGAAGATGTTTGTTTCCTAAAGAAACTGCTTTAGAAATGAAGTGAAACTACTAAGTTGCACAACTTGTTAGATTACACTAACCAGAAAAGTTTGAACTTGCCGAACTAAACCTTCTTCATAGGAAAGCAAATGATTCCTAGAACCGAACTAGCTTATTTCACACAGTACAGTGTTCGGCAATGAAGATGTTTCTTTTCTAAAGAAACTACTTTAGAAATGAAGCGATACTACTAATTTGTACATCTTCTTAGATTACAGTAACTAAAAATGTTTGAAGTTGCTGCACTAAACCTTCTTCGTAGGAAAGCAACTGATTCCTACAGCCGAACTAACTTATTTTACACAGTACAGTTTTCGGCAATGAAGATGTATGTTTTCTAAACAAACTGCTTTTGAAATGAAGCGAAACCAGTAAGTTGTACATCTTGTTAGACTACACAATCAAGGAAGGTTTGAAGTTGCTGCACTAAACCTTCTTCGTAGGAAAGCAAATGATTCCTAGAACCGAACTAGCTTATTTCACACAGTACAGTGTTCGGTAATGAAGATGTTTGTTTTCTAAAGAAACTACTTTAGAAATGAAGCGAAACTAGTAAGTTGTACATCATGTTAGACTACACAATCAAGGAAGGTTTGAGGTTGCTGCACTAAACCTTCTTCGTAGGGAACATAAATGATTCCTAGAACCGAATTAGCTTATTTCACACAGGACAGTGTTGGTAATGAAGATGTTTGTTTTCTAAACAAACAACTTTAGAAATGAAGCGATACTACTAATTTGTACATCTTCTTAGATTACACTAACTAGAAATGTTTGAAGTTGCTGCACTAAACCTTCTTCGTAGTAAAGCAACTGATTCCTACAGCCGAACTTACTTATTTCACACAGTACAGTTTTCGAAAATGAAGATGTATGTTTTCTAAATAAACTGCTTTTGAAATGAAGCGAAACTAGTAAGTTGTACATCTTGTTAGACTACACAATCAAGGAAGGTTTGAAGTGGCTGCACTAATCCTTCTTTGTAGAAAAGCAAGTGATTCCTAGAACCGAACTAGCTTATTTCACACAGTACAGTGTTCGGCAATGAAGATGTTTGTTTTCTAAAGAAACTACTTTAGAAATGAAGCGAAACTAGTAAGTTGTACATCTTGTTAGACTTCACAAACAAGGAAGGTTTGAAGTTGCTGCACTTGACCTTCTCCGTAGGGAAAGCAACTGATTCCTAGAACCAAACTAGCTTATTTCACACAGTACAGTGTTAGAAGCAATGAAGATGTTTGTTTTCTAAACAAACTACTTTAGAAATGAAGCGATACTACTAATTTTTACATCTTCTTAGATTACACTAACTAGAAATGTTTGAAGTTGCTGCACTAAACCTTCTTCGTAGGAAAGCAACTGATTCCTACAACCGAACTAACTTATTTCACACAGTACAGTTTTCGGCAATGAAGATGTATGTTTTCTAAACAAACTGCTTTAGAAATGAAGCGATACTACTAATTTGTACATCTTCTTAGATTACACTAACTAGAAAAGTTTGAACTTGCTGCACTAAACCTTCTTCGTAGGAAAGCAACTGATACCTAGAACCGAACTAGCTTATTTCACCCAGTACAGTGTTCGTCAATGAACATGTTTGTTTTCTAAAGAAACTACTTTAGAAATGAAGCAAAACTAGTAAGTTGTACATCTTGTTAGACTACACAAACAAGAAAGTTTTGAAGTTGCTGCACTTAACCTTCTTCGTAGGAAAGCAACTGATTCGTACAACCGAACTAACTTATTTCACACAGTCCAGTGTTCGGCAATGAAGATGTTTGTTTCGTAAAGAAACTGCTTTAGAAATGAAGTGAAACTACTAAGTTGCACAACTTGTTAGATTACACTAACCAGAATAGTTTGAACTTGCTGAACTAAACCTTCTTCGTAGGAAAGCAAATGATTCCTAGAACTGAACTAGCTTATTTCACACAGTACAGTGTTCGGCAATGAAGATGTTTCTTTTCTAAAGAAACTACTTAAGAAATGAAGCGAAACTAGTAAGTTGTACATCTTGTTAGACTACACAAACAAGGAAGGTTTGAATTTGCTGCACTTAACCTTCTTCATAGAAAAGCAACTGATTCCTAGAACCGAACTAGCTTATTTCACACAGTACAGTGTTCGGCAATGAAGATGTTTGTTTTCTAAACAAAAAACTTTAGAAATGAAGCGATACTACTAATTTGTATATCTTCTTAGATTACACTAACTAAAAATGTTTGAAGTTGCTGCACTAAACCTTCTTCGTAGGAAAGCAACTGATTCCTACAGCCGCACTAACTTATTTTACACAGTACAGTTTTCGGCAATGAAGATGTATGTTTTCTAAACAAACTGCTTCAGAAATGAAGCGAAACTAGTAAGTTGTACATCTTGTTAGACTACACAATCAAGGAAGGTTTGAAGTTGCTGCACTAAATCTTTTTCGTAGGAAAGCAAATGATTCCTAGAACCGAACTAGCTTATTTCACACAGTACAGTGTTCGCCAATGAAGATGTGTGTTTTCTAAACAAACTACTTTAGAAATGAAGCGATACTACTAATTTGTACATCTTCTTAGATTACACTAACTAGAAATGTTGAAGTTGCTGCACTAAACCTTCTTCGTAGGAAAGCAACTGATTCCTACAACCGAACTAACTTCTTTCACACAGTACAGTTTTCGGCAATGAAGATGTATGTTTTCTAAACAAACTGCTTTAGAAATGAAGCGATACTACTGAGTTGTACATCTTGTTACACTACGCTAAGTGGAAAAGTTTGAACTTGCTGCACTAAACCTTCTTCGTAGGAAAGCAACTGATTCCTAGAACCGAACTAGCTTATGTCACACAGTACAGTGTTCGGCAATGAAGATATTTGTTTTCTAAAGAAACTACTTTAGAAATGAAGCGAAACTAGTAAGTTGTACATCTTGTTTGACTACACAAACAAGGAAGGTTTGAAGTTGCTGCACTTAACCTTCTTCGTAGGAAAGCAACTGATTCCTACAACCGAACTAACTTATTTCACACAGTACAGTGTTCAGCAATGAAGACGTTTGTTTCCTAAAGAAACTGCTTTAGAAATGAAGTGAAACTACTAAGTTGTACATCTTGTTAGATTACACTAAACAGAAAAGTTTGAACTTGCTGCACTAAACCTTCTTCGTAGGAAAGCAAGTGATTCCTAGAACCGAACTACCTTATTTCACACAGTACAGTGTTCAGCAATGAGGATGTTTGTTTTCTAAAGAAACTACTTTAGAAATGAAGCGAAACTAGTAGGTTGTACATCTTGTTAGACTACACCATCAAGGAAGGTTTGAAGTTGCTGCACTAAACCTTCTTCGTAGTAAAGCAAATGATTCCTAGAACCGAACTAGCTTATTTCAAACAGTAAAGTGTTCGGCAATGAAGATGTTTGTTTTCTAAACAAACAACTTTAGAAATGAAGGGATACTACTAATTTGTACATCTTCTTAGATTGCACTAACTAGAAATGTTTGAAGTTGCCGCACTAAACCTTCTTCGTAGGAAAGCAACTGATTCCTACAGCCGAACTAACTTATTTCACACAGTACAGTTTTCGGCAATGAAGATGTATGTTTTCTAAACAAACTGCTTTAGAAATGAAGCGATACTACTAAGTTATACATCTTGTTAGACTACACTAACTAGAAAAGTTTGAACTTGCTGCACTAAACCTTCTTCGTAGGAAAGCAAGTGATTCCTAGAACCGAATTAGCTTATTTCACACAGTACAGTGTTTGGCAATGAAGATGTTTGTGTTCTAAAGAAACTACTTTAAAAATGAAGCAAAACTAGTGTGTTGTACATCTTGTGAGACTACACAATCAAGGAAGGTTTGAAGTTGCTGCACTAAACCTTCTGCGTAGGAAAGCAAATGATTCCTAGAACCGAACTAGCTTTTTTCACACAGCACAGTGTTCGGCAATGAAGATGTTTGTTTTTGTAACAAACAACTTTAGAAATGAAGCGATACTACTAATTTGTACACCTTCTTAGATTACACTAACTGCAAATGTTTGAAGTTGCTGCACTAAACCTTCTTCGTAGGAAAGCAAGTGATTCCTACAACCGAACTAACTTATTTCACACAGTACAGTTTTTGGCAATGAAGATATATGTTTGTAAACAAACTGCTTTAGAAATGAAGCAATACTACTAATTGGTACATCTTGTTAGACTACACCATCAAGGAAGGTTTGAAGTTGCTGCACTAAACCTTCTTTGTAGGAAAGCAAATGATTCCTAGAACCGAACTAGCTTATTTCACACAGTACAGTGTTCGGCAATGAAGATGTTTGTTTTCTAAAGAAAGTACTATAGAAATGAAGCGAAACTAGTAAGTTGTACTTCTTGTTAGACTACACAATCAAGGAAGGTTTGAAGTTGCTGCACTAAACCTTCTGCGTAGGAAAGCAAATGATTCCTAGAACCGAACTAGCTTATTTCACACAGCACAGTGTTCGGCAATGAAGATGGTTGTTTTATAAACAAACAACTTTAGAAATGAAGCGATACTATTAATTTGTACATCTTCTTAGATTGCACTAACTAGAAATGTTTGAAGTTGCCGCACTAAACCTTCTTCGTAGGAAAGCAAGTGATTCCTACAGCCGAACTAACTTATTTCACACAGTACAGTTTTCGGCAATGAAGATGTATGTTTTCTAAACAAACTGCTTTAGAAATGAAGAGAAACTAGTAAGTTGTACATCTTGTTAGACTACACAATCAAGGAAGGTTTGAGGTTGCTGCACTAAACCTTCTTTGTAGGAAAGCAAATGATTCCTAGAACCGAACTAGCTTATTTCACACAGTACAGTGTTCTGCAAAGAAGATGTTTCTTTTCTAAAGAAACTACTTTAGAAATGAAGTGAAACTAGTAAGTTGTACATCTTGTTAGACTGCACAAACAAGGAAGGTTTGAAGTTGCTGCACTTGACCTTCTTCTTAGGAAATCAACTGATTCCTAGAACCAAACTAGCTTATTTCACAAAGTACAGTGTTCGGCAATGAAGATGTTTGTTTTCTAAACAAACTACTTTAGAAATGAAGCGATACTACTAATTTTTACATCTTCTTAGATTACACTAACTAGAAATGTTTGAAGTTGCTGCACTAAACCTTCTTCGTAGGAAAGCAACTGATTCCTACAACCGAACTAACTTAATTCACACAGTACAGTTTTCGGCAATTAAGATGTATGTTTTCTGAACAAACTGCTTTAGAAATGAAGCGATACTACTAATTTGTACATCATCTTAGATTACACTAACTAGAAAAGTTTGAACTTGCTGCACTAAACCTTGTTCGTAGGAAAGCAACTGATTCCTAGAACCGAACTAGCTTATTTCACCCAGTACAGTGTTCGTAAATGGACATGTTTGTTTTCTAAAGAAACTACTTTAGAAATGAAGCGAAACTAGTAAGTTGTACATCTTATTAGACTACACAAACAAGAAAGGTTTGAAGTTGCTGCACTTAACCTTCTTCGTAGGAGAGCAACTGATTCCTACAACCGAACTAACTTATTTCAAACAGTACAGTGTTCGGCAATGAAGATGTTTGTTTCCTAAAGAAACTGCTTTAGAAATGAAGTGAAACTACTAAGTTGCACAACTTGTTAGATTACACAAACCAGAAAAGTTTGAACTTGCCGAACTAAACCTTCTTCGTAGGAAAGCAAATGATTCCTAGAACCGAACTAGCTTATTTCACACAGTACAGTGTTGTGCAAAGAAGATGTTTCTTTTCTAAAGAAACTACTTTAGAAATGAAGCGAAACTAGTATGTTGTACATCTTGTTAGACTACACAAACAAGGAAGGTTTGAAGTTGCTGCACTTAACCTTCTTCGTAGAAAAGCAACTGATTCCTAGAACCGAACTAGCTTATTTCTCACAGTACAGTGTTCGGCAATGAAGATGTTTGTTTTCTAAACAAACAACTTTAGAAATGAAGCGATACTACTAATTTGTACATCTTCTTAGATTACACTAACTAAAAATGTTTGAAGTTGCTGCACTAAACCTTCTTCGTAGGAAAGCAACTGATTCCTACAGCCGAACTAACTTATTTTACACCGTACAGTTTTCGGCAATGAAGATGTATGTTTTCTAAACAAACTGCTTTTGAAATGAAGCGAAACTAGTAAGTTGTACATCTTGTTAGACTACACAATCAAGGAAGGTTTGAAGTTGCTGCACTAAACCTTCTTCGTAGGAAAGCAACTGATTCCTACAACCGAACTAACTTATTTCACACAGTACAGTTTTCGGCAATGAAGATGTATGTTTTCTAAAGAAACTACTTTAGAAATGAAGCGAAACTAGTAAGTTGTACATCTTGTTAGACTACACAAACAAGGAAGGTTTGAAGTTGCTGCACTTAACGTTCTTCGTAGGAAAGCAACTGATTCCTAGAACCGAACTAGCTTATTTCCCACAGTACTGTGTTCGGCAATGAAGATGTTTGTTTTCTAAAGAAACAACATTAGAAATGAAGCGAAAATAGTAAGTTGTACATCTTGTTAGACTACACCATCAAGGAAGGTTTGAAGTTGCTGCACTAAACCTTCTTCGTAGGAAAGCAAATGATTCATAGAACCGAACTAGCTCATTTCACACAGTAAAGTGTTCGGCAATGAAGATGTTTGTTTTCTAAACAAACAACTTTAGAAATGAAGCGATACTACTAATTTGTACATCTCCTTAGATTACACTAACTAGAAATGATTGAAGTTGCTGCACTAAACCTTCTTCGAAGGAAAGCAACTGATTCCTACAACCGAACTAACTTATTTCACACAGTACAGTTTTCGGCAATGAAGATGTACGTTTTCTAAACAAATTGCTTTAGAAATGAAGTGAAACTACGAAGTTGTACATCTTTTTGATTTCACTAACTAGAAAAGTTTGAACTTGCTGCACTAAACCTTCTTCGTAGGAAAGCAACTGATTCTAGAAGCTTAACTAGCTTATTTCACACAGTACAGTGTTGGAAATGAAGATGTTTGTTTTCTAAAGAAACTACTTTAGAAATGAAGCGAAACTAGTAAGTTGTACATCTTGTTAGACTACACAAACAAGGAATGTTTGAAGTTGCTGCACTTAACCTTCTTCTTCAGGAAAGCAACTGATTCCCTAGAACCGAACTACCTTATTTCACACAGTACAGTGTTCAGCAATGAAGATGTTTGTTTTCTAAACAAACTATTTTAGAAATGAAGCGATACTACTAATTTGTACATCTTCTTAGATTACACCAACTAGAAATGTTTGAAGTTGCTGCACTAAACCTTCTTCGTAGGAAAGCAAGTGATTCCTAGAACCGAACTAGCTTATTTCACACAGTACAGTGTTTGGCAATGAAGATGTTTGTTTTCTAAAGAAACTACTTTAGAAATGAAGCGAAATGAGTAAGTTGT